>JBBPBQ010000002.1:24813803-24887622 GCA_037974755.1 Cicer yamashitae
TCGCTCTCTAGGAAATAGTTGGGACCAACAACCTTACTTTTCAGTTGCATCAACGTTTGGAGAAGGACAAATTAAGAACCAGATCCAAGACAATGTTTGAAAGTGTTTGTGGAAAACCATACCATTTGGCCAATGCTTGTCTAGTGAAAGGATTGATATGCTATCAATGTGGAGATGTAGAACAAATGGCAATATTGTATTAAGCAAAAATTTAAGACAAAGATGAATAGTGTGATTGTTGCTAGACCAACTACTAAGGGAAAAGTTTATACTCCAAGTGGTGTTGATGCTTCTCAGTTGGAAGGTTTCATATAAGGTAGTTATGATATGTTAGGTAATCTTCTAATTGTGCTATTTGATTCAAGTGTCACTCATTCGTTTATTTCTATAATAGTGTGATTTCTAAGGATTCAAGTGTTACTTCTTTACTCTTTTATTTGATTGTTTCTACTCCAACTACTAAACCTATTATCGCACATTGTGTATGTTTGAACTATCATATCTTTATTCATGATATAAAATTCCTAGTTGATTTGATATTTTTGTCTTTGATAAAATTACATGAGATTTTAGGCATGAATTGATTATCTTCCAACCAAATTCTTTTAGGCATGGACTGGTTATCTTCCAACCAGATTCTTTTAGACTGTGCACATAAAACCATAATTTTTTTTCGTGAGAATCCTAGATTTATTTCTACCAATCAAGTAAAAGTTTCTCTGAGAAAAAGAGCTCAAGAATAAATGTTACTATCTTTCTTAGAAATCGAGAGCGATATAGTGTTAAACCAAGTTCCAGTTGTGAATTATTTTTCAAATGTATTTCAAGATAATTTTCTAGGTTTACCACCAGTTAAAGACATTAAGGGCTTGTTTGATTCACATCCCAAAAACTCTATTTTAGTATTTTAAAATTTAAAAACTAAAAACCTTGTTTGGATTAATTGTTTTTAAAATTTGTTTTGTAAAACTATTTTCAATATTATACTTTTTAAAACTAAAAAAACAAAACAGATAAATAGTGTTTTACTTTTCATTTTTTTCAGTTTTTTAATTCTCTAGTCAAAAACTGTTTTAAAAAATTAGAGTTGTCAAATAGGTTTTTTTAAAATTTTCTTTTTAAAAATAATTTTCTAAAATTTATTTATAAAATAGTTTTTAAAAACAAAAAAATAAAACACAGTCAAACAAGCCAATTTAGTTCTTAGATCAGGACCCATTTCTATCGCACCATATAAGGGGTCACTTACTAAGTTAGCTGAGCTGAAGATTCAATTGGACGATTTGATGTCAAAGCAATTTCACAAACAACATGTGCATCTAATTAAGCTTGTCAATTTTACTTGTGGTTAAAGTGCTAGATACTAATGTCAGGACACGCTGATCCGAGTTCAAACCTCGATAGGTAAAAAATGTGCTCCTTTTTATTCTTGAGATCAATTTTGACCCGTTTTCAATCCGTTGTTTCAAAAAAAATTTAAAATAAATATAATTTTTTGTAAGGATAGTTTTTTTATTTATATATAATATATATTATATCTTTATTGAGCTTATTTAATAAATAAAATATAATTATTTAGTTATTGATGAATTTTTTTTAAAATTAAAATTATTTATTTAGTAGTGTCAATGAATCCTAATAGAATTATTTATTCAATAGATATTTAATTTTTTTTGTATTATTTTTTAATTTATAATTTTTTTAAAGTATTGTATAAGTTTATTTAAAAAGTAGTATACAATTGTTTCACAATGATAACTTTATTTTTTTACTAATTCACTATAATAATTTTGTCATTTAAATATAATATATATTATATCATATTATGATGAAGTATGTTCCAAATATATGACTTAATGAAATAATATTAAACTTTTTGTTATCATGTGAGCATCAAACATAAAATAAGATAATGTTTATCTTGTCACTATCCTATCATATTCTTAGTATGCTTTATATCATATCATGTGCATCAAACAAACCAAACTTGAAACTATTCAACAACCAAAGTGAGTTTTTATTAGCTATTATTACTCTCTCTCTCTCTTATCTCTGACTCTCGTTTCTTCTATAACTCTCTCCTCGATAAATATTTACATTCGAACAAGTTTGTATATATAATAAATGTTATTGTAGTAAATTTCACATTATTTTATTTGTAATGTCTATTATCCATCAAAATAGTATAAAACAAAAAGTTGTTCAATATATGTCAAGTACTGTTGTGTAGATCAAACAAACATTTAGGAATTTGGATTTCTCACGTTGAAATACAGCAAAAGGGGGTTATTTTGGTGAGATCATCAATATAATCCTCCCATATTAGATTTCAACATTAGAGGATCCAAATCCAACATTTATAGTCCTTAATTATATTTGCAAAATATTAGGTATAAAACCTTCAACCTTCATTTTTTCCTTTTGTTTTCCTTTATTATTTTCTTAGAAATGATGATTTAAGATCAAAATTTTGATCCAAAACCACCCATCTAAATTATTTTCTTCTTTCTCTATTATTTAAATAAGTGATTTTCACATTTATTTAGTTATCTTTATCGTGATTTCGTCATCTTAGAGTAACGTTTTTTATTTTGCGTTTTGGTGCGACGTTTTGATTTTCCGTCTTGGTGTGACGTTCATATGATTTAGATTGATAGATTAGTTTCGAACTAAAGCAAACTCAATCAATAACTTTGACGTCTTCAACATTACCGCTTTGAAAACATGAATATTTCAGACACTCAAATTTTATCTTTATAGACTTTGTCTTATTTTTGAGCATTTTTTTTTCATTTTATGCTATAAATATGGATGACGTAAGTTTGTTCGAAAATTTATCATTTTTAATTTTAACTATTTTAAATTATATTATTTTTCAACCGATATAATTTTATCAATTTAAATGAATAAATACCAGTTTTAATAAATAGGCTTAGTTGCAGTTTTAGTCATTCTATTTTTACTGATTCACGAAATTGGTCCCCATATTTTAAAAGTCGACAATTTTGGTCTCTCCCTCTGATTTTTTAACTAAAAAATGATGACGTGTGATGCTTTAAATAACTTGACACATGATACAATGATATAAAATGATTAACACCCATGAAATTAGAATAAAACGCCAAAAAAACTTAGCTTTCAACTTTGGAAATTTTCATATTTTTAATTTAATTAATGATATAGGAATAATTAATACATCTATATGGTTCTATATCATAGAATTGTATATCACGTCATTTGAAATATGTCAAATCGTTATTTTTTTAGTTCAAAAATCTGACAGAGACTAAAACTGTCGACTTCTAAAATAGAAAACCAATTCAATTATTAATAATAAAGGGACAAAAATTATAATTAAACCTAATAAATAAATAAAAACTTATAAGCCAATCCCAAACACGGTTGACATAATAACCAAAAAAACAAAACAATGGTTTTTCGATTAATTAACTATGTGCGCAATATTTTATTCTCTTCGAATCGTTATTCTTCAGCACATTCCTCACGTTATTCCCTTCCCTACGTTCCTCGAATTCGGCTTTATTTCAAGTTTATCTACTCATCACTTCTACCTACTGGGAATTTGGACAATCATACATACTACTTATTATCTATTGCCACCTCACATTTTTCTAAAATTCCAACAATACCATTATTTTTTATAATACAACAATACCATTTTTAGATTTCATTTATACAGAAAATAAATATATATTCCATAAAACTCGTTACCTCCCATTTTATGGAATATTTTAAATAATTATACCTACTTTATACTTTATACAACTCATAATTATACCTACTTAAAAGTGTGTTTTCCAGAATAACATAAAACTCAAATTTAAATTTTATGAAACTTGAGTTACAATAATGAGAAATTAAAATATTGTAAAAAAAAACATTTAGATATATACTGATCTATTTTAATTTTTGAGGAGGTGAAAGTATGAAAGTCAATGAGATGACCTATTAGTAGAATACTAATTGGACTTGACTTGCTAAATATTGGCTTTGTTTGTTTGTTTGTTGTAATTAAGTTATCAAAACCAAATTAAACTTTAGATGGAGTTGAATAATTAAATGAGCATGTCCCGAGGCTTATAGATTAGATCATTATTACGACTCAATAGTAGCTCATTTAAATATATATATATATATATATATATATATATATATATATATATATATATATATATATATATATAATACTACCATACTTGTAAGGGAACTGCTCTATCCTAATAACTTGTTCATGAATATTTTAGAAAATATACGTGTTATATTAGTTTAAGTTATACGAAAAAATTATATTGATCATTTAATTTTTTTTATATTAAATTAATGTTTTTATTTATAATTTTATTTCAATCGTTTTTAAAATTTTACTATGAGTTTTATTGTCGGTCATATAAAGATTAAAATAATAAATTTTCATGATCTGAATTAAGAGAATTTCACGTTTAATTTTAAAAATCCTAACATGTATGTCACTCGAATTCTCTCTGGTTCTATTATTTTTTGAAAAATTTATTAAAAATTTATATTCTTATGATTATTGCAATCAAAATCTCTTAAGAATTATACGAGTTTTTTAAAAAAATTGGAAGAATTTTGGTTTCAATTTACTGATTTTAAATTTAGATCATCAGTATAAACTTTTACGAACATAAATGATAAATTTGATATTAAAAAAAAAATTAGTTTATTAAAAAAAAGACAAATAACTAATTTATTATTTATACTATAAAGATATCTAAAACTTTATTCATACTTGATAGTGCTAAATTTGATTTTTGAAATTCCTTTTGTTGTAGTCAACACATTCTGAGTTTTTAATTTTATGAATTATAAAAATATAATGGTTTAGGACTCAAATATATATATATATATATATATATATATATATATATATTTATATATATTTATATATATAATAGTTTAGAGTTTCATGATTTATACATTAAGTACATATTTCATTTATTTTTGTGACAAAATTAAGTACATATTTCTATCATAGACGATCACATAATAGAATAATTTTGAAGTATTAACATATAATTAATTATCAATATACTTCAAATAATTATTAATTATGTGTCTCTTTTATATCCTCATTATAAGTCAACACACAAAATATTACTCCAAAAATCTGACTATTGCGAACATATTCAACCATAATTTTTTTTTGACAAATATTCAAGTATACATAAATCTAGAGAAAAATATTATTGAATCAACTCATAAATAAAACAATTTCAACTATATATAGTTCTAGTTCATTCATTTAATTAACGGATTTATTTTTTATTTAAGTTCAACTTTTTAGTACATGAACCAAGTTCGACGTTTATTGTGTAGTCGAGTTTCGAACTATATTCAAGTTGACTTGATTTATTGTCGATACTACTGTCAACTAATTACAAACTTTCATCTGCATGAATTTTAAATTTGATATAATAAAAGCCAAATTATTGAATAGATTGAAAATATATGATTGACTAACAATGTAAAAAATCATTATATATTAGATAATAGGTTTAAATATATTTTTCGTCCCTGCAAATATACCATTTTTTGATTTTAGTCTCTGTAAGTTTTTTTGTTTAGATTTAGTCCCCGTAAAATCAGAGACAATCAGTTTTGATCTCTAAAATAAGAGTTAATAAACCGCAATGACACGTGGATATATAAATACATACCAACACATCATCTTTTATGATATGTTAAAAGTTAAAATGTTTTATATTATTAATTAATAAATTTATTTATTGATCATTTAATAATTAGTATTATTTTATAATGAAAATATGAATAGAAATTAAAAGAGAGGTTTAGGGGATTTTGGAAAACTCGTCATTCTTTTAATGTTGATTTGACATTATGACCAAAGTCTCTGATTTTACTACGACTAAATTCAAAAAAAAAACTTATAAGGACTAAAATCAAAAAGTGATATATTTGCAGAAACTAAATACATATTTAAACTTCAACTTAGATAATATGAGTTAAATCCTCCTATAACACAATATTAAATTAACAATAAATAAAATAAATTAAAAAAAATATGCACAAATAAAAACAATTAAGTTTTCCACGATCTAAACAAGGCAAACCGAAACTTTACTGGTAGTATTAATTAACAAGTGAAACCAAAGATTTCTTTTTTGGGACAAAAAACCCAAGATTTTAGTTAGTCTCGTTTAAATAAATGAAAATCAAAATGACCAATTTCAACTAGTTAATGAGCTCAAGAGAAAATAGAATTTATTGGGAGTACTTGAATTTTAACTTTAGTTACTATAATCTTCGATGATACAAGACAAAAAATTAGGGTTAAATATATTTTTTATTTCAATAAAGTGTTAAAATTTTGTTTTTAATTCTTTTAAATTTTTCTTTGACTTTTTGTCTCAGACAATATTTCCTTCATCAATTTTATTCTTTATTGTCAAGTCAACTTATGTGTTTCTTTCAAATTTTAGAATTTTTTACAAATATTTATAACATTATAAACATCTTTTTCACAAAAATGTTGAATTTTTTAACATTTTATGAATTAAATATGACTGATTAAGCACCAATATTTCAAGAAAATCAAAATAATGTTAATTTGGACCTCAAAATTCAATATGAAGTCATTTTTTGAAGAAATTTCTATCATAACACTTTATCTACAAAAGTTGCTAATATTTCAATAAAAACCTTAATTTTGTTTTGATTCAATAGAGACTAAAATATATTGATGATAAATATGGTGGTACAACAAATCGGAAAAAATAATGATAAACTAACAATAAAATTTTAAAATTTTATTAAGATTAAAAATATATTTAACCAATTAATAAATGAGACTACGTCAAGTAACCATTTTTTTCACAAGGAAAATTCAAACCAAAAACTTTAAGCCCAAGTGCCCAACATGACTAGTTTACACTCCTAATAAAAAGATTAAAAACTCCGACAAAAAATAAAAATAAATGCAAGGGTAAAAAATTAAACTAATGTTACACACTAACCTGAACAAAAACTTACTACTCTACCACTTCATACCATAATTTCAAAATATTATTTTACTAACTCTAAATTATAATTCTCTCCTCTATTTGATAATTGAACTACAAAATTATAATAAGTAGTTTTTAAACTATTATTAATTTAACATTCTCTGAGACGCTATAAAGTATAAGAGAAAATGATGCTTCACACATCAAATTGATGGATTAATAATAATTCATAGACTATTTATTATATTACTATAATTCAAAGAGAAAATTAGAGAATGAGTGATAATTTAGAGACTAAATTGATAGTTTATAATTTAACTTGTGTTTTTTGAAGACACGAGCATTTCTATGCAGCCATAACTTCCAAAGTGTTATGCTGAAAAATGATAGGGCAACCACATCTGTTGTTGAGAGCCATTGCAAAAGCTATTCAAAAAAATTAGTTTTGTGGCATATGGAGGTCTAAAGGGGACACTAACAACACAACTTAAGCTGCATTGCAATTCATGAAGAGGTGATTATTGTCTTCCATACTGGTATTGCATAGGGGAAGATGGAGTATAAGTTTATGCCTTTCTTCAAGATGGTACATGTTTATTCCTACCATTAAATGTAAGTATAAAAAACTGATTTATCATGAGAGTGCAAGTCTTTTAAACTCATAAAAAATTTTAATATAATTCGTCTATTAACTCGGTAATTTATTTAAAAATATGTCTGATTATTTATTCAGATATTTTCATAAGGTGTAATAGACTTTTATGTATGTTAATATGTCATACTAGATCTCCATTCAAGCAAAACTTAGACCTAAAAATAAGTCTATAACAAACCACATAATAGATTTAGACATTAAATTTTTTGACAAACCAAATTCAAACATTGCAAAATCTAGTTTAACATAACTTATTCCTACCTTATTTTTTTGGTTTTAACTCTCTCTTTCCTAGGAGAATATAATTCTAATAATAAAAATTTGATCAAAAAATAAGTAAAATCTGACAAAAAATTATTTCAACCAATAATATTTAAACTCAAATTCTTTTGAGTAATTGCTTTTTCAAAGAAGAAGCTCTTGAAGAAAAAACTTGTGGGCCGTTTGTACGCCAAACCCATATAAACAAGAGCCCAACTTGTAGAACACGCGTGTGAGCGCACACTCTCTCTATCACTATTTATACACTATCCAATCACTAACTTTCCATAATAAACAAACTCCATTCCTTGTTTAACGCAGTTCCCTACTTCTTAGTGAGTAAGAAACAACAAAACAAGCCTCACCTCGAATCTTCTTGTTTAACGCATTTCTCTCTTCTTGTTCAAAAACAGCAACAAAAAAAAAAAAAATGCAGAACCCCCACCATAACCCCACCGCACACGAATCTGACCCACAGCTACCACAAATAAGAATCCATCATCCATCCTCACCTCGCCACCAGTCCGCAGCTACACCCACCCCCACCGCCGGCGCCCGCCGTAAAATCGGCGTCGCCGTTGACCTCTCTGACGAAAGCGCGTACGCCGTACACTGGGCTGTCCAGCACTACATCCGTCCTGGAGATGCCGTGATCCTCCTCCACGTCAGCCCTACCAACGTCCTCTTCGGCGCAGATTGGGGTTCCATCGATCTTTCCATCAACACCGACCCTAACTCCGAAGAAGAAGCCATCAACGTTATCAGCACCAACAATAATGGTAACAACAACAGTAAAACGAAGCTTGAAGATGATTTCGACGCTTTCACGGCGTCGAAATCCGCCGATCTTGCTAAACCGCTTCGTGAAGCGCAGATTCCGTACAAGATCCATATTGTGAAGGATCATGACATGAAGGAGCGGTTGTGTCTCGAGGTCGAGCGTCTCGGCCTCAGCGCTGTTATTATGGGGAGCCGTGGATTCGGTGCTGCACGCCGTGGCAGTGATGGGAAGCTTGGAAGTGTTAGTGATTACTGTGTTCACCATTGTGTCTGCCCTGTTGTTGTTGTTCGCTATCCTGATGATAAGGATGCTGCTGAGGCTGTTGTTGCTGTCAAGGAAGGTGATGAGGGTGAGGCTGTGATTACGCCTGTCACCCTTTCTCATGAACATAAGAAAGGTTAGGGTTTTTGAGTTCTTTATTTAGCTTGTTATAATTTGAAGGTTCTTTTGTTGATGGAACTTAATAATTTTTACTGTTTTTTGCAATTAGTAATTAAGCATCAATAATATTGTTAGTATTTTGCTGAGAGTGAGGATCAAAACCCACTACCTCCTTATCACTCCAGTCTCTAACTCCTTCACTCCAGCCACCAAGCCAACTTTATTTCCCATTGAACAGAACAATTGAATTTAGTTTAATGCCATTTAGTATAATTTTATATGACATGTGGTGTATTAGGGTTTGGGATATGGATTTTATATGGTAACTTGCAATGGATCACCGTTTTGCTGATATTGTTGTTGAAGATTGTGAGCTGATGACTAGTGCCATCCTATTAGGAATAGATTTTGGTCTTGATAGGACCTCTATGGCATATATTCCAATTGTGTAATGGTTGCAAATATGTTAGATTCTATTCTTTAGTGATCCTATGAAAAGAAGAAGGTTTTACTTCTAGTGACTTGGTGATTAATTACATTTAGAATTTTTAGAATCGTTGGATCCAGCGTTGTCAACTATGCAGCTGTCAACTATGCAGCGCTGTAGTGTAGCGGAATTTGATCTAATTACTAGTGCAGAGGTTAAAGTGGTGCTGTAGCACTGTAGTATTGCAGATTTTGAATTTTGAACGAAACAAATATTTTCTACAATTGATAACATTGATCAAGAGGGAATTTCTATCTTTGGTCTTATCGGGTGAATTGTTTAAGGTCTGCATTACTTATTACTAGTAGTAGTGACAAATCAATGTCCACTATGATTCATGAACCATCCTTGATAGCTTGTGGACTTTTGAAGTTGGATATAACTTTATCATTTATGAATCATTTTGATAATGAATAGGTTTGCTTACATATGCATTGTTATTTGAATCACGTGATTCTACAAATGCATCCAAATCATTTACAATTTAGTTGGACTAGGGTTTTCCTTTTGCTTGGTTGGTGTAAGGGAGGAACCTTTTGATTTTCAAGGCTGTAGCTCTTGTGAGCTCAGTGAGCCATTTCCACATGCTTTATCAGATTGCTGTTAACTTGTTTCAATATTGTGCTTTTCTGATTTGGAGTAAATGCAAATTGGATTGGGTTTTTAAAATTAAGATTCTTAAAATTATCTGGGCTTTTCTTATTGCTGAGTGTAGTCCATGAAAACTGTGCTACTTACAAACTTACAGAATTTGATGAGCTCTGCCAGTGAATGTTAAAATATGTGGTTCCATGTGCTTATTTAGTTTTAATTTCTTTTCTGGTTTGTTTTGTCATTCATATGCTGTAAGTCAACTACGGAAGATAGATCAAAACTACATAGATGGTACTCTGTTGGTATTTTAAAGCCTTTCTTGTATTGAATTTTGATTAATTGAATTAGTTTCTAAATTTCAAAATTCCTTTTTATCTGTAATTATGCTTCATTGATTTTATTTTATTTTTTATGGATGTTTAACTGCATTGCTTGGAGTGGATTGTTGATTTGATTTAATTCGATATTATTGTTGCTGTCTTATAATAGATTACCATGATTTATGTGTTTGACGTATCATCTTTCAATGTAATTTAGAGTTGTAATTTCAAGACATTGGTGGATGCTTGTTGTTTTACCTCATTGATACATTTATGTTTGTTGTGAAATTGAAAATTAACTCTCTAATTGTTGGTTGGCTTGGTGCAGAAGATTAATGGGATCCAATTCATCACTTCAACTCTGTCTCTGCAGGTGTGCCCTTACATCTTTTTGTCCCGGCTATGTGCATTTGAATGACCTGTTTTGTAATTGTAATTGGATCTGTCCTTTGGTTTAAACAAATAATGCTTGCAGACTGATAGATATAGAAAATGTAACAATTATGATAGAATGTTATGACTTAATTTGATCCATGTAGCAACCCTTCTTAGTGAGATAAGGCTTGGTTGTTGTTGTTGCTGTTTCTTGTTCAAGGGTGTAGTTTGGTTCAAACAAGGATTTTAATGAAGCAAAGTGGAAGTATCATATGAGATATTGTAGATTGATTGAATTAGAATATTAGTCAGTTAAAATGTTATAAAGATATCAGTCCCGCATGCCTTCCCTTCATTTTTCCCCGACTAAACACACCCTATGCGTTCCTCAGAAATACCCTCAATTGGTTAAATCTCACGTTTCTTGATTTTTGTCCATTTCTTTATTTTTTTGGGGTTTTTTTACTGGATTGCAGAATGTACCTGATCCAAAAGGAATGAGTGGATATGTAAAGGGCTTTCTTTCTCTTGTCAGGTTGTACTTTAAAAGCTTTTCCTGGATGTTAACTATGGAAAGATTATGGATGGTTTTATTTGGCTTGATATGATTCTGGTTCCTTTAGGTTGTTGGAAGATTGTTTGTGGTTCTCAAGTGACATACTTTCATGTAGATGTACAAGTTTGCCTGTGACTGTTTTCGGGGTTATATTCCCTTTCTGTATGTGGGTAATCAGATTATCTTGATGAGCACTTAATTTTATAGAACTCTGTATCTGTTCATGGAACTATGACTATTTTGGGTTCAGCACGCTTATCCGTTGTTGAAAGTTCAAACACATTAACTAAATGCTAAGATATTGTTGATAACAATTAACGAGAATTCAATTCTAGGGAAGGGGTGACAACGAGTTGAGCTCGTCAGGACAACTTGTTTAACTTGTGTTTAGAGAATTGTACCGTGCACCCTCACTTTTACCTCCCACTCTCCATTTTTTTGTTAAAGACCATTTTGCTCTTTTTGATTTTGTATAAAACTATGAAAAAAATTTACCATTCTATTTTCTCACCCCCACTTTCGAAAATTACAAAATATTTCTTAATAATCGAAAATTACAAACTTTCGAAATAATAACAAAGTGAGTTTTTTGATATCTTTGAAACTTTTGTTAAATTTGAAACTTTCAAAATGTAATTATCCAGAAATATTTACTAATTTTGAAACTTTTGGAAAATACCAAACATTTGAAATTATATTTTCCAGGAACATCTTAAACTTTCGAAACTTTAGATGAATGTGAAAGTTTCGAAGTGTAATTTTTCAGAAAGTTTTGGAAGTTTGGATGAATTTGAAACTTCTGAAACACACATCTTTCGAAAATTTCAAACATTCGAAGTAACTCAATTTAGAAAATTTTAAAAAATTCGAAAATTTCGAAAGTTTCAATTTTTTTAAAAAAATTACTGATATATGTTATAATTAAAAATATATTTAGAAAAAAATTAATTAAATTAATTATTAATTAAATTTATTACTATTTTTGAAATTAGGTATGAAATTTATTACTATTAATTTATTACTATAAATTTATCACTAAAAAAATGTATTTCGGAACTTTCATATTGTTCCCAAACTTTCGAAGTTGGGTTTCGAAACTTTGCAGCAACCTGCAACTTTCGAAGCCTAAATCCTCGAACCTTTCCAGCAATCTCAAACCTTCGAAAAATCAGATTTAGGGTTTTTGAATTTTCATTTCGAAAAACCTTCGAGTGTTGCATTTCGAATGTTTGGCCTTGCTGGAAAGGTTCGAAATGTTTGCTTCGAAAATTTGGGGATTGAAGAAATCTTCGAATGTGTAAGTTCCTGAACCTTACTTTTGTATTTCGAAAGTTTGCTCTTGATGGAAAGGTTCGAACTTTATGCTTCGAAAATTTGGGTTTGAATAAAATCTTCAAAGGTGCTAGTGTTTGGCCTTACTTTTGTATTTCAAAAATCTGGGATTCCTTTGAATTGTTCGAATATTGGAAAAACCCTGATTCGAATATAAAACTTTCGAATGAAATGGATGAAAAAAGGAAAGGTACATTTTTTGGGAGTTTTTATAGATAAACCAAGGGGCATTTTGAACTTTTCCATTGGAATGGGGGTGGGAGGTACAGGAGGGGGTGCACGGTACAAAACTCCTTTGTTTAATGATATATTTTTGCCAACTCGATCTGTGTTACCCTTACCTTCTTTAGTTGGTCCATCCCACCCTCTTTTAGACAAATTGATGGCAGGTTGGGCCCAAACGGGAAGGTGCCTTGTTTTGCCACCCTTAGGTGCTAGGCAATCCTTGACATGGTAGACAGATTGGAAATTTTATCTCAATAAAAAAATATTTAATTGAAAATTCATGGCTAACTTGTAGGCATAAACTAAATACATGATATCCCAAGACTAGTAAAATGTAATTATCAGTTTCTTCATATATTCTCAATTATTATTAGGCTTAAATAAGTTTAATCCCTATAAACTTTTAAAATTGATTTAGTCCCGGTAAAAAAACACAGATTTTGGTCTCTATAAATTTACGATGCAAATAAATTTAATCTTAGATGGAATGTTGGTAAATATTTTAAAATAATATTTTTGGTGACATGTCTACAAAATTATAAAAAGTTTCTCATAAAAAAATCATATTTATTTAATCCTAAGATAAAAAAAATTATAAACATGCTTGCAAATAATCCTAAATTTTAGAGATGAAAGACAATTAGATATGTTTTATTTTAACAAATTTCTTGTCATATAATTTTGTAGGAATTAAAATATGTCTTTTACAATAATTAAAATAAAATAAGATAAAAATTAATAGAGATTAAAAATTAATTTAATTATTTGTTTTTATTTTAGTTGCTTTAAAGATTTAATTTTTATTTTATTTTAAAAGAGATGTAAATTCTACTATAATTAACTCATACAACTGTGACGTAATCGAATTTGAGATAAAACATAATAATATCGACATATATCAGTTAAACTATAATTTAAGGCTGCTTTAATTCAGTGATGCATAGATAACCATTTAGTGGCATTCGACAAAAATGTATTATCCAATTTGAGGCCAACCGTACACCATAAGAGACGTATATAAGACTTAGATTAGAACAGAGTAAAACAAAAGTTTTTTGACCATATAATTATTATAACTCATGATAATTCATATTAAAATTATCATAGCAGTTAGCATTAAGCATACATCTTCATTGCTTCATCTCATTTACTATTTGCCCCACTGAGATGTAGGTACCATGTATTCCAATACATGTACCAATTAGCGGAATTCCCATAATGATGATCAACTCTAACCCAAATCTCTTAGTAGCTTTGTTTATCGTTAAATAGCAAATGCAAGGGAACACTAATGAGATTGCCACACTCAAAAATGCACCAATGAATACCATAATATATCCAAAAAAGGGAATGAATAATGCCACAAGTACATTGCTAACCACAATGATTGTTCTAAAAAAAATGTTAATAGTTCTCCTATTACATAGATGACATTTATCCTCAATAGCTTTAAATATTGGGGTGATTACAATGGCATACTTAGTTAAAGGATTAATTATTGTGGTATATATTGCTATTTTAGTACTTATGGTGTTTGTGGGTAAATTTAATGTGATTTGAGAATTCAAATGATTTCCAAACATCGTGTAGCCTAAAATAGCTATGGTTCCATTGATAAATGTGGTTGCCACAAAACAAACCAACAAAACCTGCAATTAACAAAATATCACTTTGATAAGAAAGATCAAGGCAAAAAGGCCAAGGTACACTGACTTCATCCCTTAGCTATCAAATAATATTGCTGTCGGTCTCATACTTAAGTAAAATGAGTTAAATATATTAACAATATTTGATCTAATTTTGGTTATATTTAAAATAGAATTGGATCTTCTCATGTTTGAATCAAACATGAGGGGTTATGATCACCATTTTATCATTAAAATGTATTGAAATTTACAACTTAAAAAATTATAAGTAGAACTCAATACATTTTAATTGTGAGATGATGAATACAACCCCATCATGTTTAATTAAAACATGAGAGCATTCAAATTCATTTAAAATTAGAGGAGCTATAAATTAATCACCAATTTTGCTATAGTTGAAATATTATAAAATTAAATAATTAAATGATGCACAAATTTTATTGATGAAATTATTGACATACAGTTTGATTTTTTGTAGTTAATAAAATTTTAAAATAACTATTAAAATTAAAAATCATCAATCACATTTGTCTTTTGAAGACAATTTTATAAACAAAATTGTTCGGTCTAAAAAGACCAATGTGATTAATGATTATCACTTTTGTAGATACGTTAAAAGTTCGTTAATTTTATGTATCAAACTATTTAATTCTTACATATTTAAAGATTGAATTGTTAATTTTCTCTAAACAAGAAAAAAAACTCATGGAATTGTAAATACAATGTTTTTTTACAAACTTACCTTGGAAAATTGTTTTCTGTCACTCATGGAATTGCATATAGTTGGCATTAATGCATGAGCAGAGTAACAGAATGCAAAAAGGCTCATAGTAGTAGATAATCCTCCCACATTTACTAACTCACCCCTTTCATGAAACCCAATACCATCAAATTCACCCACACAGACAACACAACCAATTAAAATAACAGAAGCAACTACCCCACCAATAGATATATAGGCCAAAGCTTCCAAACTTCTCAACCATGTTGTGGGCAGTATTACCAAAGCACTAAGTAGGATAAAACATCTTTTACCTCCAATTTTAAGGTCATAGAATGTGAGTCTCATATTTGGGAAAAGCTTCTCCAAATTGTCACCTTCTAATATAAGTAGCTCAATAGCAACTAAAAATAGCTCTATGTATATGAAGCTAGCTATCACGGTTCTTCCTTTATACCCAAATGCAACGTCACCTATATCAGCATATGATTTGATTCGTGGATGTAATTTCATACACTTTTCTAGAAGCAATGCTGTGTAGCAAAACATCATACCAAATATAATCAGCAGAATAAAACTCAACCACCCTCCTTGAGAAATTGCATATGGCATTGAGAGTATCCCAATACCTGAAAAAACATTACTTTTTTTAGTTAGAATATCATAATCACACATTTTAGTGTAATCATGGTATCTTTGTGAAATCACGGTGATACTGTGATTTTGTTGGAACCTCAAAATGTAGCTAACACTACAGATAAATGATTTTTTGCAGCAATAGCTGATAAAAATATGAAGTTATTGGTAATGGTACTTTTCTCAGCAAAAAAGAAATCGTTGTATGTCGTTGACATATGTGATGTTGCGAAAAGTTTTGCAAAAATATTTGATGAACAATATTATAACACCAATCGGTTATAACTAAAGAACTCACTACAGTAAGCAAATGTAGGTGAACAATATTATAAAACGATGAAAAATTATGTTTATGAGTTTGAGAAAGAATTGAGAGACCTGTCAAGGCATTGAGTCCATTCAAACATGTTTTGAAAAAATTGGTACCTTCTCCACTTTCTTGTCCTGAATTTGAAATTTGGAGTTGCTTTTTACTCTCCATATTCTCTCAATTAGCTTAGGCAAATAATCTTTATTGCCCTGTATATATTAAGTGGATTTAAGTTCAAGTGTGAATGGTTAAGTTCTACATTAATTAAGAATGAATTTAATGTTAAATATATAAGAGTTGTTACTTGTATATCTAATATCTTAAAGTTTTGGATGAAGATGTAGTATCGAAGTTTTTTTATAATTTTGAAACATATAACTGTTGTTGATTCCGTGCTCTCTGGTACTCTCCAACATGTGATAGATTCCATAGTGGCAGGATTATGTAGCAATAATGATCAAATCAATGATTTAATACATAATGAGAAGAGGTAGTTTCGCAATCACAGGACTTTCGGTGAGTAATTTTTCTTTTGTTGAAAAGACTCTTGGTGAGTTTGATTAGATAATTATCCCTTTACATGATAATAAAGAGTCCTTTACAAACTGTCAAATTAAAAAGGTCGTTCACAAATAATAATAGTAATAGCGTCGTGGGCCGGCTTAAGATGTGAATATGGCATATTTTTCTTTTTCTTTACTAGTAAGATATTTCATATTTTAGTAGTAACTTTTTGGACAGTAGTTTCTTTACTGATTCTGCAGCTGACAGGGGCAAAAGGTGTTCAATTGACCGGAGCTACGAAACTGATGCGCGTTCAATTTGATCGGGTCAGCGAAACTGTCGTACGAAAAGTATGCTGCGAGTTGCTAACTCAAATATCAGATGACTGATAACAGATCAGTGGAGGCTCAATCCCATGAAATTCAGAAAATAGCTCATGAGATCATCTTTAAAGTTATGACTTTAGATGAACAATTTCAAATTGCTGTTATAATTGACAAACTGCCCCCTGCTTGGAAAAATTTCAAAAAATTCTCTCATTCATAAAACAAAAGAATTTTCAATTGAGAGTCTAATAACCCGTCTCCGAATTGGGGAAGAATCCCAAAAGCAAGACCGAAAAGACGAAGTATTAATTGTTTCAAACAACAAGAAAAAATTAATCGGAGCAGTTCTGAAGCCAATAGACAAACAACTTAAAAACAAGAACAACAATCTAAAGAACAACAACAAGAATGGGAGCCCTCCAAAGACTCCAATTATAAAGCAGCAACCACCTCCTAAAAATGACTCTAGCTCACAATTCCTCTGTTATAAATGTGGGAAACCAAGTCATATGGCACGTACGTGTAGGAACATGCCAAACTCTGCTCAACAGACTAACCTAACTAAAGAACAACTCATTGCTATGATAACCGAAATCAAAATTGTTGGTGGATGGACACCGGCGTCTCTCGCCATGTTTACTATGATCGTGCTATGTTTAAAACATACACTGCTGCTGAAGATAAGAAAACGTTGTTGGGAGATTCTCACACCACTAATGTTGCTAGTATTGGAGATGTGGAATTGAAATTCACCTCTAGAAAGACCATGATTCTGAAGGACGTGATGCACAATCCACAGATAAGGAAAAATCTGATTTATGATTTTCTTATAAGTAAGGTAGGATTTACTCAGTCTATAGGGGCAGATTTGTACACCATTTTTAAAAATGATATTTTTGTTGGGAAATGGTACGCCACTAATGACATGTTTAAATTAATAAAATGTCTCATTCTGCTTACATGTTATGTGATTTTAATATTTGATATGCTAGACTCTGTCATGTGAACAAATAGGTGATTTCAAACTTAAGTAACTTAAGTTTAATTCCAAAGTTATCTTTAAATGATTTTCAAAAATGTGATTTTTGAAGTCAAGGTAAAATAAAATGTAGTTCACATAAATAAGTAATCAGAGAATCTGAGGCTTTAGATTTAATACACTCTAATATATGTGAACTTGATGAGACTTTAACAAGCAATGGAAAACGTTATTTTATCACTTTTATTGACGATTCTTCTGATACTTTTGTATAACTAATGAAAAATAAAAGTGAAGCATTTGACATGTTGAGGATCTTTGTAATTGAAAATCAATTTAGTAGAAAGATTAAGAGGTTTCGCAGTGATAGAGAAACATCATACGGTTCTAGTCTGTTTAACGATTTTTATAAACTGCATGGAGTTATACATGAAACAACTGCACCGTATTCGTTTGAAATGAATGGTAAAGTTGAAAGAAAAAATAGAACTCTTACTGAACTAGTTGTTGCTATCATGCTTAACTCTGGTGCTACATCTCATTGGTGGGGGAAAATTTTATTGACTGTTTGCTATGTTTTGAATAGAGTTCCTAAATCTAAAAAAAAAAAAAACTCCTTATGAGACTTTGAAGAAAAGACAACCGAACTTGTCTTATTTTCGAACTTGGGTATGCAATAAATAGTCAAATGTATAGATTTTATGACCTAAATGCTAAACTTGTCATAAAGTCAAATGATGTTGACTTTTATGAAAATAGATTCCCTTTCAAATAAAGAAATAGTGGGGCCAGCGAAATAAGGCACGTTCCTCAAAGAAGTAAGAGAGCCGATTATGCAGCCTTTACTTTAGAAGAGGATCCTGCAAATTTTCAAGAAGCTTTGTCGTCTTTGAATGTTGATCTATGGCAATAAGCTATAAACGATGAGATGGATTCTCTAGAGTCTAACAGGACCTGACATTTAGTATACTTGCCTCCTGGTTGCAAACCAACAGGTTGTAAATGGGTCTTGAAAAAGAAACGAAAACCCGATGAAGTTGTTGATAAGTGCAAGGCTCGCGTTGTAACTAAAGGTTTTAGACAAAGAGAAAATATAGATTTGTTCGACACTTTTCACTAGTCTCAAGAATTACATCCATTAGGGTACTCATTTCACTTGCTGCTATTCATAACTTGGTGTTACACAAAATGGATGTCAAAACTACTTTTTTAAATGGTGACTTGGAAGAAGAAATCTATATGGAACAACATGAAGGTTTTATGATTAATGGACAAGAAAACTAGGTCTGTAAGTTAGATAAATATTTGTATGGTCTTAAAGTGAATGAAAGTGACAAATGTTTTTATTACAAATCTAAAAACGACTATCATATGTCTCTATGTAGACGACATACTCTTATTTGGTTTAAACATTCATGCTGTAAATATTGTGAAATCATTATTGTGTAACAACTTTGATATGAAATACCTCAGAGAAACGAGTGTAATCATTGGAATCAAAATTACTAGGTTAGAAAAGGTAATTTCTTTGAATCAGTCTCACTATGTTGAAAAGATCTTAAAGAAATACAAATACTTTGACTATAAATCTGCTTGCACACCATATGATCCAAGTATGAAACTTTTCAAATCATTGGTGAAGGTTTTAGACAAACTGAATATGCGAGCATCATTGGCAGCCTCAGATATGCCACTAACGGTACTAGACCCGACATTGCCTACGTCGTGGGACTATTATGCGGGTTTACCAATAGACCTAGTATAGATCATTGACATGCTATCGAGAGAGTCATGAGATACCTTAAAAGGACAATGAGTCTCAGATTACATTATCATAGATTTTCTGCAGTCCTTGAAGGATACAACGATGCTGATTGTAACACTTTATTAGATGACTCCAAAGTAACTAGTGGCTATATATTTAACATAGCTAGTGGAGCTGTATTTTGAAAATCGAAGAAATAGACGATATTGACTCAATCCACTATGGTGTCTGAAATGATAGCATTAGCTACCGCTAGTGAAGAAGCGAGGTGATTGAGATGCTTGCCAGCTGAGATTCCTTCATGGGAAAACCAATGTTAGCTGTAATGATCCACTGCGATAGTACCGCATCTATTGTAAAGACTGAGAATCGTTATTACAACGGTAAGAGACAACATATACGTCGTAAACACAACACAGTTAGAGAGTTACTTTCTGAAGGAGTTGTTAGAGTGGATCTTATACGCACTGATGAAAATTTAGCAGATCCTTTGACGAAAGGATTTGCTAGACAGAGAGCCCTAAATACATCCAAAAGGATGAGACTATTTCCTTTTGATCATCGAGTCACTCATGATGGTAACCCCACCTAAAAGACTAGAGATTCCAAGAATTAGGTTCACTGGGTTATAACAAGTCCTGAAGTGATATGAGATGAACATGTTGTTATAATCAGAGAAACATGATACCTGAAATGATGAAAGGATGAGGTAATAGAAACTCTTAATGAGATTTATACTCTATATGGAGTGTAGTACCTAGCTACATGAGTACTCTTGATAGACTCACCTATGTGAATGTGGAAGTGGGCCGCTTCCTATGGAATTTCAAGGTAGAATTCTTAGAGCGTTCACTATACTAGGATAGATGTGAAGGACTATTAATGCACAAATTTTTTAGAATACACCCTATGAAAAAGTTGTGTGTGGGTTTGATATCAGAGATAGAGTTCAAGACTACGAGTCACTCTTGTTGAATATGAATCTCACTTACTATGCAAAGGTTCAAGTCAGAAGACATCTTTGTTTATGTACAATCTTATAAAAGCTCAAATTCCTCCCCATTTTTTGCGCGACAGGGCACACATTAGTTTTGTGGATCTGGTCAATTGGATCACACCTTTTGCTCCCGTCAATTTTAGAATTACTCTATAAATAGAGGATTCTGCTCAGTTTAAAAATCACATCAAAACTCTGAAAAATTCTGAGTTTTCTCTCTTTTTTCCTTTTTCTACTTCATCAAAAATTTTCTTTCTGATTCACAATTTCGAGTGGTCATAATACCAGATTACGAGTGACCTTAACCATCGTATTTAGTGGGTATAGTTGTAGAACAGTTTTCTACGGTGCAGTAGAACTCCGATATAGTTTTATTTGATCTGTTTTATCTTGGAGACATCGTTCTTGATAGTCTGTCTTGCAAAATTTTGGACACTGCCATAAAACATCTTAATTTGTGACTCCACCCAATAATATCTCCAGTGACTGAAAATAAGAAAACAACACGTCTCATTTATGAGCCTTGCCACTTTTTTATATAAAGTCCCAAGTTCCACCTCGGAAGGTTGATAACAATAAAGATTTAAATTTTGCTATAAATAAAATATGGGGATAGCATATCATTTATCATTTAACAGTGCACTTTAATGAAAATACGAGAGAGTGGCTATTCGCTGTTGTGCACTCACTTGTGTACTCAGGGATGTCATTGCTTTCAAAGCAGTATAAAGTTTCAAAATTAGTTAACTCTACGATTTTAAATGTTTTTACCGAGTTTTGAATGAGTTCAACATTGCGAACTTGGAAACAGTTGCAAGTTTGATCGATTTTGAGTTTACATCCGTGTTGACTTGAAAATGCTATGTAAAATCCTAAACTTATATGAGTTTATGAGTTAACTTGCGATTTTGACATATAGTTTATATCATAAAAAATAATACTACTAGAGTATGAAAATTATAATCTAAAACTACTCGATCAAAACTAGAAAAGTGGCCCTTATTAACAAGGAGTACTCCAATAGTTCTCTTCCACACAATGGTTCTCTTCTCCAAATATATTATGAATAGAAGTCCTCTAGTAGAAAGGCTTTAAAAGAGTGGTGACCCTTTGAGGAAGAGGTTAGGGGAAAATATTAGTAGAATGACCATAAGATACCATATCTACAACCACCTTCGAATCTATCTCGAACATAATCCAAGACAAAGATAACTGAAAGGCTATCTTGATATCCAAATGTAGACCCCATAACTCTGGCCACACAAACTTGCAAGAATCCAACCATGCATAAAAACCTTTCACGAAATGACCATGGGAATCCTGAATCAGCCCCCCACATAATATTCCTCTGGATCAATGACAGTCCATAAATCCTCAACTTTAACCCAATTTATTGTTTCATGGTACATTTGAAATTTAGGGCAAATGTCAGATTCAGACATGCCACAGTGGTGTCTAATATCGTTAGTAAGAAATTTATCATGAATATACCCACAAAAACTTACCCACATACGTGTGTCCATGAATAAATTATTAATTACTCAAGGCAAATCATTGAAAAAGGAAAAAAATCACACACGGTTTTTTATAATTGTATAGGTTTTCATTTTGATACAGAAAGAGAGGAAAACACATTTGAACGAAAGAAAATGCAAAACAGAGAAATACAAACTTCCATTGTTTTCTCTACTGCGATAATGACCATTTCCGGCCACCACATTTTATTTTTCTTTTTCCTCGTGCATTTTCCTTCTCATCTCTTCGAGGTTCCTTCGTTTTCATGTATTTTGGTCCAATACTGTCTAAGATAGTACTTGCTACTCTGACCATCATCCTGCAGTTGTTTGTACTCTTTGCTTCAAGGATGAGTCTCTTCTTTCATTACTTTTCTCAATTTATTTTTCAAAATAGAAAGCCCAATATTTATTATAAAACCTAACCTTCTATTATGTTAAATTCGAAAATTACATTTATTTGAATGACAGTGTAATATTGGGGGCTGTAATATTGTGCACAATGTAACATACCGTGATTTTGTACTTTCGATAATTTCACGCAAAATCTAATAATCAAACACAAGTCCAAAACCGTGTTTGAAATTGGTTTTGTTGCCAATTTTGTAAAATTAATTGATTAATATTGATATATATATTAATCGATTAATCTTGTTTTCCTGATAAACTAATTAAGTAGGCTTTTAATACTAATCGATTAGCCAGTTGTATTAAGTCCAAATTCTAATTAAAAAATGAGTCAAACTTCATCGTAACTTTACCTTCTTATCTTATAGCTTGAGTTGGTTACAAAAAGTTACCTTCTCATCTAACCTAGAGACCTTTTTATATAAACAGGATAACTTAACCTTCTTATCAAGTTAACAACCAGTAAGTCATGCAATCATATATATGTGACCTTTTCACAAACTCTAACCATGCATTGGAGTTTCAAGATCAAAGTAGGATTCTTTAATCTGTGAAGATGTTTTCTTGATCAATTGTATTAATCAGGTACACGTGTTAACTTTGTGCGGGTTAATCACTTTCTTATATAAATCATTAGTAGAAATTGAATAATAGTTAGGATTATCTCCCTTTATGCTAAAATCGAAGTACACCCTATGTGTATGAATTGTTTGTGTAATTGTTGCTATATGCTCATAGTTGTGTATCTATTTAAATTGTTTATGATTGAATAAGTGATGATGAAGTTCTGCTGATATAAGGATGAATTCGAATGTTGTTCTGGTATGATTAACTAACAATTAGTTATAATAAGTTAATAGAGTAATAATGTTAAAAATGATGGAATCCGATTAATGAACTTAAAATAATCAATTAATTTGGTAAGAAAACCCTATAATTAACTTAGGAGATCAATTTGGTGATTTATGGTCTTAATAATCGATTGATGAGGTTTATTGAGGGACCAATAGATAAGTCAATTTAAAATTTAGTTGAATTAATTTTAATTGATCAAACAATTATATTTAATAGAGTAATGGATAATTGCTTTTTGCAAAATTTAGAGAGGTGGCGAAGGATGACAATGATACCCTTTTATTTATTATTAGATCTATGGGTAAGAGGGGACACTTTAAGAGATAGATTTAGTCGATTGTTTTGTTTGGCTGTTGATAAATAGGTGTCAATCACATAGATGTTGGGGGAATGATTTTGGTATGGTTAAGGGGGTTTGGAGGTGGAGGAGAAGTTTGTTTGAATGAGAGTTGGAGTTAGTTGAAGATTGCAGAGGGTTGGTGGCTAATGTCTCTTTGCAAGTTAATAAGTCAAATGAATGAGTATGGAATCATCCGCATGGAAAAAGTTACAATGTTAAAGAGGCTTACTATTTGCTTCACGGCGAGAGCGATTTGGAGGACTCACTTGTATATCATGTATCACATTATTTCGAATAAGTTGATTCTGCTAAAAGTTTTAGTGTTTGCTTAGAGATTATTGAGCGATTGATTTCCAACGAAGGACAATTTGATATGTAGGAGAGTTTTGCAGTCTGACAACATGATATGTCCGTGTGGTTGTGCTGTTTTTGAATCTATTCAACATTTGTTTTTGTATATATGCAATTCGTTGGCCTAGGTGTGGCCCACAGTTCTTAGTTGGCTTGTTGAATTAAAATGTGAATCACACTTTCAATTCATAGGGTTATTTCATGTTGGAAGGGGTTCCGAGATTGTTTCCCTACTATTTGGTTATCGTGTGTGTATATAGAAATCTCGAAATAAAATTATTCTTATTTAAGTGACACTCAATATGAGTATAATTGTGGAGATGGTCAAATTTAACACTTCGTGTTGATTAAAGCCTAATATTAAAAGATTTAGGTACGAGCTACACCAATGGAGTATACAACCTTTGAAGTGTCGAGGTGTTCGTGGTCATTGATGCGGGGTAACTGGTCACATTTGAACGGTTGACGTTGTAATTTTGTAACTTGTTTCTATCTGCAGCATTTCATATGCTATGAATAGGTTTATATTAATATATTTCTATTTGGTTTGTTAAGAAAAAATTAATAGAGTAATGGAATAAAATTAGAAATAAAATAGTAATATTGGATAAATGATGAAAGGTTATTAAATAGTGTAATTAACCGTGGTCACTAATTAGTTATGTCATTATAAAAATAAATATTTAGATTGAATGAGCTAAATAATATTGTTAGTAATTCAATAGTTATGGTTAAAAGAATTATTAATTAAAAAGGTCACTAAATTGATAACTAATTAAATAAAGTGATATTAATTAATTAGCAATGTTAATTTAATTGTTATCATGAAATAATGATTAATTATAATAATGATAGGAACTAGAAGATTATATAAGTAGAAGTACCCTTAATTTGGCCGGCCCTAACATTTTTAGGGAGATAGACTCTACATTCTCTCTAATTTTTCTTTTCTTCCTTATTCACAGGAAAGAGATGATTTTGGGTCATTTTTTATTTGGAGTTACCCATGTGCTTCTTTTTCCTCTATTTTAATCTAAACTAGAATACGGCCCGCTCGTTGCGCGATATATATAGACTTTAACATATTAGTATTATTGTGAGTAAGATATTAAAATTTTAAAAATAATATAATTTATTGATTTTGTTTGAAGAGTATTTTTTTTTCAAGTGAATTTATTTGAGTAATTATTATATATGAGTTTATAAACACATATTTGAGAATATGTAGATTGTTTTGGAGATCGTAACTGCAGCTAATTCATATATTAAATTTTACTCATTGAATTATTATTGTTAAAATTTTAGTTATATTTTAATAAATGAATATGATTTGAAACTAATAAAAAAATATTAAAATGTCTGATAAACCGATTTATAATTTAATGTTTTATATCACATTTCATTCATTAAAAATTATGAGAAAATAGAACAAAAAGTGTATTATGTAAAAATATATACGCATTGAAATGTAGTAATAAGTATAAAGTCAATATTATATTAACCATTAATCATTTATGGTCTATATGATAGATCAAATAATCTATTAAAATTAATATGTTAATCAATAATCTATTAAAATTTACATCTTTCTAATTATTACATTATTTTAAAGAAATATTAATTGCTAAACATTCATCACTCTCTCAAATGTTCAGCTAAGAAATAAATCATTTTCTCAAACGTGTGGTTAGGATGCATAAAACCAAAATTAATAATTAATTTTTCAAATAAACCCATAGTGAAGACCATCTTACAAACAAAGTCCATAAATTATATTTAGTATTAATAATCTTAAAAGTATTTTAATAAATATTAATATATGTAATTATCTACCGTAAAATTAGATTAGTCATACTTTTTTTTACCCGTGTTGTCATGTAATTATAATTTTAAAATGATTGAGCATGAAATTGATCTAAGTTGGGACATTCAGATGATGACACAAAATGGAGAATACAAAGTGAAAAGTAGAATTAAAAATGGCAAGAAAAAATAAGTGTTATTTTAATCGGAGTAAAAATGGTTGTAACTAACATTTTAATTTAACTCTAGTTGCTCTCTTATTATAAAATATAAAAAGTGGAAGAACACATCCAAATTTATTGTCAAAATATTGTTAGAAATATATATATATATATATATATATATATATATGATTTTTTTTCATTTGGTATTCATTTCATTCTATTCGTATGAGATTTCTATACAATATGACTTGTGAATTTTCACAAATAACTCTCATGTATGTACAGTTGAGTAAAAGTAAAATAGATTTAGAAACTTCAAATAGATAGTATTTCTATAAATTTTGACAACATAAAACATCTCTGTAAAAAAAAAAACAACAAATAATTTCTTAATATACCATTTAAATAATATATGATACAAAATAATTTTCACAAATTATATGTGTTATTGTCTTTAAATTTCTAAATAATCATAAATAATATATGATACAGAATAATTTTCACAAATTATTGTCATTTATATATTTCTTGAGAAGCATTTAAAATGACCAGTATATTAATTGAAGTTAAAACCATAGAAAAATTGTTACCAATAATGATATAGGAGCAATGAGTGTTGAGTAACTAATATTGATTGTACTTTAATTTGTAACTCATGAATAGTTATACATAATGTTAGACGCTAAATAGTAATAATAATAGTTAAATGTGTGTTAAAGCAAATTAGAAGTGGAATAATAACGAGGATGGAAGAGAAAAGATGAAATAGTACCTTCTTTTAGATGTGTGATTTTTATTGAGGTGTCAATATTTGAATGAAATGGCACAATATTGGATGATGAGTCACAATAGTATGTGGGAGTCTATTTTAATATATTATAATAGATAAGTGGTTTCCACATACACTAGGTTTTTTTTGTGTGTGTTTTTTTCATGATTTCGTCGTCTCATATCGGGATTGGTTGATTTCTCGTCTTTATGCGGTAAGTATTTGATTTCCCTTCTTGTTGCAATGTTTGTTTGATTTAGATGGACATATCAATCTTGACCAATTACTTATTTAACCAATGACTAGGTCGTCAACGTTGCAAATCTAGAGGCATGAGTATTCCGATCATTTTGATTTTGTCAATTATTTGTAGGCGTTGTGGTGTTTTATTATATTAACTTGGATGCTGAGAGTAGGTTCACAGATTCATCATTTTTCATTTTTAGTATTGTGGAATTTGTGTTGTATCTGATGTACTCTACTGATTTGAATGAATTAATTGTAGAACGAGAAACACAAGAAATAGGAGGTTTGAATTGTGTTTCCTGTTTAAAATCTATTTTTTTTTTTGTGTGGCTAATCTATAGTAAAGAAGAAGGAGCAGGTAAATAAAAAATAGAGCAGAAAGACACAACTAGTTTACCTTGGTTCACCACCAACACGATGGCTACGTCTAGTCCCTTCAACCTGAAGGATTTAAACCACTAATTCACCACATAATCAAACTTACACTTGAACACCTACTAGTCACATTGATTGTGTTCAATTCTCTCAACCTTCTAGCTTAGTACAATAAAGCTATTGAGGAAAGGCAACCACTACTGGGCTAGGTTACAAAAGAAAAGGTTTGGGTTTTTCTAAGTTAGCTCTCACAGAGATTGTTTACAAATTTGTTCCTTTAGAAACTTTTCTTAGCACTAAAGTGAAAAAGAATGATTATGAGCAAAAGGGTAGATGTGCTTATAGCTTTTGTGCTTTTTATCTTTCTAGTGAAAATTGGGCGTCCTTTTTTATAGAGATCAATTAGGGTTTATGACCGTTGTCTTGATTGCAAGAAATTAACATAATTTATGAAGTTTCATATCATATCTTTTGAGATTGATTTTCCATAGAAACTTTCCATAACAGATCTTGTAATTGATTCAGCGTATCCTATTTAAAACAATTGGGAAGTAGAGGATACGATGGTCAGAGCATGTCTTAAGATCTTCAAACAAGTAGCATATATAAAGATGTATATTAGAGGATGTGTAAAACTTTGTCTTCTTCGGAGCGTTGACTTTCATCATACTATTGACTTTCATCAGAGCATTGACTTTCATCAGAACGTTGATTTTCTTCAGAGTGTTGACTTTCATCAGAGCATACATTATAAATTAGAGTGATGCGACCAAATGCTAGATGTGATTATTAGAGACATACAATCACTTGCTTTTCAAGAGTATTAGAGGCAGACAAATTAGAGCATAAATGCATTCATCAGAGGAAACTAAAACATAACATATCATGTATTTCCAGAGTCACCAGAACGAGAACATTGCTTGCATTATTGGAGTCAGCCAAGACAGAGCATTGCTCGCGTCACTGGAGGCGCGTTTTAGAGCGCTTGCATCAGACTTAGAAAAATGGAGTGAAGCGAAGTCTTGTTGTTCTTTTGTCTTCGTCCAAATATCAAAGGATATGACATAAGAATTTATATAATTCACCTTATCTAAGACATGCACACTTAATCAAAATGTTAGTGCATTAAATTGTTACCACAAACTTATTTTGTTATCATCAAAAAAGTAAAGGGCATAGTTATTTAAACCAACTTGGTTCTAACAATCTCTCCCTTTTTGATGATGACAAACATCTATTTTTGTGAACAATTTTTAATTTTAAATAAAGTAAAAAATAAAGCATTACAACAAAGCTCCCTCTTAGAATATGCATGTTTAATTCATAAGATGAAAGATATTTCAAAAGAGTAGTTAATAAACATTAGTAACTGAAGTTCAGAAAAAGAAATTTTCATTGCAAATTTTTTCAAAATAATAGTTCTAAAAAATATATTATCCCTCTTTTGTCATCAGAAAAAAAGAGAAAAGAAAAACTATGAGAGTTGTGAGTTTTAAATTGGTTAATTTAAAAAAAAAGTTTGAGTTTCTAATCCCATTACTAGCGCACACGCGTGAGTAACATCTGTTAGAGTATCACATCTTACGAGAATTAAATTTTAAAAGAGGCACTAATAAATTCAATGTCATCAAAGGCAGAGCAAACATATTTTTAACCATTTACTCTATTTTACCAAAGGCAAGACATACAGAGAATTAAACATCATTCTTTAATAAATAGAATATTTAGATGTTTTTTTATAAAATTGAATATGTCATCAGCAATAGATTTTGTAAAAATATCAGCCCATTAAGACAAGTATCGATAAATTTAATGTCTAAAATACCTTTTTGGACATATTCTCTTATAAAATGATGTTTAATCTCTACATGTTTCATTCTGGAATGTGAAATTAATTTTTTGGTGAAGCAAATGGCTGAAGTATCATCACAGAAGTTAGGGATGTTACTCTCATAAATTTTGAAATTTTTTAGTTATTGCTTCATCCACAACAGTTGAGTGTTGCAACTAACTAACTTGTCTTTTGCTCGACTAGGAGATCAGATTGTCACCAAGGAATGTACAATTTCCACTGGTGCTCTTCCTTTCTAGCTTATGTCTAGAATAGTCAACATCACATAAACCTACTTGTTGGTCAAGAAACACAAGATAGGGGGGTTGAATTGTGTTTACAATTTTTGAAAATATTTCGAATGGCTAAAAAACAGAAATGATAAAATAAATGACTCAACTATTTTATTCTGGTTCACTAATAACTTAGTAGCTATGTCCAGTCCCCTCTTTCGGAGGGTTTAATCCACTGTATTTAGAAATTACACTTGAACACTTGGTTAGTCACAATGGTTGTGTTCAGGAATGGGCAGCCACTGCCAGACTTTGTTTACAACTTCTAACAAGTCTTCTTAACTTTCAGCTTAGTGCTGTCAAGCCATTGAGGAACCCAATCAACCATTACTGGGCTTGGTTACAAAGAAAAAGTGTATGTGGTTTCTAGAATTTTCTCTCTAACATGAGTGTATCTATAATATAAGCTCAGATTTTTCTTTCTCAACACTTAGATAAATTTGAAAATTTTTTAACTCAGTGTTTGTGCTTAGTGATTTGAGATTAATTCACTTTGAAATAATGTTGTAAGTTGTTGTGATCGGTTCTGTTTCTGTTTGGAATTATTTTGTGTTGGTCTATAGCTTTGAACTCAAAATTGTATGCAATTTATAGAAGCCTCTGCAGCATTGCATTTGTCCTTCAAAGTATGGCTGAATGTCCTTCAAGGAATGGTCTTGTGTCCTTCACGACATGGTTTGTTTGTCCTTCAACATGGTGCTTCAATGTCTTCAAAATTATAATCTTCGAGTTCAATTCTAGTCGTTGAGTAAAATTGAGACTTAGAATTTTTTCTAAGTGTTTCTGGAATTTTAATTTTTTTTAATTAAGCAGACTGTAGTTGATCAGAGGCAAATTTTGACCACTGGACCAGAGGCAGGAACAACTAGAGGCACGTTTATTGAACCAGAGGCAGGAGCACCAGAGGCACAATTATTGGAGCAGAGGCAAGAACACCAGAGGCATGATTTCTTGACTAGAGGCATGAACCAGAATCAACGTCACTTGACCATAGGCATGGAGCAACCAAAGGCATAATTATTGGACCAAAGGCAAGTGTAATTGACCAGAGGCAGCCATTAGAAGCAAGTTTGTTGGACCAAAGGCAAGTTTATTGGACCAAAGGCAAGCACCAAAATCAAGTTTGTTGGACCAAAGGTGTAACGCCCCGGATTTTGATCCAAGGCATTACTTAAAAATATATTTGTTTTCTTTCAAAAACGACATAATTTTTTTTTTATATTTTTTTTTTACAGAAAGTAGTTCATCATGTGATCAATAAAATTTCACTAGTAAATAAATTGATTTCATTTTTATGAAATAGCACAACGCAATTTATTTTACTGGATGTTATTATTCTTGTAAAGATAATTTGCTGATCGTAGAAAATGTTCACTTACCGTCCTAAAATAGAATAAATTCTCCTTAAGTGAAATAAAAACAACTGATGTAGATTTTTCCTAGCGGAAGGACCTCACCTCCGCATTTCTATTTAAAATTGACGATGAAAAGTAAATAAACTTTAAAAATGTACCACATCGGGCTTATCACTACAAACATTATTTTTTTAATTAAAGTACCCTTTTTTCCCACATGCGTGCGTCAAGCAAACGTCATTCATGCAACTCTTCGAGATCCTTAGTACCTAAATGTTGGTGTAAGGGGTCAGTTCATCCCACGGCAAAAATTAAACCAAATAATAAGTTAATAATCATAAAATATAAATATAAAATCTTTTTGTAATAAAAGATTTAGAGAAATTGATTTTTTTCTTTTTTTATCAATCACAGAGATGTATCAAAAGTCATAAAAAGACATCTAAATAAATCGAGTAGCAACTCACGTTAGAGCAAATAATTAGATCAAAATAAAAATAACAATAAAATGAATTGCAAGTTGTGCATGCTCCTAAACATATATGATCCGAATATAACCAGCCACACAGGCGTCCACACAGAAGTCACCCATACCAATGGGGAAAATTAAACCAGCCACACAGGCGTCCACAAAGATGCATATGATATGTCATGAAATGATAATGATGCTCGAAATTTACAAATCACTAGCCACTTAGGCAACCACAAAGAAAAGGTCATAACACGACTAACCAACCACTTAGGCAACCACAGAGAACTATTCAAACCATAAGTCACCAGCCACTTAGGCAATCACAAGGATAATAATATTTAAAACACAAATAACCAGTCGCTTAGGCAACCATAAAGATAAAAATATTCAAGATTAAATTTTAATCACATACGATATCAACATTTTATTCTCATGGATGCTTACAATCGAGAATCAGTAATTTCACTATCCCAAATATATAAACACATAAACACGCGAATAAATATCTTAGAGTCACAAATTTCATTTTATAAACTATAAAATTGGATTAGCCACGTGTTATTGATAGACATCAAAACTCAAATAACGAAAAACACATACAAATATAAACTTTATCTCTTCTACTATAAAATTTCGCCCAATTATTAGTCATTTAGACATACAACTCAAGGTTTACCACTAAACACGTCACAAAAATCAACTTAATCATGTTATCACAATTAAAAATTGTAACTTTTCATCAATCCCCTCAAGACTCATATAGTATTCATAAAAATCAAAACTTTGAAATGAAATAGCACAAAAATCGAAACTTTAAATTAAAAACATCCTAACAAACATATTACTCATGAGATCATAATAAAAATCATAACTTTTATAATTAAATATACCTAGACAACAGAAAAATTGTAACTTTACATCAAATATATGACAACAAGCATATTATTCATGTTATAATAATAAAAATCAAAAAATTTATAAGTAATTTTATCAAGGTAAACATATTACTCATAAAAACAAAACATTATAGTTAAATTATCTAAGGCAAACATAGAATCAACATTTTCTTTTAACACATCAAGACATCATATAAATATCTTACAAGGGAATGTAAGGATGGTAATGGCGAGGGAATGTAAGGATGGTTGTTTGAGTGGCTTAGAAAATATTTGAGATAAATGAAACGTTGGCAATGGCGTGTGAGGGATTATGATTTCTTTTTCCCTACTGCAAGTTTAATCGTGTCCTACGAATGAGAGGTGTATGTGACTAATAAAGGAGGCGTGGAGCTGATATGAGAGAAGGAATAATTCTCTTCATTGAGTTTAATTGCACACATGAATAAGGAATTCAATTGAAATAATACCATTCAATGAGCAACCGTTAAGAATTAATTGACATTCATGTATTTATTCTTGCTAGTTACACATTTGAATGGACACAAGGGAAAGTGTACGGTCCTATAAACTAAATATTGTTAAAAATAAAATATAGTTATCAAAGGTAGTAGTGTGGGTGATTCAATTTTGACTTAGTCAAAATGGACTTGGTCATTGTTCACTCTAAGACAGAAATTTCTACGAGTTTTAATTAGTTAATAATAAAAATCCCAATAATTAATTAATTAATATAAAAATACTTCATCAAATAATTGAACATCCAATAAATAATTATCTTACTATCATCACACTGAATTAATAAAGCAGAATAAACAAAACTAAGGGTTTTAAATTAATTAATTATAATAAAGGGTGTTACAATACTTACCCCTTTAAAATAGTTTCGTCCTCGAAACTAAGAGGTATCTAGAAGGTCTGGGTAAAGCTCCCTCATCTTCTCCTCCAACTCCCAAGTAGCATCTCCATTCGTCTGGTTCCAAATCACCTTAACCAAGGGGATTTCCTTTCCCCTCAAATGCTTGGTAGTTCTGTCTGAGATGCTTATCGGTGGGACCTCGAAGGAAAGATTCTCCTTCAATTGAATATCATCGGGCGCGATAATATGGGATGGATCTGCCACATACTTCCTTAGTTGTGACACATCGAACACATCATGTAAATTGGCCAAATTTTGTGGTAAAGCAATCTGATAGGCCACTAGACCCACACGTCGAAGAATTTGGTATGGTCCAATAAACTTCGGAGTAAGCTTCTTTGACTTCAATGCCCTACCAACTCCAGTGGTAGGTGTCACTCTCAAGAATACATGTTCATCCTCTTGAAACTCTAGAGGTCTCCTATGTCGATCAGCATAACTCTTCTGCCTGCTCTGTGCTGTTCTTATCCGCTCTTGGATCTGACGCACCTTTTCTGTAGTCTGTTACACCAACTCAGGCCCTACGATCAAGTTTTCACCATCCTGATACCAACACAAGGGAGTTTGGCACTTGCGCCCATACAAAGCCTCGTACGGTGCCATCCCGATGCTTGCATGATAGCTATTGTTATAGGTAAATTCAACAAGAGGCAATAGATCATCCCAACTTCCTCGGTTATCTAATGCACAAGCTCTTAGCAAATCCTTTAATGTCTGAATAGTCCTTTCAGTTTGACCATCGGTTTGAGGGTGGTAGGCGGAACTCAATCTTAATCTAGTACCCAATGCCTCATGCAATGCTTCCCACAAACGAGAAGTGAACTTTGGATCTCTATCAGACACAATGCTAGATGGTATCCCGTGTAATCTAACAATCTCAGCGACGTAGATCTCTGCAAGCTTAGATACATTGTAAGTAGTCCTTACAGGGATGAAATGGGCGGATTTTGTGAGCCTGTCAATAATCACCCAAATGGAGTCAAATTTCTTCTGAGTCTTAGGTAATGCCACCACAAAGTCCATAGATATGCTATCCCATTTCCACACCGGTACATCTAATGACTGCAGCAATCCAACAGGTTTTTGGTGTTCAACCTTAGCCTTCTGGCAAGTCAGGCAAGACGCCACATATTCCGCCACTTGTTTCTTCATTCTTGGCCACCAAAATCTCTGCCTCAGGTCTTTATACATCTTCGTAGTACCAGGGTGAATACTCAGTTTGCTCTTGTGGGCCTCATCTAAAATAGTCTTTCTCAACTCAGCATTATCGGGCACACAAATACGTTTATTACACCACAAAATGTTATCTGGATCCATTTCAAATTCGGGGGCCTTGCCAGTCTCAACCAATTTTCGTCTCCCCTGAATAGCCTCATCGGTTGCTTGAAGGGTTTTTATCTCATTCATCAATTCATTATCTACGATGATCATTCCACATTGTAGTTTTCCCGACAATGAGTCCAGATTAAGATCCAAGTCACGAAAATTCTCTAACAACTCTAATCCTTTCAATGTTATGGATGACAAATGGGCTCTCTTTCTACTCAAGGCATCAGCCACCACATTTGCTTTTCCTGGGTGGTAATGCAATGTGAACTCATAATCCTTGATGAACTCCATCCATCTCCGTTGCCGGATATTAAGCTCCTTCTGGTCGAACAAGTATTTCAAACTTTTATGGTCGCTGTATACATCAAAATTGCACCCATACAGATAGTGCCTCCAAATCTTTAGTGCAAAAACTATTGCAGCTAACTCCATGTCATGCGTGGGATAATGCTTCTCATGCACCTTCAACTGTCTTGAAGCATATGCTACCACTTGTTTGTTCTGCATAAGTACACAACCCAATCCTTGTAAAGAAGCATCACAATAAACTTCATATGGTTCTTCTGGCTGTGGCAACACCAACACCGGTGATGTAGTTAGTTTCTCTTTCATCAGCTGAAAACTCCTCTCACATTCCTCCGTCCATGCATATATATGATTCTTCTTTGTGAGTTGTGTCAACGGCGCTGCAATCTTAGCAAAACCCTCAATGAATCTTCTATAGTATCTAGCCAAGCCTAGAAAACTTATAATCTCTGTGACGGTCTGTGGTTGTTTCCATGCCACCACAACTTTTACTTTAGTTGGGTCGACAGCGATACCTTCCTTTGAAATGACATGTCCCAAGAATTTCACCTCCTCCAACTAGAATTCACACTTCCCCAAATTAGCAAACAATCGCTTATCCCTCAAGATTTGTAAAACTTGACGTAGGTGAACTTCATGTTCCTCTCGACTCTTAGAATAGATCAATATGTCATCAATGAAGACCACCACAAATTTGTCTAAGAAGGGGTGAAATATACGATTCATGTAATCCATGACAATAGCTGGTGCATTGGTGACACCAAAAGGCATCACCAAATACTCAAAGTGTCCATAGCGAGTTCTGAATGCTGTTTTAGGAATGTCTTCTTCCTTCACCCGAATCTGATGGTACCCCGACTTCAGATCAATCTTTGAAAATATGATTTCTCCTTTGAGTTGGTCCATCAAGTCATCAATGCGTGGCAAGGGATACCTGTTTTTGATGGTGACTTTGTTAAGCTGGCGATAATCGACACAAAGTCTGGACCTTCCGTCCTTCTTTTTCACTAGGAGCACCGGCGCTCCCCAAGGTGAGACACTCGGTCGTATGAACTGTTTAGACAAAAGGTCCTCCAACTGATTTTTCAACTCTGACAATTCCGATGGAGACATTCTATATGGGGCAATAGAAATAGGTCTTGTATCCGGAGTCACATCAATTGAGAATTCAATATCACGAACTGGGGGTAATCCTGGTACATCTGGCGGAAATACCTCTGGAAAATCTTCGACCACAAGAATCCCGTCTACCTCCACCTCTAGCTTCATACTGACTGAGTTGAGAGAAACACATTTCTGAACTCCCTCTTTCAAAGAGAAGTTCAATTTATTGGTATCGAGGAATCGAGAAACACCTGGGTCTGGGAATATCACCGACTTACGGCGCAATCCAATAGAACATGATGGCGTGACTACCAATCCATCCCAAGGATCACTCCCAAATGCTTGAGGGGAATACAAATCAAATCAACATTGAATTTCATATCAAACACAATCAACGGGCATTGCAAGCAAGCCGTATTACATTTCACCGATTCGGTAGAAGGTAGGGTAACCACCAAATCAAACGGCAAGGTAGTAACAACAAGTTGGAGCGAATCCACCCAATCCAATGAAATGAACGAGTGTGTTGCCCCTGAATCATATATTACTTTAAGTGATTTTCCAGCGATTAAACACTCACCTTGGATAAGTTCAGATGAAGATGGGGCTTCCTCTCCATTGATATGGTATACACATCCCTTGGCAGTAGGGCGTGCAACATTGTCATTGATATTGTTGCGGTTGACAGCTCTATCATCCTTCTGTTCAGGGCATTCGTTTGCAAAATGGTCTGGTTTCTGACAGATGTAACAAACCCTAGGTTTGATTGGACACTCAGATATCTTGTGTCCTTCCCTGTTGCAGCGAAAACACCTGATAGGGTACGCCTCGTTCAACGTTGGAGTCTTTGGCCCTTGACCTTCCCCGTTTTGAGGTCGGGGTTGATCTCTAGCATTCCCCTGTGGTCGGGCATACGGCTTGTGTTGTTGATGTTGCCTACCCCTATTCTGTTGGTCGTTATGCCCCTGTTTCAAATATTAACATTTAGAGGCCAAGCTTATGGATCTCATGATATGAATGGATTTAAATCTCTACCTGAGGTCTGATGGGTCCACCTACAGCACCCTTATTCAGACGACTCTTCTTCATCTGCTCCACTTTCTTGCATTTCTCCACTAGTACTTGGTGTTGGCGTATCTCCAAGGGCCCCACTAACTCCCTAATCTCATACCTAAGCCCGCTTTCGAACCTCTCACACATGTATTCTTCATCTATCTGATTTAGGAAGTAGCGAAAATGCTTTGCTAGGGACTCGAACTTTGCCGCATATTCCGCTATTGTGAGATTCCCTTGATACAACTTCAGAAATTGGGCCTCCTTCTCAGCCCTAGCACTCTTCGGGAAGTATTTGTCTAGGAACTTATTCTTGAAAGCCTCCCAAGTCAGCTCTTCATGATTTGTCTCCATCATTCTCTTCGCACCTCGCCACCAGTATTCAGCTTCACCAATCATTAAATAGGTCGCATACTGCACTTTTGCATTGTCAGGGCAGTGTAGGATCTCGAAGATCTTCTCAATCTCCTGCAGCCAAAGATCGGCCTTGTCGGGGTCATGCTCCCCTTTGAATTTAGGCGGATCTTGGCGACGAAATTCGCTCAATGCTCTTGTTGCCCTAGCTGCTTCATCCCTCTGATCCCTCTGTTCATCTCGCTGAGCCTGGGCCGCGGCTTGTTGGGCCATTGCAGCGGCCATTGCATTCATGGCTTGGATCGTTTCAGTCATGTCATTTCCTCCTTGGGGAACCGATTGGTTTATGCGACGAGCCATAACACTTCCTAATTAGGAAAATATTACGACAGAATTTTAACTCTAGGGTAGTAAGGAAGTCTTTTATTGAACACTATATAGTAAATTCGGGTTATACAACAAGTCGTGTTTTGGAGGGGTTCCCAGGAAAGAGAAGTGGGTCAATGGACCACTTAATAACCAAGTCTTTCCTTAGCCAGAATCCATCCAATACAACTTTTTATGTATTATCCTTCCCTTCTATCTTGGGGATCATACAATTATACATAATTTAGGATTTAGAACATTGTCTTAGTTACATATATTTAGATCACATGATGAAAGCTCTATAATTACTTTGTGATTTAGATTGAAATAATTTAAATTGTGGGTAATAAACTCATAATTCGCAATATTATACAATCATAAGTAATTACTGCATGAATTAAATTAAAATTTATTTCTAATCATAGGATCAAGAATTTAAGACATATTTTTCATCACAATTATTCGAAGGAGTTAGGCAATTAAATTAACATAACTGGAATTTAAGTCATTAATGACATAAAATAGCTAGAGAATCAAACACTTAGTATAAACAAGAAGTAGAGACTTTAACATTAATAAAACAAAAACAATCATAGTTGAACAAGTAGAAAATTCATAAAAGATAATAAAATGTAACAACTTAAATAGAAATTTTACTAAAAATATAAAAGACAATGCCAATAAAACCATGCAAGTAGTCATAGAGATTTTCATATTTGAAAACAGTTAAATACACAATAGAATAATGGAGTATTTAAGGCATTTATTTACCTACAACAATTAGGAGGTTACACAATTAATAACACATAATAGAAATTTAAGAGGTTGCACAATTAATAACACATAATAGAAATTTAAATAATTAGTAAAATTTCAAATTCAAGGAGGTTATACAATTAATAACACATAATAGAAATTTAAGAGGTCACACAATTAATAACACATAATAGAAATTTACGTGATTGGTAAAATTTTCAAATTCAAGGGGTTACACAATTAATGACACGTAATAAAATTTGAGTAATTAGTAAAATTCAATTTCAAGGAGGTTACATAATTAATGACACTTAATAGAAATTTAAATAATTAGTAAAACTCAAATAATTAGAAAATCAAACAATTAACACAAGCAACATCAGAAAACATGCGACATACACAACGCGTCCCACCCCACCAATGTCCGAGAATTAGTGCTCTGATACCACAATGTAACGCCCCGGATTTTGATCCAAGACATTACTTAAAAATATATTTGTTTTCTTTCAAAAACGACATAAATTTTTTTTACAGAAAGTAGTTCATCATGTGATCAATAAAATTTCACTAGTAAATAAATTGATTTCATTTTTATGAAATAGCACAACGCAATTTATTTTACTGGATGTTATTATTCTTGTAAAGATAATTTGCTGATTGTAGAAAATGTTCACTTACCGTCCTAAAATAGAATAAATTCTCCTTTAGTGAAATAAAAACAACTGATGTAGATTTTTCCTAGCGGAAGGACCCCACCTCCGCATTTCTATTTAAAATTGACGATGAAAAGTAAATAAACTTTAAAAATGTACCACATCGGGCTTATCACTACAAACATTATTTTTTTAATTAAAGTACCCCTTTTTCCCACGTGCGTGCGCCAAGCAAACGTCATTCATGCAACTCTTCGAGATCCTTAGTACCTAAATGTTGGTGTAAGGGGTCAGTTCATCCCACGTCAAATATTAAACCAAATAATAAGTTAATAATCATAAAATATAAATATAAAATCTTTTTGTAATAAAAGATTTAGAGAAATTGATTTTTTTTTTTATCAATCACAGAGATGTATCAAAAGTCATAAAGACATCTAAATAAATCGAGTAGCAACTCACCTTAGAGCAAATAATTAGATCAAAATAAAAATAACAATAAAATGAATTGCAAGTTGTGCATGCTCCTAAACATATATGATCCGAATATAACCAGCCACACAGGCGTCCACACAGAAGTCACCCATACCAATGGGGAAAATTAAACCAGCCACACAGGCGTCCACAAAGATGCATATGATATGTCATGAAATGATAATGATACTCGAAATTTACAAATCACTAGCCACTTAGGCAACCACAAAGAAAAGGTCATAACAAGACTAACCAGCCACTTAGGCAACCACAAAGAGAACTATTCAAACCATAAGTCACCAGCCACTTAGGCAATCACAAGGATAATAATATTTAAAACACAAATAACCAGTCGCTTAGGCAACCATAAAGATAAAAATATTCAAGATTAAATTTTAATCACATATGATATCAACATTTTATTCTCATGGATGCTTACAATCGAGAATCAGTAATTTTACTATCCCAAATATATAAACACATAAACACGCGAATAAATATCTTAGAGTCACAAATTTCATTTTATAAACTATAAAATTGGATTAGCCACGTGTTATTGATAGACATCAAAACTCAAATAACGAAAAACACATACAAATATAAACTTTATCTCTTCTACTATAAAATTTCTCCCAATTATTAGTCATTTAGACATACAACTCAAGGTTTACCACTAAACACGTCACAAAAATCAACTTAATCATGTTATCACAATTAAAAATTGTAACTTTTCATCAATCCCCTCAAGACTCATATAGTATTCATAAAAATCAAAACTTTGAAATGAAATAGCACAAAAATCGAAACTTTAAATTAAAAACATCCTAACAAACATATTACTCATGAGATCATAATAAAAATCATAACTTTTATAATTAAATATACCTAGACAACAGAAAAATTGTAACTTTACATCAAATATATGACAACAAGCATATTATTCATGTTATAATAATAAAAATAAAAAATTTTATAATTAATTTTATCAAGGTAAACATATTACTCATAAAAACAAAACATTATAGTTAAATTATCTAAGGCAAACATAGAATCAACATTTTCTTTTAACACATCAAGACATCATATAAATATCTTACAAATTATTAATTTAATATTCGGCCTAACCTTGCATGGGGAAAAGCCGTTACCTTGAGTGCTTCCCTTCCAAGTGACACTATATAGCCCTCGAAAATCTCACCAAGATGAAGGAACGAAAGTTTAGAACTTCGATCGGAATGCGAGAGAATGTAAGGATGGTTGTTTGAGTGGCTTAGAAAATATTTGAGATAAATGAAACGTTGGTAATGGCGTGAGGGGGATTATGACTTCTTTTTGTCTACTGCAATTTTAATCGTGTCCTACGAATGAGAGGTGTATGTGACTAATAAAGGAGGCGTGGAGCTGATATGAGAGAAGGAATAATTCTCTTCATTGAGTTTAATTGCACACATGAATAAGGAATTCAATTGAAATAATACCATTCAATGACCAACCGTTAAGAATTAATTGACATTCATGTATTTATTCTTGCTAGTTACACATTTGAATGGACACAAGGGAAAGTGTACGGTCCTATAAACTAAATACTATTAAAAATAAAATATAGTTATCAAAGGTAGTAGTGTGGGTGATTCAATTTTGACTTAGTCAAAATTGACTTGGTCATTGTTCACTCTAAGACAGAAATTTCTACGAGTTTTAATTAGTTAATAATAAAAATCTCAATAATTAATTAATTAATATAAAAATACTTCATCAAATAATTGAACATCCAATAAATAATTATCTTACTATCATCACACTGAATTAATAAGCAGAATAAACAAAACTAAGGGTTTTAAATTAATTAATTAAAATAAAGGGTGTTACAAAAGGCAAGTTTGCTGGAGAAGAGACAACATTAGAATCAAGTTTGTTGGACCAAAGGCAAACACCAAAATCAAAGGTAAATGGCCAGAGGCACTACCATGTCAAATTGTTGACTTTTACGATAGGCGTTGACTTTTTTCCAAATGTTGGCTTTTTTTTTTGCGTTGACTTTTTTTCAAAAAACATAATTAAGAGAAAGCATAAATAATCAAGAGGTTGAGTGATTGAAAGATTAATATCTATGTTTCATCATACAAGAATCCTAATCTCAATTATACTATAGATCTACCAATTAATTGTAGTTGGTCACTAGTCAATTGATTGATTAAGGCATGCAAAGGTCGGCCATCCTAAACATGTAAATAAAACAATAGAATAATTTAATTGAAATAAACAACAAAAATCTAAAATAAAACTAGAATTTAAAACTATGACATAGTAAAAAGGTATCTTAATCACAAGATTCACCAAAACCCTAGAAGAGAGCCTAGTTTGTCATTCACATATAGAAAATAAAATAAATAGTAGAAGTGTTCATCAATTAAAGGAAAGAAATAAAACCCTCAAAGAGTATGATTTTTTTTTGCTCCAAAATTTGAGACACTTTACTCCTGCTCCAAGCACTCGTAAGTTTCCGAAGTTGTTTCTCCTTATTTCCTCTTTTTGTAATTTTTCTGCTTCTGCGATTCTGTTTCTAGTGTGTGGCTCCTCCCTTCTATTTCTGATTTCCTCTGCTTATGATAGCAAGAAGATCCTCATTTTATGCAACAAACTTCCCCCTTATTTGGTAACAACCTTCCCCTTTCTTTGGCAACATTTTTTTATCATAAAATTCAATCTTTGAAGTGTGCAACAAACCTCCTTCTTGTACTCATAAATTGGAATATTAAACTTGATATTTTTTGCACTAAAAACTTAGTAGATTTGACCAATTTGAATTATTTTATCATCTCATGATCAATTCTGCAAATATCATAAATAAATGAATAAATAAGAAGTTGAAATCAAAATTATAAAATAAGATAAAATAGAGTGTAAATACCCTCTTAAAATCCTATAAAAAATAGGTTTATCATATATCATCGAGGGGATGTCAGTGGATGTCACATTGAAGGACCGAAAAGGGAGAATCTTTAGGGTTCTAGAGAGGTATTGTAGCTAGTGTGTATCTTGCAAGTTTTGAACTAGGATCATCATCTCCAAGATATGGGTTCATAATTTTTGGAGGATTGTTCCTAGAATCTGGTTCTAGAGCATTTAGGAAGAAACTCTCATTCGATTGAATGAGTACTGGATGTACACTATATGCAAGGACGAAGTATAGGAACCAATATAAATCACCTTGTGATCCTCTCTTTCCCTCACTCTTTCAATTTATGCAATTTACTTTTGTAATGGATTTCTCTCATAATTGTGTTTGGTGGCGTATTTTTTTTATTTCTATTGAAATTAATAGAAAGTTTGTAATCTTAGAATTTTCTTTTGTTTTTGAATCTTATCTTAATTTCAAATGTTGATTGAAAATTCTAATTTACCTTGTTCTCAATATCTTGGATTTGATTCATATCAAAATTTCTGATGTCTATATGTTTCTATTAATTATGATTACATTAAGTGATTTAAAGATCTTTTCAAATTTGATTGAAGTCAAATAAACTTTTAAAATATTCAATCAAATTCTGATTTTTGTTTGTATAATGTTATTGATTTTGTGTTAATTGATTTCAATACTATCATACTTTCGAATATGAATTCAAATATGCATTTGTACATGAGTCCAACATGTTTCAAAATCTATTTTTCTGTCATGCAACTAAAATGTTTTCAAAATCATTTTTAAAAATAGAACTTTATTGAACTCTCGTCCTTCTAGAGTTCATATCAAGTCATTTCGTGAGCAATAAGTAGCATCAACAATTAGGTCTCTTTGTGTTATGCATATAACGTCATAAAGAGTTAATTGAAATGGCTTATAATGTAATCTATTATATATATTTAAAACATACTCCACTGCCACATCATATCAATTCCTCCACATGTGCAAATATTCCCCACCTTAGCCAAAAAGCTGATGTGTACGTCTTCATAGACAATTTCCTTCACTCAGTTTCTAAATAGCTTTTCCCCTCTTTTAATCTCTTTAATCCCTAATTTTTTTTGTTTTCCTTTGACATTTCATTTTCTCCTCTTCTTTCGCAAATTTCTTTTTTTGGATTCTAATTTTTTTAATCATCTTCTGCTTCTGCTCGCAATCATCCTCCCCCTCTCCCCAGACCAACCCGGATCTGCCCTCAAAAGTCTCTTTGCATTTTGGGAGCAGAGCATGCAAAATCGAGTAATCTATCTTAGAAAAATTGCCTCGGGTCTCTAAAAATCTATAAAAATGAAAAGCCCGGGTAAAAGCACAAGCAAAAGGAGAGAGGAAAAGTAGAAAAAGGAAGGGGGAGGAGACTCGCCTCATCCTCGCAGTCATCCTCTCGGTCACTTCTGCTTCTGCTCATCGCAAAATCATTTTCGACGTCGTTGCGCTGTAACTCTTCGAAATCGCCGTTTCGTAACTCTTAGAAATCGCCGATTCGTAACTCGTTTGAATAGTCTCAATTGAAGGATGGGGTTAGCATCGATGATTCTTGATACTGAGAAGGTGAGCTCCGCGGTAGCACTTCAAAATCGTCGATTTGTAGCTCTTTGAAATCTCCGATTCGTAACTCTTTTGAATCATCTCAATTGAAGGATGGGTTTAGGATCGATGATTGTTGATACTAAAAAGGTGAGAAGGATAATTATGAATCCAAGATTGTTAGAGGGAGTGGTAATTGGTGTAGTTTTGCCTTTGAGTTGACTAGGATTGGTTCATGTTTTATTATGGATGATGAATAAAGGAAAAAAAAAGAATCAAGTTCAGAAACTGTTTCTGTTGTGAAAATGGACTATGAATTTCAAATGAGCACTGGACCTAAGAAGAGTGGTAAATGGTGTAGTTTTGCTTTTGAGTTTAATAGGATTGTTTCATGTTTTTTTATGGATGATGAATAAAGGAAAAGAAGAAGAAGAAGAATCAAGTTTAGAAACTGGTTTTGTTGTGAAAATGGACTATCAATTTCAAATGAGCACTGTAATTAAGAATATTTGTTATTATGAATTTTTGAATGCAACAAAAAACTTTGAAGAGAACCATAAGCTTGGACAAGGAGGTTTGGGTGGTGTTTATAAAGGTTACTTGAAAAAGGACTAATTCATATGCAGCTATAAAGAGGATATCTTCAGATTCAAGGCAAGGTATAAAGCAATATGCAACAGAAGTGAAGATTACAAGTCAAAGATTTGTGATTTTGAATTGTTGAATGCAACAAACAACTTTGAAGAGAAGCATAAGCTTGGACAATGAGGTTTTGGTGGTGTTTATAAAGGTTACTTGAAAAAGACTAATTCATATGCAGCTAGCTATAAAGAGGATATCATCAAATTCAAGGGAAGGTATAGAGTAATATGTAGTAGAAGTGAAGATTATAAGTCAATTGAAGCATAGAAATTTGTTGAAACTCATTGGTTGGTGTCATAGGAACCAAGATTTCATTGTGATCTACGAGTTCATGCCGAATGGAAGCTTACATTCTCATCTTACATTGACTGAGATATTTCAGAAGAAAGTTCACAAATTGATTGAGATATTGGAACCGTAGAAGAAACCGAGGATACTGTTAATGGTTTTGCACCTCTCAATCCTTCCGTGACACCTCCAGTCACTCCTTAGTTTGTGTTTCCTGAATAACTGACTCTGCTCTAAAGATACCCCGACCGACTTTGCTTGAAAGATACCCCAAAAGATGTATGTCATTTCTTTTTAAAGAAGTCCTCTAATTATTGCTGATTTCATTCTTAAGTTATATTTATATTATATATGCTATATATGATATGGTTCAATCTTGATCTTTTAGAAAGTGAATGTTGCATTCAAAATTAGAGTGAGCAATATCCCTTATTTTGTTTGCATTTATTTTGTTTGAATGAGAATATTTGAAAATAAGGGACAATTGATGAAAATATCGTCAAAAAATCAAACAAAATAAGAGCTAATTAATAATGACTCCAACTTAAAATAAAAGGGTGTTGTCAAATTTCTGCCTATTGCTCTATTGCTGATTCTCATTGATTTCTGTATTTTTCTTCATCAAATTTATTGTTATGGGGAGGCATTGACAAAAATAAATGCAAACAAAATAAGGAATATTGCTCACTCTAATTTTGAATACAATGATTTTACTAGCCTCTTAATTCAGCTGTTACAACCAAAATATCGTCAAACAATCAAGGGACAATTAATAATGACTCCAAATTAATTTAAAAGGGTGTTGTCAACCCTCCAAATAAACACTTGAATATCTGAATTTGTTAGAACATTCTGTGATGAGAAACAAAAGAAGTTTTGCCTTTAATCTCGATGCCCACAATAATCTTATGAAAAAAATAGCTAGGTTAAAGCGACGAATGAAAATGTTGGTAAACAGAGGAGGAGTGCAAATTATATGTCTTCAAGACCTGCTTGACAAACTTCGTATGATTTTAACTAATGGCTTTCGAAACTTACATTCTCATTTTTACTATGCTAAATTTTTTTCTGACCTTATACACACTTTTTTTTTTTAATTCAGAAGCTCAAGAACGGCGTCTACAAACGTTGTGTCAGTTCCGACAAGCTAGGTTTTGAAGGAAACAATTAATTCATTTAAGAAGACTCTCCACCTTCCCTCACAATAGTAGAAATAATGGTATTTATTTACTGTTATTCTATTTTGTTCTTATGATTTAAATTTAAAGATACCTTGATTTTCTGTTTCTTTGGGCAGTTTGATTGCCAATTGTATGGTTGTGTGTCGTATATAATATCTTTCATGACCTTCTTTCCATCAAATTCCTGTTTTAATTGAAACAACAAATTAAGGAAATCAGGATTTATGAGTGAATTAATAGTTGGTAGGTTTTTGAAATGAGATAAATAGATAGATGGATAAATACCATTTTAGAAAGTACTTCATCTTTGTAAGGTCTATCAAAACCAGGGTCTCAAAGGAAATTAGAATAAAGAAGTTCATTAAGCACTTCTTTATCATCTCGCTAAGTTACACAATCCAAAGATGAATTAGGGGAAGTGAAAAAAGAATATGACAGAGAGAGAATTGATGATACCTGAGAAAATGAATACATAAGAGAGGTGTTCAGAGATCTTGGAACAAAACATGAGTGAATCACCTCCACCTCCATATGCTGCTGTGATCAGATTTTCAAAAACAGTAACTGCATATGATCATAGAATTACAAAGATTGGCTTAACTGAGCAAAATGCAGCTTCACTTTATTATTTAAAACGAGGTGCATTTCATGAAGCTAGGAACGATTTCTTAGTTGGAACCTCTTACTTTTTGGTGTAGGTTTGCCTTTTAGATTTTTTTTTAACTTCTCATTTCCTTCTTCTTATACATAGTATATTACTATAGGATACAAGAAATTTATTTTTTTTACACATTTGTTTATGTTGTTTGCTTATTAATTTTATCTAAATGTTTTGAGAAATTGACTTATACAGTGTTACAGGGATGCATTTTAGTTAATGCACTTTGGAATAAGGAAAATTCTGTTAAGAATTTGTTATAGTTTTCAAGAGTTTGTCTTAAAATAGTTAGTCTTTCTTATAGAAGTTTAGGGATGGGTACATGATTGGTGATAGGAATCCAGTCACCTACTACATGAAGTTTTCTTCGTTACCAATGATGAAATGTAATATATGTTTGTAGAGGTTGATCAAGACCGCTTGGAAAACTTGTCCGGTGTCGACTTGCAAGGTTTAAAAGAAAACAATTGCTTCATTTTAAAAGGAATTCTATCTGTGTTGAAAATAAAGGTGTGGATAATATATTTTGTAAATATGATTCCTACATTTTATTTAGCTTATTTGAGATTATTGTAACTGAACATTGCATCGACTGGCTTCAAGTAGAAGTTGAGCACTCTATTTCATCACAACATGCTCAATCTGAAGAAGCAAGATATAAAACAAATAAATTACTGCATTTGCATAGGAATATGATTTCAAAATCCAATTCAGGTTGTTACTCAAAAAATGTGCCAAGAATTTTATTGTATATGAGCGAAATTATTTACCTCCAAAATATCCTGTAATTTGTTCCATTTATGTCCTTTTACAGTCCTCGTTAGACAAACTTCCCAACCTAATCCGTCAACATCTACAATTTCCAATGCCACCCGTAGACAAACAAGTAAGTTCTAAAATATTTTAATCATTATTTTAAACAAAAGTATTGCTAATATTTATTGATGTTTGGTCTCTTTATATGGTTTGCATTCTAAAAAAATTTATTTTCTTTATTAGTTTCAATTATTAAAACTTGGAATTTTGGAAGGCCGACATGTGTTTGTGAATTTTTTGGAGCTCTTCATTGGTACGAAGAAAGAACGGAAAAGAGTAAACACCCTGAACATCCAAAGTTTTCTACATGTTGCATGGAAGGTCGGGTGCAACTTCCATTACTAAAATTTCCACCAACTTTGCTCTATCACTTGCTTGATTATGATGGAGATGGTGCAGCAAAAAATTTCAATATAACATTAGAATTTATATTGCGGCTTTTGTTTTTACATGTATGGGTGGAAAAATTGACTATGAAATCAACAAACATGGCGGCCCTTATGTCTTTTGAATCAATGGACAGTCCTACCACCTACTTGGGTCTTTATGCCTTGAGAATGGAGAAAAGCCAAAATTTTCCCAACTATATATACATGACACCGAAAATGAGATCTCAAATAGATTAGGCTTTATCCAAGGTGATAACGAAAATAGTCTTCTTCAAGAGAAACTTGTAACAGACATTTTGCATATGCTGGACAATCACAATGTCTTGGTAAAATCATTTAGGATGGTCTGAGATAAATATGATCACCATGATGTCGGAGAATTGAAAGTAAGATTGCTTAGCGATAGGTTGACTGATGGGAGAAAAAATAACCTGCCCTCTTGCTCAGAAGTTGCAGCGCTTTTAGTTGATCAAAGCTCAAATGAAGAAAGTCATCTGGATATAATTGTTGAACACAAAACAACTGGTCTTCAGATAATTACAGAATTGCACCCAAGTTTCATGGCACTACAATACCCATTATTATTTCCATATGGATAAGATGGTTATAGGATTGGGATAAGTCATCGAAATCCAGAAACAGGAAGCTGTTACAGGCGAAAAATAGTTACTATGAGACAATATTATTCTTTTCGCTTGCAACAACGAGCTGGAGAGGCACAAACATTGTTACGGAGTGGGCCTTTGTTCCAGCAATACATGGTGGATGCTTATGCTTCCATCGAAGAAGTTAGAATCAATTAGATTAGAAAGAATCAAAAGTAATTGCGTGTAGAACTATATAGTGGATTGAGAGAATCTATTAATCAAGGAGACGTCATGACAAATTCCGTTGGTAGAATGACAATCCTTCCATCGTCTTATACTGGTAGACCGCGATATCGTGTTCAAAATTACTAGGTAGATAATTATTTCACTATCTATATTTAGTCATGCATTATATACATACCCAACAAATCTTTGTGACTTCCAATATATTTTACTTTGAAATAAATCCCCTTTCATGCTATTCTTCGACTATACTTAGGATGCCTATATCTGATTTTTATAAACGTCTCTCTAAATTGACAGTCATTTTTCAAAGACGTATTTTTTAAGTCAGTAACTAACAATTGATATCGTACTCAAGATGCAATGGCTATATGTCGATATGCTGGATATCCTGACCTATTTTTAACATTCACATACAACCCAAAATGGCCAGAAATACAATTTTTCCTTGAAACTGTTGAAGGACAAAAAAGTGACGACAGACCCGACATCATTAGTCGTGTTTGCTCTATTAAGTTATGGGAGCTAATCAATGATATTAAACGTCAACAAATATTTGGTAAAGTCACAGTAGGTAATATATTTTGTCACAATTTTAATTAATTTTAGTCTTTGATTACTTTTCTCTTAACTATATTGTGGCTCAGTTGGAAAAATGATTGAGTAGAAATAGAGATAAACCCATATAGATGAGGACACAAGATGAGATATACATGCAGCAATTAAAAATGCAAGACAAAATAAGAGATTTTTCTATAATAATGAAATTGGTAAAAACTGATATAGAAAATGATAGCAAAAGTTAGAAATTAAGTATGTTTTTTCTATATTCCTTTCATTGAATTCGTGTCACAACAATGTAAATATAAATATAAAAATGACTTGAATCAATTTTACCGACAATCTGCATAAGTTTCAGTATAGGTACATATAATTTGAAGTTTTAAAGCTGTTGGTAACACATCTCCGAAGGTTAGTCCAGTAGTTTAGCCAGAGATATTGAAGGAGTTATATGCAGGAAGAGTAAAAAATAGTTGGTAACATTTTTATTTGATACCCAGGAAGTACACGAAGTATACTAGGTAGAGAAATTTCAAATACACATTATTTTCTTAAGATATTTACCAACAAATAATTTATGATAAAATGTAAATCCATATTCATCATTTGGTTTTACTGAAAAGAAATAGGTATGATAAAAACACAAACAAAACGGAATACGTCTTATTAAATAAGACACCGGGAAGTCTTAGATGGTGAGACGTATCGTTGATCTCACCATTGTTATACTAGGATGAAAGTAAAGCTCTTTGCTATATAATCGGTGTGGGACTCATGCTGCGCGCATTTTTCGGGTTACATGTAACCGTCCATAACTTAAAAGTCTCTAAACTATTTTCCATCTATTAAGTTAGTCTCTCCGTTAATTGTATCTTTTAAGTGATCTTTAGTCACGACCGCTCCAACACAAGTTTTAATATGGAGTCTTTTAAAGTTTATAATATATAATTACTTATTAAATTAATATAATTAATATTGTATAATATTTCTTTTACAATTGATAATAAAATCAATTGATTTAATATTTTTGCTCAAAATCTATGAATATTAAAATAAAAATATCTCATAATGTTTTTATTTATTTCATTCTTTTTAATTATGTGTTTCCTTGTTTTAACAGTTGTGTACACTGTTGAATTTCAAAAAAGAGGTTTGCCCCATGCCCACATATTAGTGTTCTTACATTCCGAAGATAAAATACAAACATCATCTAAGATTGATGACACCATATCGGCAGAAATTCCAGATAAAGATATTGACCCTCTTACTTTTAGTGCAGTTGAGTGATTTATGATACATGGACCGTGTGGTATTTTAAATAAAAAATCTCCATGTATGGTTAATGGAAAATGTGGGAAGCACTATCCAAAGAGATTTCATGATAAAACATCAATAGATGAAGATGGGTTCCCTATATATATGCGACGAAATGGTGGTCGATATATCTTGAAGAATGGCAGCCAACTTGATAGTCGTTATGTGGTCCCATACAATAGAAATCTTTTGATAAAATATGATGCCCATATTAATGTTGAGCTTTGCAATCATTCTAGATCAATTAAATGTCTTTTCAAATATAGCAACAAAGGTCTTGATCGAGTTAGAGCAGTGATCTCTAATGTAGAAAACTTTGATAACAGTTCAACAAGTTCTATGCACTTTCGTGATGAAATTAAAGAGTATCTTGACAGTAGATACATGATTGCGTTTCAGCAAGTGTACTGAATCGTTGCAAGTAATAATAAAACGGTAGTACTGAGTGTCGAACTCAAGGATTGCGTTTTACTATCGAGTTGTATTTAATTACTAAATTGAACAAAAAGTTTCCGAATTGATTGAAATAATATTTAAAATTAACAACAGTAATAAAATTGAACCTTTATAACAAGGAAGATGTCAAGAATGAGTTTCACTTCAAATCCAACCTTGGTGTCTAACTTGATCCTAGTTACTGAATTCCTTTATTGAATTATTACCGAATTCTCGTTATTATTCTTGCCCTAATGTCTTAGTGACAAAACCTTTAATTCCAAAGTAACCCCTAATTCCTTAGTGGATTTAAGATTAGAATTAAGCCTTACCGTACAGGAATTCTCTTGTTAAACTATTGCCTTTGCAACTAATTTAATTGGTTTCATGACCTGCATCTATCCCTAGACTACCAATTCATGAATTTCTCATCTCAAGCATTCGTAAAGTCCACTTCCATTTCAAAATACAAATTGTAGAACATTTTAATGTTGATCAAGCAATAAAAAGCCTTAAGCTCAGAGATGAGAAAAATAATTCAATAAACTCATTCATATAATTAGAAATCAAATCAGAAAAATAAGGATTTCATCTTGTTACACTCATCCCTAACAAATAGGGTTTAGTTACTCATGACAGAGATACAAAATATAAGGATTAAAGAAGAATTACAAGAATGATTCATGAATGATTCTTGATAAAACTGCTCCAATGATGTTAGAAACGACCGTCTTTGAGTTTCTCTGCTAGGGCACAAGTCTTTCAACTTCCCAATTGTCAAAAATATGCCTAAAGAGTGATAAAAACACGTTTTTATACATTCTGTTGCGCGTCGCGCGCATCAGGCGCGCTCTAGGCGCAACTGGACAGTGGCATCATCTTTTGTTTGGAGTTTAGTGCATTTTTCGCCTCGTTTGAATCCGAATTGGGTTTTTGTATCTTCATGAAAGTTGTAGATATGGAGCTTAGCTTTCATCTACTTAATCAAGGAAATAAGAATATAAATATTTCATTAAATCAAAGAACTAAAATCAACAAAATATATCAAATAACTCCTTAAATTAATTAATGAATAAAAGATAAATAAGACTAAAAACAATGAAAACTATGCATATGATGAAGAGTCGTCAATACATTTCTCCATCAGAGGCTTCGTGGAGAATTTTCCAGTTTAATATGTTTTTTAGAGAACTAGCAGTCGAACGCCTTTCCTTTCACCTCCATGGGCAGCAAACAATATATTTTCTAGAATCTATGCGGATTTTAATCATTTTAAATAGAGAAGGAATTGAAACCACGATGTTCACAGAGTGGATGAAAATGAACTCTGTAGACATGGAAGCTCGACAACTAACATATGAAAAATTTCCTACTAAATATGTTTGGAACAAGACTAGCAAAAGTGGACCAGGCGAAAAAATGGAAGGTGTGTTGAAAGAATATATTATGTTCCTCCCACAACTGGAGACAAATTTTATTTACGAATGCTCTTAAACAAAGTACGAGGCTGTCGATCATTCGAAGATATTAAAACTGTTAATGGGTTCGTACATCTAACTTATAAGGACGCATGTTATGCACTTGGTTTACTAGAGGATGATAAAGAATTTGATGATTGTATTAAAGAAGCAGCGGCATGGGGTACTGGAATTCAACTACGCCAGCTCTTCTCAACAATTTTACTGAATTGTACTATTATTAATCCAGGTTTGCTTTGGGAATCTAATCGGAAGTTTCTTTCTGAGGATATTTTATACAGGCAACGCCGACTACTAAACTTCCCCGACCTCCATTTGTCAGATGACCAATTAAAAAACTATGCGCTTTTAGAGATACAAAAATATCTTAGAAAGGTCGGGAAGTCTTTGAAAGATTACAAAGGAATGGGCATTCCTAATAGCAATGTAATTGAGGAAGCAAACAATTTCTTATTTTGGAGGAGCTAAATTATGATATGTTAAAAATGCATGAAGAATACTCTCAGTTGCTACACGGTCTTAATTCAAATCAAAAGGCAATTCATGATTTTGTGCTTCAATCAATTACCTTGAACTTTGGAAAGTTATTCTTTGTGTATGGTTCTGGTGGAATGGGAAAAACTTACCTTTGGCAAACACTACTTGCAAAATTAAGATCGGAAGGTAAGATTGCTCTAGCTGTTGCAACTTCTAGCATTGCTGCTCTATTACTACCAGGTGGCCCAATTGCACATTCTAGATTTCAATTACCTTTGAATCCAAATGAGGCTTCAACATGTTCAATAAATAAAGGCACACATCTTGCTGAATTAATTATGCAAACATCTTTAATTATTTGGGATGAGGCACCCATGGCCAACAAATATTGCTTTGGGGCAGTAGATCGATCACTTCGTGATATTATGAAAGGAATCAAAGAAGACTACGGTTTGAAACCATTTGGTGGAATAACTACTGTATTGGGTGGTGACTTTCGTCAGATTTTACCTGTAGTTTGAAAAGGTGATAAGCATGATATGATTGAAGCTTGCATAAAAAATTCATACCTTTGGAAATCATGTGAGGTTCATTGGCTACGTAAAAATATTCGTCTACAATCAAATGAGTTGGACTCAATCTCAAAAGATGCAATGCAAAACTTCGTAGATTGGATACTTGATGTAGCTGATGGAAAACAATGCTCGGATATCAGAGACTCATGGATATCAATAGAACAAAATTTGATGCTCCCAAAATCACATGATGGTGTTCAATCTATAGTTGACGCTATTTATCCAAATTTAAATAGCCATATTGGGGACACAAGTTACCTTGTGTCGCGGGCTATCTTGACACATACAAATGAAATAGTTGACGATATAAATCACCGCATTTTGAATAATTTCACATGCGAAGAAATGATCTATTTATCATCAGACTCAATTTGTAAGGCATATTTCAATGTTCAAGATCAAGATCTTCTTTACCCTACTGAGTTTTTGAATACACTCCAATTTCCGGGTTTGCCATCACACATTTTAAGGCTTAAAAAAGGATCAGTAGTTATGTTAATGAGAAATTTGAATCAAGGAGCTGGGCTATGTAATGGTACAAGAATGAAAATTACACAACTTGGAAAATGGTTTGTGGAAGGAGAAATGTTGAGTGGATCTATCATTGGAGATAAAGTTCTTATTCCAAGAATATCTTTGTCGCCTTCAGAATCCAATTGGCCTTGTATTCTTAATCCAAGACAGTATCCTATATCATTATGTTTTTCCATGACAATAAATAAAAGTCAAGGACAATCGTTGCAGCACGTTGGATTATATTTGCCTAAACAAGTATTTACTCACGAACAATTGTATGTCGCCATCTCGAGAGTAACCAATCGAAATGGATTACATATTCTTAGTAACGACGATGATCAGCCCAATGAAAACAAGGTCTTAAATATTGTGTACAAAGAGATTCTTTTGTTGTTTGTTTACATGATTGTGCAGGTAACACAAAGACATTTGTATACAATCTTTGTTACCGACTGTATACTGAATATTTATATATTTTACAAATATTTTAACAACCAATCATTTTTTTTACTATCATTATTTTAATATTTACATCTCGTATGGTTGTTGGCAGCTACACTTGGATTTCAATTGTACTCAACTCTCTGTCTATATATCCTTCAATTTTCATTTTAGCAACTGATAATTTTCTTTCTTTAATTTATCCGAATTCTATGACAACATGGGAATGTTATGTAGACTAGAGGAACAAGGCTGTCCTTAGATGTCGCTATGGAGGCATGCTTGCAGCCTCCTTCGTTCTTGGTTAGTTTCAAATATTTCTTTTTTAACTCATAGATGACAAAAAAAAACAACACATATTTACTCATGTTTTTCACCCGATTAATTAAAACTAAATTTATTCGTATAGAAAATCTCAACACACTCCTTATGCCTATTAGCGAACATCTAGAGAGTGATCTGAGTGGTCCAATAGAGGATGCCTAATTTTATCTTTTATAAATTTTCATATCATTTTAAGTTTTTATATTTGTCCAACACATATTCTTACAAAACAATATTGTAACATAAATTATCTAATGCGATGAATCATATGAGTATACTTGAATTTGAATCTTGGTTATAATAACTTCTTATACAAATACTTCTAATTGTAGATTGTAGCAAAAGAAAACTACAATAACAGCATAAACCAACAGAAGGTGAAGGTTGTGGATGTTTGATCCTGTGTTTTTGTTTATTGAAATGAATTAAGAAGATATCGTCAACCCCATTAGAGAGGTACAAAAAACATGCCATAGTCTTTACCAAAAATCTACAGATACCCAATTGTCTGCAAAGAACTAACCTTCGTTCTTAGAGAAGCTTTCAATCAATTACCAACGATTTTTCAATCCCACGTATTCCAAGACTTTCTCTCTGCCTTCCATCTCCTCCCAGAGTACCTTTCTCTTCTCCAATATTTCTTCTTATTCATTTCTTTCGTTAATCAAATTAAGATATCATTTCTTATGTATGTATTTTGTTCTCTTCATTTGAATATTTTGTGTAAATTCTTTTATTTTTGTTCATAATTATGCGACCATTGGATTGCAAATGAAACTTGTAAAATTTAGATAATTTTCATGTGCCAATGGAATACTTATGCTTTTTATTTACTATGCTATAGTGTATATAAAACCATGAAATGTGTTTTATGTGTTTTCTTTGGGGAACAAATTTATATGACTAATTTTAATCAACGTTAATTTGATACTAATTGAACACTTTTTTGAGGATCAGTTTGCCTCATTATTTTTGTTGATACTCTCTAATTCTAGAATGCAGACTTAGAGTGTTGTTTCAACAGTCCATTTACTCCTTCAAAGTGTAGAAGCAGCACTACCGAAACAGAAAAGGGATATGGCTGTAACAGAATTTAAACAGACAATGATCGCTCATAAGAGGCGCTCTAAAGCTCACCAGGTACAGAAAGATCAGATTAAAGTTAACAAATATAGATTTGTGTTGTTTTACTGAAGAACGAAAACATGTCATGTTTAACATGTTTCTTTTTTTTTTTTTTATGTATATCAGGTTCACTCCAACTACCACAATATATTCTTGTACACATTTTCCTTTTCTTGATATGCAATCATTGGTCTCAGCGTGGATAGTCTGCTGGTAATACAGTCTTTCTTTTGACTAATAAATTTTTGTATCCCTTTCTTTTTTTTTTTTTTTTTTTTTTTTTTTTTATATTTTTGTATCAATTTTTTACAAATAAATTTACAACAATTCACACTTATTTTTTCAGGATATAACTTACAATAAAAGTTATTCCTCTCATCACTTTCGTCATCAACTCAGACTCACTACTACATATTTATTAAGGGCCTCAGGGACTCCACAGTTACTCACAAGGTAACAACCTCTTCTTACCATTTAATGCAGTCTTTCGTGCATGTCTATTATTAGACTTGGTGATGCTCCATGGTAGTCACAAACTTCTTTGAATTGTCCCTAAAATTGTCTTTTATATATATATATAGATATATATATATATATATATATATATTAAAAAACTAAATGGAAACATTTATGTTTTGTATTGATGCATAACCACATTTTTTAATCAAATTAATATTATGTTAATTGGAGCTAATATAAGGTGAAAACAAAATGAACACTCTCATTAGTTGCATTTGTTCACTTATTTTAGACAGAATCCAACCAAAAATGTAAAATTTTGTATGTCTTCTCTTCCTTGTATGTTCATCATTAATGCCTTTTGTTTTCTTATTTATGTTCTTTACTTGATTAACTAAATATTAAATTAATTTGTAGCAAAATTATTGACTCATATTAATATTATCAAGCCTAAATAAATTAAAATTATTATTAATAATTAAATAAAAATATAACCTTAAGACTAAATACGGGATATTTATAGTGTCTGATCGAGTTTAATATTTTACATTTTATAATTAAATAAATAAGATGCATATTATTTTGTCAATTGTTTTTATAAACTACATGTATTGTGGAAATTTTTCAAATTTCAAATGTTAAAGTTAATGGCTTCGATCATTTTAATCATCAATCTTTGTGGTAATTGTGAAATTTTTTATCTTAAATCAAATATATTACAATGTTAATGTACAAACATTCAAACTATTATTAATATTAATATTAATAGAGTATTCATAATAATTAATCTTTAACTATTTATCTTCTAAGTTTTGGTGTCACTTTTATCTTCTAATTCCCTTTTTCATCTTTAATCAAATTGAGCTCCAGATTCTTTAACAAAAAATTTCAAAATTTAAATTTTTAGTTTCAAAACCGAAATCCAAAATTTATAACAATTCGGTTACAAAATATTAATTGTCAATCAATTATAACTATACATCAAATACAAATAATTGCAAATGCCTTTTGTTTTCTTATTTCTGTTCTTTACTTGATTAAATATATATAAAATTATTTTTAGCAACATTATTGACTCATATTAATACTATCAAGCCTAAATAAATTAAAATTATTATTAATAATTAAATAAAAATTTAACTAAACGTGACGCATAATTGTGAAATTTTTTATTTTAAATCGGATAAATTACGATTTTAAATTACAAACATTAAACTATTATTAATATTAATAGAGTAATCAAATACAAATAATTAATTGGTGTCACTTTTAACAAAATAAATCAGTCAATACCGGTTGAGCTCCGGTTTCTTTAACAAAAAATTTCAAAATTGAAATTTTAGTTTCAAAACCGAAATCTTAAATTTATAACACTTCGATTACAAAATATTAATTGTCAAACAATTATAACTATACATCAAATACAAATAATTGGAAATCAATAACTTTAATTTCATGTCATTAACACAATAAAATAACAAATTAAATTTAATAAATTTCAGTAAAATAAAACTTACCAAAATTCAAAGAGACATGACTTAGTTCATCATTTCTAAATATTTATATACTATATATATTTACCAATATCAAAATTAGAAAATCAAATACAAATATTTTTTGTTCTCTCACTCGCTTTACAGAACAAAAAACCTCACATCTATGAAATACAAACTTTGCGAAACAAATTGAGATGGAAGATACTATTCTTGAACATCTTAATGATCAGCGCGATAATTGGAGTATCAGAGTTCGAATTAATTTGCATTCAATTCATATATATATATATATATATATCAACTTTGTTTTCACATTTTATGTTATTGAAAACCAAATGTATTTAAATTTTTTACCATTATCAGCTCTAAAATTATTTGACTTTAACTCACAGGAAACACCTTTGCATGCAACAATCAAGAAAGAACTTCTCTGGAATTTCAAAAATAGTATACAAGAAGGTGATATATACAACATAACAAATCTAAAAATATCATCGAAAAATGATTCTTACAGACCTATTGTAGGAACAAAGAAGACATTGTTTTTTGACAACAACTATTGTAACCAAAATCCAAGACTCACAAATTACCATTCAAAACCATTACTTCGAGTTTACTTCCTTCAAATCACTACCACAAAGATTAATAGATAAAGTAAATCTAACGGGTAATAATTCTTTCAATAAAAAATTCAATTTCTAAACTATCAAACAAACATTATTTTGTACTAACTATTTTTTGGATTGCAGACATCATTGGAACACTGCATGCTGTTGGACATGAAGAACAAGTTTATGTTGTTGACAAGCCTACAAAAATACTTAGACTAGAAATCAAAATGCATGGGTAGTAAGTTTTAATATAAAATAAAAAGCAATTTAAATTCAAAACCTATAACATTATTATAATTTCATTGCTTAATACCATTTAACACATCCTTTATTTATTTTTTGCTTTAATTTTTAGGGGTGAAATTATCAAAGTCACTTTATGGAAGAACAAAGTTGCTGATTTTCAAAATCTATTTGTCCATCACAAGCTACATGATGGTCCTAAGATTGTTGCAGTAACAACAACAACAGTTAAAAAATTTAGAGGTCTCAACATTAATATTAATTTCATTTTTTACAACAAAATTCGAATAAATTTCTTATTTTTTATACCGTAAATGTTAGTGCACATTCACTTCTTTATTGTAATTACAGATGACTACTCAATAAACTCAACTTCAACAACAAGGGTTTATATTAACCTAGACATACCGGAATTCAATATGCTTTCACATTGGTGTACCATTTACATCTTTTTGTCTTCTTTCTTTTCACTTATTCTCTACTTTCAATATCATTCTATAAGACTGCATTAACATCAATAAAAAAAATTACAAAAACTATTTTAAAAAACATATTCTGTTTACAGTGAATCCAGTCAAAGTAAAGAAGATGAAGTTAGAGAAATACCACCTCAAGATTTTGCCTACAATACATCAGAGAAAAGAATGGTGAGGAATCGAACAACATTAAAATATATAATGGCCATGAAGTGAGAATCTAATGTTCAGGTGCACTTACTTACCTAGCACCACATATATACATGCAATCACATTATTTTGCACAATTATACTTTTTAGACCAAATTGAGAGATTATATACATATAAATTTACATTTCGATTGGATTTTCATTTTGATTTTTTCTACCTCTTCAAATTCCAAACATTTTACATAGGCCAAATGTTTACATCCATAGTATATACGATTTATATAATTTCAACAATTTACATATAATTTAACAAAAATATATAATTTATATAATATCAACAATTTATATATAATTTATAAAAAATACAGGAAAGGGTATTCACAATCTGTGCAACTATCAATGACATTGATTACAAATTTGGATAGAATTACATTGGATGTGAAAACTGTCTCACAAAATTAACTCCACAAGGCCAACAATACAATTGTCCCTCATGTGACATGACATCAAAGTACCCTGCACCAAGGTATCACATAAAATTTTACTTTCCCCACCTTCATTTTTTTAACTCATAACTATTACATTATTTTTTATAGGTTCAAGATTCAATTGAGAGTGTCAGATGAAACAACAACAACAACATTCACTATGTTTGATAAAGAAGCTCAAAAACTCCTCATCACTACAGCAACTCAAGTTTTGGAGAAATTGGACAATATAGATAGACCATCCACTCTACAAAATTTGTGTAACCGCAAGCTCATTTTTGAAATACGGGTGTCAGATAAGAACTTGAAAGAAGGATCGCAAACATACACGATCACAAGAACTTTTGTCCCGACCAACATTTTCCTTGATCCAACAAATAGTACCCACATCAAACAGGTATAACATCTACACAATTAAAAAAACACATTTTAATGGACAATTAATGCCATTATATTCTCTTCCAATAACTAGGAACCCAAGTCACCGCAACCGACAAAGTCCAACTCAAATGACAAAGAGGATATAAAACAAAAATGTAAAATACATGAAGAAGTGAAGTATGAAGATGAGGATAATGATAAGGACAAGGATGACAACTTGTTATCCAAAGGAAAAATCAAGGTACAACAGAGCAATAAAAACATTCACATATCATCGTCAGATGAAGACACAATCAAGACAACAGTTACAAAAAAAAATTATGGTCGAGAAGATTACATCATCTAACGAAGAGCCCATCCTTCTACATACCTTAAGGAGAACCAAAAAGAAGAAACCAAAAGAAAAACAATCAAGAGATGTAATGAAATTGATCAACCCAAAACAATCCAAAAAAAATTAAAAAAAAATTAAAATCGGGAATACAAGATGAATGCATTTTCAACTATTTTACTTTAACCATTTTTAGTATCAGCAATAAAGTAATACTTTTTGTAACTCAATTGTATGTCAATTGAGTCTATCTCTTAATTTCAATTATCAAATACATTACTTCTCTTCTACAAATTACATTGGTACAATCTATTATCTATCTATTATAATATATTAAAAAGAACTCGAGCACCATATGTTGACATGTCATCAGTTGAATGCCACGAAATCGAATTTAGGCCACTTCAGCAAAAATCTTATTTGTTAATCTTTTTTGCTACAAATTAATTCCAAATTACTACTCAATACATGTTTTTTTATCTAGATTAATCAACTTCACATTTTCGCCTCTACCTACCGTCTACTTATTTGCTAGCAATTGTATACATCTTTTCAAAATATATAATATTGAACTTAATAACATGAAAAGTTTCTTCAACTTCTTCTAAAGTCAGAGTACATATGTCAATCTTGCTTACCCCTAAAATATATTTCGACTATTTATATGTGCCTTTTATTGTTGGGTGTGTTTGCTAACAACATTCTTCTAACAATGGTACTTCTCTTCTATAAATTACATTGCTAAAATTGAATATATATTATTGATATAACTACTATATCAATAATCATTTGACAATTGGGACATAAAACTTCATATTGATTTTTTTAAAAATCCATTTAAATTAAATAAATTAAAACATACTCGCGCAACGCGTGGAGTACAGAGGTGCACCTAAGAGGGGAGTGGGGTAAATTAGGTGTTTAGGAAATTTTCTTGTTTTCAGCGATTTGGTGATAGATTTTTTAGCTTTAGAATAGTAAGTGACAATAAGTAAATGGCAGCAATTAAATGAACACAACAATATTATCCTGATTCCCCTTATGACCAAGGGTACAATCCAGTCCTCTTGCACACTACAAGAGATTTCTCCACTATTGCAAAAAATGTACAAATCCCACCCTAGGATCTCTGCTACAAACTTCTAACAAAAACTTCTAAGATAGCACACCACTATCTTAGATTAGACTACTTTAAGAAAGTATTACTTTCTTTTACAAATAATGTAATTTGATTTGAAATAAGAATATAAGAGAGGTATAATGATATCAATCCAATATTACTTTAAGTACTTTCAGAACCTTTCTCAATAATATGAAAATGAAATGCTAGTACTTGAAATATGAAAAAATAACTTTGAAAAAAAATTTGTTCAAAGTTGTTCAAGGTTTGGTAGTAGGATTTTGTGTCGATTAATCTGAAGTTATGGTGTATTTATACTCCATAGACATCACTTCAGATTCATGGTCATTGTTCCAAGAGGTTTGATGAATAAATGCAATGATCTAGAACCATTTCAGATCTGAAAAATTTCCTTGTTTATAGTTGTATTCGAATACAGTATGTATGTATTCGAATACACCTCTTATAACGTTCAGATTTATTCAAAATTTTCACCTTGTATTCGAATACAAGGTTGTGTAGTCGAATACAAATTCGTATATTTTGCCACTGACTTGATGTTTGTATTCGACTACAGCAGGTCGTAGTCGAATACAGATGTGTAGTCTGAGCTACTGACGTAACACTTGTATTCGATTACAGCACTTCGAAGTCAAATACAAATGTCTTTTTGCTACTGACTTAGCATCTGTATTCGAATACAACATTGCTTTTTGTCAAAAATAGTAATTTTAAAACTTTGTTAATGTAATTTTGACATTTGAAAATAGTTTTTATGCATATGTAAAGATGAATAGTTCTTATGTACTTGAGGTTTCGATTGTATCATGTACCTTTACATTTATTAAACATTTAATATGTTTGTTTAAAGTTGAACTATGATATTTAGACTTCTTTTTGAGCTTTGTTGCTTTGATCACAATTCTTGGTCTTTGTCTTCATCAAAAATATGTGTTTTACAGCATCTAGTTTCGAATTCAAAGGGTGAGTATAATAGAGCTTTTATTTTTAAAGGAAGTGACTATTCGACTATTCGTATTGTAAGAAGAAAATAAAAATCCACATTATTGCTTATGACTTGAATGTATGGAAAACCATTCAAAATTGTCTATATATTCCAAAGATGGATTTCAGTGGTATTGAAATTCAAAAACCAAACGAATAATGGAATTTAGAGAAGAAAAAGGTTAAATATGATTGGAAAGCCAAAAATGTCATTGTGTCCACTTTAGGAAGAAATGATTTTTGAAGGGTTCTCAAGTTAAAACAACCCAAGATTGGAATGTCTTGAAAATAATATATGAGGGCTTAGGTGAAGAAAGTATCTCTAAAGTTGATAGATTTACAAATTCATTTCAATTGCTCTGAATGAGGAATGGCGAAACGATTTGTAAATTTCAAAAACCGTTCCCTAGAATTGTTAATAAACTTAATGATATTGGCAAAAACTTTCAAATGATGATTTAATCAAAAAGTTGTGTAGATGTGTTGACGTATAATTTAAGCTTCTGATTCGAACAATTGCCAAGTCTAAGGACTTTGCATCAATGAACTTACCTACTATATTTGAAAAGTTAAAGTTAGTTGAACTAGAGCTCAAAGGGTAAAAGTGTTCAAGGAAAGAAAGTGAAAAAAAGGAAAAGAAAGATCAAAGCCATGGTTGGCTCATTATCCAAGTTAAATAAGGATGACGAATCTGCAAGTAAAAGGATGGATCAATGTTATTTGAGTGATGAAAGTTCAAGATGAAAATCGAATAACAATGGTGAAGCAGGTCTATGTCTCATAGTTTATACACCATATAGATGAGGTTAATGATGATGAACATTTTATGTTACCTACTTATGAACAATTGCAAGATGCATTTGAGAAACTTCATAAAGAGGCTAAAAATATGACTAAACTTTTGAGTAATAGAAGAAGAATCATTTTAAACTTAGAAAGTCAAATTACAACGATAGAAAAAGATTTATCTAAAGCTTTAAAGCTACTTCATGATGTTACTTAAATAGTGCAATGTTCTCAAATCACTTTGTGCAAATTATATTTCTTTAGAAAATGAAAATATTTTGTTGAAAAACAAGTTTCTAAATTTGAAATTGAATTGCAAAATTTGAAAATTTCAAATCTTAGCAAATATTTTGTTAAATATAAATATTCTTTCAATATATACTATCGCAAGGCTAAGAAACATTTGTCACATATAACTAATTTTTATTGTGGAAAAGTGGGACATACATCGTATAAAGGTTTTGTAAGAAAAGTTATTGTGTCAAATGGTAGGATGGTATGGATTCACAAGGGACTTGTTGAAATTAATATATTCATAAGACATGCTCTATCATACACACTTTTACTACAATCGTGTTTTAGTTCGGAAATTAATAAACTCGTGAGCATGTATGTATTATGATTTACAACATGTTTAATCTATTAAAGATATAGCTTTAGGAATACTTGAATTCATGGAGAAAGGTATTCCAAAAGCAATCCTGAGACAAAGACTGTAAAAACGAGCAACAAGAACTCATTGACTTGTGGTTCTTCCTCAGCCAATATTCCTTATGCCTTGAACGCTCTTTAGATGGAGAGAAGAGACTATATGCTTGTGTACGATATTGGGGATCATAACCTATATAGGTTGATGGCCAATTGGATTCCCATTATTCCCAAATGGACCATATGACATCCACCCATAAGTTTTGGTCCATACCAATTAATTAATAATTTAATAGATTATTTAATGATAAATCTATTTAGCCTTATTCTTAATATGATCACATTTCTATTGAAGCACTTATTGACAAATAGCTAATATAATTATAATAGAAAATATATGTCTTCATGATATTATTGGAATATAATATTAATATAATATAAATATTTTAACAACAAGGTCCCAATACTAAATGTAACACCCCGATTATTAACAGCAAGAGTATATTTTCTTTCAAAACAATTTCTCAAATAAACTACGATAAAACACCTTTCTCTTAAAATTCTTGTAAATTTTTTTATTTTAAAGTTTAAATACAACTAACGGTGTCTCGCGCACGGTTTAAAAATTAAAGATCCTCCAAAATAAGTTTGCACACATATTAACTCTGAATATAATAATAATAATAATAATAATAATAATAATAATAATAATAATAATAATAATAATATATAGTATAGATGTCCATAAAAAAAAAATAGTTTAAAAGATATACATCCCCCAAAATATACACCTGAAAATACTTTGAGGCTTTGAGATCAAACTAGCCACCGCTCATTCCCTTGAGATATTCTTGGTAGACTTCTCCGTAGGAGTGCTTCTCCAGGAATTCAATCCTTCAATGAATTCCCAAAATATAAAACATGGAACCACCAAGATATAAAACATATCGCAAGTCACAACATATGCGACCTCTCATGAAGATACCTCTGCCTCCAACTCCCCTGGGTCTAACTCCTCTGTATTCAGATCTACCACTGTTCTTGGGCATGGGAATCTCATAACAATCTCCATCTTACACTGGCTCCGAGTTTGGGAGAAGCAGTTGTTGTCTACTCACGAAATCATGTATCCATCTCTACCCTTGAGAATGACTGGGCAATCAACACTGGTGAGGGAGAATGGGAAACAAATATTGGAGCAGGAAACTCGATGTCGGCATTAGACACATCCAACATCTACCGAAATGGTTCCCTGACTTGGAATATTGATAGAATAATGGGATCCTCCAAGCTTGGCGGTACAGGTGGGGGTACCATGGTCTGCCTCCCAGAATGGTACCCTGTGATCGTCGATTTGGCCGCTTAAGTGCACCTCTAATATCAGATTAAATGATACTAAAAACTCTATTTGCTTCTGAGTGATCCCATAATAATATGCCACCCCACCTCATGAGGACGTCCCTACACCCTTCCCCATATACGAAGCCCTGCCTTTGAGCAGGTCAAAATCCCAAGCGGTAGGCGATCCTTAATCAGGGAATTCCCAATGACATTCGCATTGTGGGGGTGAGTGGAGGAAGTTAACAGTTCCACATCGTTTGAGGGTCTATCCTAAATTCTACAAAAAGTAAACGGTCACCAACCAAAGTTAACCATAACATTTAGTAGTTACGACATGATAACAATAATAAAACAAACATGCACACACACACACACATATACATATATCATGGTATCAAACACCCTAATCAATGTCTACATGTCAATGCATATGTTTTCAGAATTTCTTCCTCTTCGCAAAGGGGTGTGGACCTCTTGTCTGCGGATCCTCTTGATCCAATGTGAAGTCCCTTCGGAAAGTTACAACTTGAGTATTCTGGAAAAAATATGGCAGTCCCTTCATACAACCATTAACTCTATAGAAACCACGCACAACTATGAATGTATGAGCATACTTTGACTCTACTCAACAATTATTATGTAAATGTAGTAATTAAAAGATTCTACTTTTAACACTCATTTAACACTAATAATCTTTCTTCATATTATTTCACATAATATGCCCATGACAATTATCATCAATAGTTTTCATAACACATTAAACAACCACACATGTTGCTAGTTATGAACACTTGTTCACATCAATTACATAACTCCCAAAAACAAGTACTAACACATATAAGAGGTCCCTATATGTGAACTAAAAATTGGAGAAAGCCCTTACCTCATGTTAGTAGCTCAATAATAGCTAAAACGCAACTAATCTCGCTAGAACTAACACCTTCAAATTAATAGCCTTAACTTTGCCAAAATAGGTCCTCGAGACTTAACTACCTTACTAAGTTGACCCATTTTTCTAAACCCCATGGGTTATATAACTTTTTTCCTCCTTACCAACATAATGTTTACAACTTTTTAAGCGCTTCAGTATGTAGCGCTGTTAAAAGATTCGACGGCGCTTTTAAAATGTAAAAAGCGCTGCTGTAGGTGATATTTAATAAAGCTTTTTCTGAAAAGCGCTGTCGTAGGTAGGATTTAATAGCACCTTTATAGCGATTTTTGGAAAAAGCACTATTATAGTTGTCATTTAATAGCACTTTTCCTAGAAAAGCGCTGTTGTATGTGGTATTTTAAAGCGTTTTTTTTTTCTTCTGAAAAGCGCTGTCATAGGTGTTATTTAATAGAGCTTCTATAGTGTTTTTCTAATAAAAACGCTGTCGTAGGTGTTATTTAATAGAGTTTTAATAGCGTTTTTGCTTTTCTAAGAAAAGTGTTGTCGTAAGTGCTATTTTAAAGATAAAAGCACTATTATAAGTTAGTCACGCGACAACAAATATTCAATTAAAAAAGTGTTGTCATATATTGATGTTATTTTTTCAGATACCAATTTTGTATAAATACTCATATATTGATATTATTTTCCAAGAAATTTTCCCTATTCATTCAAACTCTATTTACAATAAAAACTAAATAATTAAACACATGCATATACATATATGTATATATATATTTAATCCGCCACAACTTCAATAAGAAAGTATAAATGTGATGTGTAAATTCTATTATACATTTATGATCAAACTCCATCATTATCTAACTATAAACCCAAAATATGTCATCAACACCAATACTCTTTTAATTTCCAGCAACATCAATTTTTGCAGGATCATCAACACAATAGCAAATTCTAACTTTAACCTTACTGTGACGAAAAATAAAACAAATTAGCATAATTTTCAGTTCCCACAAAAATATACAATAATAGTTTATAATGTGAAACTCACCTAATAATAAATTATATAATTCTCAGTTCGAGCACATATTGATACCATTCTTCCTTGATTTCAGTTAGATCACTTTCAGAGTAACTTGACTTGGAGTTGTCAAAGTACTATGTGCGATATAATATTTGAACATAAATAAATTAGTCAGAATTAAATATATAAGTGGTTTATATATTAAAATCATAACTAATGTACTATTTCTGGAATTGTTCTTTGATTCATAGCAACAATCTCATTCATGAATCGCAAAATATAGTACCCACAATCTATGTTCTTATCTTGGCGAGGGAACTATAATATAAAACATATACGCCAATATAGTTATGCATTGATTGTAAATGAAAATTTAAAGGTATATAATTATGTTCTATAATAAAAATTAGAACTCATGTGATGTTGCTTGACATATGGTTCAACACTGTAGCACCCATTTGAGCGCATAAAATTTGTAAAGCACTAACAAATACATATGATTATTTTGCAAGGACCACACACATTATAGATATATATATATACTATTTAATTACCCCAAATTATATGGCGCAATAAACAACTTATCATTTTCTTTATTTTCCACAAGTAGATCAACAACATATTTTTTTACTCTAATTGGATCAAGTTGAAACATGGATACTTTATGGGGAGATAAAAACGAAAAATTTATCTGTCAATTAGCGCAGACACACCAACTTTCATTCAAATACCTTCAATGAAAATATAAAATTAGACTAATTACTGATAAATGCGGCACTGATGCAAGTAAAAGAAATTTTTATCTCAAAGAAAGTATTTTACAATATCTAAAGTATATGCTGATGACAGTAGCACCCAGCTCATCATGTTTCAGAAGTCCATTTATGTGCTATTTATTAAGTAATTCTTCATAATAAAATCCGAAAATACCTTTCTCCATTTTTATGATACGTGTATCTGTGTTCTCCATATACGTTTTTGTTGTTATGTCAAGACACGTACCAAATCGAGAAAGGATTGGATGACTAATTTTAGGAGAAGCTTGTTGAATAGCTGATTTTCTACGGACCAGCTTTTAACGACGGATTTATTGTTAGGCTCAACTTTTTTAACCTTTTCTATAGCTTTTGCTTGAACCTAAAAAAGTGTAGTTCAATTTGTTAGAATTTGTAGGAATCTAAAACAATTTGAAACTAAATAAATTATTGATTGAATAAATATTTACTAACTATATATGCATATATAATTCTGGAGGAACTCCAAATCCTTTATTAGAAGGATACAAATCATGGTATTTTCATATTGCTTTACAAAACTAACTAAATAATTAACTAACTCTAATAATAAAAGCAACCCAATTCAAGAAAATAAGTGATATTACAAGAACCAAATATTCAAGCCTAATGATGAGGAAATATGTTATAACAAAATTATTCATTTTTATTCACTTGTTAAATAACTAATTTACCATGGACCTGCATTTGCGGTGCGGAGAATTAATTTTTTGGCTCAACTTTCTTAACCTTTTCTGTAGCTTTTGGTTGAATCTGAACAAAAAATGAGGTTGATCAGTTTGTTAGTTATTATATTAAATATATTAAGATAATCTTTTCATATACGGTTGATCTATATGTCAAACATTTTCTGGTGAAGTGACTTACTCATTGTGAGGCTGAACCTTCTTACCATTCCCTTAGGAATTTGTAGGAATCTAAATAATAGTGAAACTAAAGAAAATTAGTTATCGAATAAATAATTACTGATAAAATATATATGTACAAAATATATGATTGGCAGTAATGTTTTCAACATACCATATCTATGCCAACAAGATTTTTGAGTCATGCCACATAACTACCTATTGCTTCTTCCAACAACTTTGTATCTCCTTCATTGTCAGGTATATGCAATGGTGCAAGTGGTTCTAAAGCAATCAAAGGTGAAACTTTATCGTAGCCGACATGGATTGAATTATGGTGTAATATTTCACCCAAAGTATTGTATATTATTCCTTTTCCAACCATGCGATAAGTAGGGGAAGATAAATAGAGAACACAAGATGCGGCACCCTAAATCAATGATTAATACATAAATCAATTAATGTACTTAGTATATGAAATAATTAGATTGAATGCATTTCTTAATTCATTAAGTAATTACCTCTGGAAGACTGTTACGAGTAATTTTGCAACTAACATTTTCACTATGGAAGTCTTTATCACATTGACACTCCGGAAGATGCTTTTCCTTATCCTTTTTCACCAAATATGCAACTTGCTCTGTTAGATTTTTCAGCACATCTAGTACTTGCTCATTAGATGGATTTGTGCGCTTATCATGTCAAAAATAGCCTTTTGGAATTACACCAAATCCCTTGCCCCTCACAAAGCTAGAATACTCAAGAACATTAAATACCTTACCAAGTATGTCCCTGCAACTAAGTTGTTGAATCTGCTCTTGAGGTGAACATTGTTCTAGATTCTCCTAACATACATTATATTAGTATTAAAAAGATAAGTTTATTATCATTTTTAAAAGACAATAATAAAAATAATTAAAGTGATAATATACTTATACATTGTTCGATCACTTGTTGAACATTTTCATTATCAACTAATCCATCCTTATTAAAACGAGCCTCCTTCCACAAAATATGATGACCTAATGGTTGATCTGATTTCGTCTCTTGAAGCTATTCGTTAAGACATATAATTATATTAGTTAGAAACTATAGTTATAATCTACCACGTTGTATAAATTTATATTTACTTACAATTTTTTGCTCTAAACATGCATACTCCATACACGACTTTTTATATGGATATAAGGGATTTATTGCTCTATCTCGATTTGAAGTACTTATACTCTATATAAAAAATAACGATCTTGTAAAAAAAACATGTTAAGAATATGAATAAAACACATGTACTAATAAATTAATATTACCACAAAAGCAGGGTCTGCACGTTTAGCTACAAAAGCGCTCTATCCTTCAAGTGATATATAGCGTTTATATATTTTCTAAGTTTCGTCATTCAAATTTCCAACATCATCTCTTAAGTAGTACTTTGTCAAAGGAGATCTAAATCCTCTATGTAATTTGCCAACAACTTTAAGTACATAATTTTCCGCACATCATCAACATTAAAAACCGATTGCAAACCAAATAAAGAAAGAGTTTGAGTATAAGTATTTCCATGGAAAAAATGGTAACTAACAAATAAGTGGAGTAAAAAAATTACTTGTATTGCACATGATATCTTTAGCATCCTTCAAAGCTTTAGCTCTCCAATCATCAATTGTCATTGGAATATTCTGACAAACAACTGCATCGATATAACTTACCATCATGGAATTGTATTGCTCAATTGGCTAGCCATTTTGATTCCATCCTACCTAATAAACTCATAGAGCAAGTGCATACTTTTAGAAAACATACAAAATAAATTCTAAACAAAGTATAGTATACTTCAAATTTTATTCCACTACTTCTTGCTTGGATGACCTTCTGCATAATAGTTGCCCCACCCTTAACTTCATTTTCATAACTATGAGTAGTGACATTTTCCTCATTTTGACGAGTGCAATCATCATCATAATCCATTTATCTACAAATTTTACACATTAGAATTATAAAAGCAGTACAAGTAGATACAAAAATTTATAGACAACAATAGAGGCACATACAAGAATTAACAAGGCAGTGAACAATATAAGGTAGCAGAATTACAATGCAAGGTAACATGAATTAAGGTAGCAGTGAACTTAGTAGAGTGAATTAAGGTAACATGAATTACAATACAGGGTAGCAGAATTACAAGGCAGCATAATTGGCATCAAGTGATTGAAAGATAACAATAAGAATAACAGGTAGTAGAATCCACAGAAATACAAGGTAGTGAACAAGGAAATTATCAAGTGATATAAACAGGTAGCATAATTAGCAGGTAGTAAATTAAAGGAGAATAACACAGTTGAATTAGCAGAAAAGCAATCAAGCATAATTAGCAGAAAAGCAAAATACAAGCAAAATAGCAATCAACAGCGATACAAGCATAATAAGCAAAAAATCAATCAAGCATAATCATAGAATTAAACATACATAGCATCCATCGTAAAATTAGATAATACTTCAAAATGCAAATAGAGAAAATAGAAAACACTCAAACACCTTAAGATGCCCTTCTTTTTTTCATGGTGGGATTCATATTTGTTTGTCCCTTAACGATATGAAACAATAAATTAATACAAATTCCCTCATCATAATCATCTCTAATATATAAACCATCTTCAATTGAATAAATTTCACGTGGTTGTGATGTCACAAAGAAAGGATCATTACCAACATCTTCATCGTTATTGTTATCATCGCTTATTTTATTGGTTGATTGGACAATGGAGCATTTATCATCGACAAGATCAGTGACATAAAACACTTGTCGAGCTTGCGACACTAAAGTAAAAGGCTCATCTTTGTATCCCACCCTATTAAAATCGACAAGCAAGAACCCTGACTCATCAATCTGAGCACCATTATTATTATCGAAACATTGTGTAATCTAACTTCCATATGTGCTCGATAACCCCAAAATATGATAGGTTTGCATATATTGGGTTTTTGTCTTTAGCACTTGAGATATGCATCGCTTCAGCTACTAGAGTGACTCTGTTATTTTGCATAGTGGTTTGATCATCTTGTTTTATGGTATAAAATGTGTAGCCGTTAATTACATAACCGGTGTAAGAAAACACATGTAAATCCAGGTCATTTGCTAGCCATCTCAATCTCTCTAAAATTGAAGCGGAGTCTATAGCAAACTTTGAGTTAATGTGATTATTTAGCCATGTTATAAAATTTCGATTGTGCTCTCGTGTTACCAAAATTTTATTCCTATTCAGGTTCAAACTCGTTAAGTGATCCATGTGTATTATAACATACGGTTGAACCTCATCAGCATTGTGCAGAACATACAGTTGTGCCTGCTCCCATTTTGTCCTTGATATAGTCATTACTCTCTTTCTAATTATCCCTTCTCCTGTTATTCTTCTCGAATGACGAGACATGGGAAGCGTTATGGATTCAACATTGGATAGATATTTAGGACAAACTTCAGTAGCTTCTTCGACAATGTAATGTTCAACAATACAACCTTTTTGTCGACTTCTATTTTTCACGTAGCCTTTTAATATTTTCATAGAGCGTTCTATCATATACATCCATCTCATATAAGCTAGCCCACAAAAATGTGTCTCCTTAACAAGATGAATAGTAAGGTGAACCATTATATCCAAAAACGAGGGTGGGAAATACATTTCAAGCTAACACAAAGTAATAACAATTTCCCTCTGCAATGTCGGTAATTTCTCAAGATCGATCACTTTACTACAAATTTCCCTAAAAAAGAAACATAATTTAGTTATGGCTCGTCGAACTTTTTTTTTCCTGATTTCTAAAAACTATTTTTACAACAAATCTTTTAGATTTTCTTAAAAACAACACATAGTAAAATTTGACGTAAATTATTTTTCTCTTGTGTGGCGAATCTAAATTTTAAACAAAATAATCATAAATATATATATTTTTTTATTATTTTAAGAATCAACACAACTTCAACACAATTAAATTCTCTAAAATAAGTCAACAACGATTCAAACATAAAATATTTCCTTTTAAAAAATAAATCAACTTTAGTTCCTTCACAATTTTTTTTTTCTTTCTAAAAGTCTAACTTTAAAAATTGAACAAACCTTGACTATTCCAGAATTACTATTGCTATAAATATGAATTTTATACTATTTCAAAATCATGACGGACGTCCCAAATTAATTTCAAAAGCAGTATAAAAACATTAATCATTTAGATACAACCATAAACACTATCAAGTGATTTAAAATTAAAATTCACGCTTTAAAATTAATTAATTTTTTTTAAACTTTTTTTTTTCTCTTTCTCAATTAGTAGACATTTTATCATGTGACTTTTTTTTT
>JBBPBQ010000002.1:24887787-25128595 GCA_037974755.1 Cicer yamashitae
TTTTTTTTTTTTTTGTACCATTATAAATCATTACTGAGTTCTTAAAATCTAAAACTCTAACATAAAGTTAAACTCTAATGAGTTCATAATATCTAAATCAATCATTTCAAACAAACATCCCAACACGCTCACGATTCAATATTTACATCAGCCCCTCTAAACCAATATAACAACAAATCATTTTTTATTTTCTTAAAACAAACACGTAGTAAAATATAATGTAAATTTTCATCTATTTTAAATATTAAATACAATAAGTAGTATAGAATTATTGTTATTTTATAAATCAACCAAAATTCAACACAATTTAATTTCTTTAAGATAATCAAGAATAATTGAAACAAAAGTTATTTTCATTTTACAAAATAAGTTAACACTAACTCCTTCAAAATATCATTTTTTTTTATATAAGTTCTAGCAACCTCTTATATTCAAGAATTATTATTATTAATAATAATATGAATTCCTAACCTTTCAAAACTACTACTAACGTTCTGAATTGATTATATTAGCAAGATCAAAACTTTAACAATCATGTTACGACCCCAAAGGCAAGGTCTATCAATCAATAATTAGTATTACCCTGATTAAATTAATAATTTCAAACACATAGCTAGTCAATAAAAAAAAATTATTTCTAATTATCCACTATAACAAAAGAGCAAATAATCAAAGTTAGAAACTCAAGCCACAAGTCTAATCAAAGGGTAATTAACTTAGTCATGTCAATAATTCAAATTAACTCAAATTTTAACAAATACACAACACAACAAGAACAAACAAGCAATTAACGGTTAACAATTATCTAAAAAAATAATAGAATCCACGACACAACAAGAATAAGCAAGTAGTTAACAATTAACAATCATTTTTCAAAAATCATGTATTGCAATGAAAAAATACATAACACTTAATAGAAGAATAACATGTAGGCATTTCAGCACTTATGGGTAAACACAAATGGCTAAATCACAATTGACTAACAGACGACTGACACATAACCCACTCAGTCTGATTGGACAGACCTGCTCTGATATCACTAATGTGATACCCTAAACCCTAAAATAATATATAAAATAATTTATATCGTATTTCTATAAAATTTGCAACGGATAAATAAAGATCTGTTTCCAAGAAAATAAAAACTTTTATTTTCAATTTAGGATATCACATTTCTCAAAAATCAAAAGGAACACTTTCAAATTCATTACACCTATAAAATAGTGCAATCTCAATAAGCTTGATTAAAGTATAATTACTTGATTTAATTCTAAAAACTTACTAGTACTTGTAAGGTTTTCATACAAAAAGTCGTTTCAAATTAAATTCATAAAATACAAATTACAACCCTTATTCCCGGTATCACCTATCAGAGCGGGGTTCCTCCCAACTTGAACGTCAAGATTCATTAACCTGTAACAACTGCGATTTCGCAAACGCAGGGCCAAGTTAGTCAAACACAAACAACGAAGGAGGTGGGTTTTGAAATCATGTTAATAGTATAATATAAGTAAGAAGAAAACGCATTTGATCATAAATAAACTGTATCATTAAACAAACATTATTCAAGGAATAACATCACATAATAAAGTCAAAGTCAAAATCAAGAAAAATCAATACATTCCACTGTAACATCAAATCATCTGAGAGAAATTATAATCACATGCGATACACATTAATCACAACAAAACAATCACAATAAAATGCAATGCTATGCATTAGCTTAGACTCTACTTCACAATGTGGTACCATTCTAACTCTAAAGTACTTGGTTAGGAGGCTTGATACTATGCCACCATCCCGGTGGACGGACAATTCAAAGTGGCCCTGTCCTCATAGATCCCCTCAACTCAACCCGAGACACATATACGCGACAGTCGAGGTAAACGTGTGTTGCATGGTAGCTCCCGACATTTGGAGTGCTACCTCCAAGTCACCTAGGAATTCCCCACCCGAATAACTCCAAGGTCTAACAATCTTGCCTTAAGGCTCAACAGTAGACCGCCACGATCAGGCTCAATTCAGTTGTACTTCCCCGGAATCGCTAGGCTTGTCAGGCCCTACCTATATGATGACAAAATAATCTCCACTTCACAAATTCTCAATATTTATTTTCTCCCCTCATTATCTTAGACTACTCCGTTAAGAGCATCATCTTTATAAATCATCACTATTTCATCAATTTTGGGTACTTCAATATTCTCATCACAATTTTATAACATCATTAATCATACATAATCATATAAACTCATCACAATTTTATAACATCACTATCATCGATCAAAAATCATCATTATCATCACGCATACATATATCATACCATGCATCCATATTTTATTATCACATCACATAAATTCGTCTAATCAAACATATGCACCAAATTCATTTGAAATCAAATATCACAATAATATCAAATACTACGCATTTAACGAAATTAAATCAATCAACACCTTATAAATATTTCTATTCCACATTTTAATCTCACAATTTTTATATTTTCACATTAACCAATTTATCACTCAAAGGGCTACTGTCGTACGTAGCGAGCCCCGGATAAATCGTTGGGAAATACGGTTTTCTCGTTCATCTCACAATATATTATACTTGTGAATTCAAACGCTCTCTCACCCCTTACCTTATTTCAATGCTTTCACACACGAATACCATTCCACGAGCAAACAACCTTTATTCTCCGACTCTTTGTCCTTCAATCGATCTAACTCGACAATTTATGGGTAAACGTTAAAAATAAATTATGAGAAGACACTCTAAAATGAATTTCGAAATTCGGTCAAGGAATCTTACCATAAATCAGAAAACCAATCAGTGGATAATATAGCCACTTTTCACACGATCGTTTTGGCGTTGGTTTCACTCAAATCGGACTTACGGTGAAGAAGAACGGTGCAAAATAACGAATTCTGCAAACGGAGAGGTCGGGTAATTTAGAGAGAAATTGGGGTTGTTAAAAATCTGGAAAATTGTGTTTAATTGACTAACCCAATAAATTAAATAACATACTGAAATTTGAACGAAAACGGATGAAGTTTTTCTGGACAGTTGTCGATCGTCGGAACCGATTTTCTTCTCTTTTCTCTTAGTGCGGCTGCTGCCTTTTCTCAATTTGCAATGTCACGAACTCTCTCTTTCTAATATCTTTCTACTGTAGCGCTAGGGTATATTTTATTTTTTATTTTTTTTATTTTTTTAACATATTAGTTATTGTTAACCTAACTCATTAAACTCCATTTTATTTTATTTTTTCACAAGGTCCAACTAAGTACATATTTATTTTAATTTATTTATTTGCCACTAAAATAATATCTTTCAAAATATCAAATTAAAAGATTATTATATTATGAGAATAGTTAAAATGACAATAAAAAAATATAACATCAATATTTTGTATAAGCCACTAAATCAATGGAATATATATAAAATAGGCACAACTTGACAAGCACTTATTTAAAGAAATTAAGCACAAAATTATTAATATTTCAAAACCCATATTATAAAATAAAATAATTAAAGTAATTAATCTTTTAAAATAGATTAATAACCAAGACTCATATTCAAAATAATTACTATAATTATACTTATTTTATAAAATATTCACATTAAAATACTACCATCATTAGAGAATAGTCAAAATTGTAAGGTAAATAAATATAAAATCAAAACTTTATATTAATTACTAAATCGTAATAAATATATATAAAATCACAATGTTATAACAATAAAGGGAATCAAACACAATATCACTACTATTCCGAGATAATTATTTATAAAATAAATAACTAAAAATAAAAAAATAGTTATAAATAATTGAAATATAACTACGTGCATACTTAATATCATTCAAATGCACAGAAAAATATTACATTAATTCGCTACAAGTATATACACGTAAAATCTTCTAAAATCTTATTATTTAAAATATTACACTAAAATACTATTTAGAAAAATATATAAAATATAATATTTGTTATTTAGATTACTCATGTAGTCCAATATGTATATTAGTAGCACATCATCTAAAGCACCCATATAACGAAAACTAATTAGGAGATTTATCACATGTATTCTAAAATAATTTTAACCCCAAATTAATTATTTAAAATCATATTTCATTATTAAAATAGTTTATTATAAAATTTGGGGTGTTACAATGGCAATAGAGCACAAAATGCGTTTAGCCTCTTTGGTTTATTATCATCTGGTAACATATCTTTTAGAAGGGTTAATAAGTCTGTGAAGTTCTTATTAGACCGTCCATTACTCAATTTTAAGTTGTACAACTTTAATATCATCGACAATCTTGTGATTTTTTAATACAACTATTATATCATGGTTTATCTTATTATTCAAGTCACTAAACAAATTTGGGATTTTTATTTATTTTCTTATTATTCAAGTCACTAACACTACAAATTTTATCTTTAACAAAACACTGTATCGAAATCCATATTTTCATTTTTGCGTCCTAACTCTTAGTATTATTTCATCTTAAGTGTAAAGTGTTTCCTTTTTCAATATAAACAACAATAAGCATGATACTCTTAAAACTAGAAAAAAAAAAAAAAAAAAAAAAAAAAAAAAAAAAAAAAAAAAAAAAAAAACTCAATTTCCCCCAATATATGTGTGACTGCGGGTAAGGAAAAGAAATGGAGGAAATAACTACCTCAAGTTATGATTCTTGGTTCTTTGTGTTCCTCTCTAACAATGGAGCAAGTTTGATGTTGAAAGTTTTGAGAGAGAAGGCCTTGAAGTAGCTTAATCAAAGGAGTAAAGTTTTAGGTTTTGGATAAGATGATGAAGAAGTGAAAAAAAATGAAGAAAGTGTGTTTTGAGAGGGAGGGGCTGCGGGTTTGTCTTTAAAGAGGGGGAAATTAAATATTCCTTCCCTTAATTTAATCTATCCTCTCAATTCTAAAGTGATCTCAAACTAAATTTAACTCTAAAATTATTATTCACACAAATTACGTTGATAATTATTTTTATGATTAAATTAATTCGATTATTAAAATAATCATATTTAATTTCTTTACTTTAGAAAAATATTACTCTATCGAGTCTCAAACTATCTAAGAACTTGCATAAGAAGTTTCGTCAAAATCGGAGATGTTTTTAAATTTGAAAACGACAAAATTTTCCACTGTTTTGAAATACTGAAATATTTTTAGTCTCGAATTTCGACTATATTTATACATGGGTCAAAATAAAATTCCCCATGTGAATACGATTTTAGTAATTTTATTCATTAATAAAAGGAAACTAACGAAGTTAGCAACACGTTTTTAGTACAAATATAGTCAAAAAAATACTTAAATACATATTAATTTTACTAAGGGTCTTACACTAACCTATAAGGACCTTTCAAAAAATTTGTACCTATCAACTCTACGTGATTGTTTTGTTGCTAGATTTTTTTAGAGCATCAATCAACAATTAAAAAAAGAATACTGCAAACGTTTGAAGGTTGAACTATCATATTTGGAGGGTGTTTTAAAGATTTGGTCACCAATGTAAAATCCAATAAAGGTAGAATTTTAAATTGCATTAATTATGTTTTCTTTAGTTCAAAACATTTACACAAAAGTATGAGGCTTAACTTTCTCATTGTTGAATTAGTTCAAGTAATCATACTTTGTTTGTGTTTTAGTTGTTTTCAACATGAATCAAAATTGCTCACATGTGAAATTAATGCAATATATGTTTTAAGTTTTGATCAATGAACTAAATGTGTTTAATATGTCAATTCTAAATGTTTGGATGAATCAACTTTAATTAGGTTGTTCTAGTTGTTCCCGAGTTATTTCATTTTTGGGACATACTATTTTTGTGTTTGTTGTATTTATCTTTCTTTGATACTATATGTACATTCCTTTTATGATCTTCTCGATATGGCTTGAAATATTGCAATCAGAATGTTTGCTTGAATGCTAGTGTTTTGAGTTTGTTGTTATAAGCAAATGTTGCCACTTATGATTTTAATGATTCCATCATTTTCCTTTAGCTTTGAGACTTATTTTTTGTGTAGGTTGGATAGTATGGTAGCGTAATCTAAGTGTTGGCTATTTGTTTTGCGCAAGAACAATTCAATACTACTAATTTTTTGTTTTTCTTTTCTTTTCTTTTAGATAATGTCAAAGGAGGAGAAAGAGATGCAATATTTGTTTCAAAGTTTCAAGTTTGTGCATTTGCACTAATGACATAAATTCAAAGGAGCATTATTATGCATCTTTTTTCTTCCATCAAATTAAGATTTTTCTATAGAACGAGAAACAATAGAAAAGGGGTTTGAATTGTGTTTTAAATTATAAAACCGTTTTAATAAGATTAAAACAAAGTGACGAAAACAGAACAAATAAACAGAAACACAAAACAACACAACCAATTTATCTTGGTTCATCATCAACACAGTAGATACGTCTAGTCCCTTAAACCTGAAGGATTTAATCCACTAATTCACCAATTGAATTAATTTCCACTAAACACTTGCTAGTCAAACTAATCGTGTTCAAGCACTACGCCAAAAATGACATTTTATAGCGCGCCTTTTACAGCGCTTATTAAATACAAGCGTTGTTGTTCTAATATTTTAAAAATTACGGAGGATACAACAGCGCTTTCTTGACAAGCGTTGTCAAAAAAGCGCTGTAATAGGGTCATATAGGGTCACATACGCTTGCACATAATGTTTACAACTCTTTTACAGCGCTTGTTTAGAAAGCGCTGTAAATTCAAGCGCTCTGACATAGCCTTTTACAGCGCTTTGTGAGCGTTGTAAACACAAGCGCTGTAAAATGTAGCGCTCCCACCTTATGTTACATAGCTTTTACAGCGCTTTTGATACAAGCGCTGTAATAGGCTTGCCCTTTCACATTTTTATAGGACCTATTAGAGCGCTTTCTGAACAAGCGCTGTAAAATCATTCATTTTAAATAAAAAACATTCACTTTAAGTAAATAAAAACAAATTTAATATGTTGTCCAAACCCTACGAACTCTCATCTCCCCTCCCCTGCGAACCCTCCTGTGCGCCCATCTACAAATTGATTTACCTTCTTCCTCCTTTAAAACAAATTGATCATCAACGTTTAGGTACTTTATTTTATTTATTTGTTGTTGTCACTAATTCAAACTGATAAATTGTTACATGATATATATGTTCTATTTTGAAATCAATTAATCTTGGACCAATATTATAAGATATGTGTATTATCAATATATAGGTCATATATATCAGACTTGAAATCATGCTTAATTATTGTGTAACTGCATTTATATATATATAGGTCATATATATCAGACTTGAAATCATGCTTAATTATTGTGTAACTGCATTTATATATATATAGGTCATATATATCAGACTTGAAATCATGCTTAATTATTGTGTAACTGCATTTATATATATATAGGTCATATATATCAAACTTGAAATCATGCTTAATTATTGTGTAACTGCATTTATATATATAGGTCATATAAATGGACCGGAAATGGATGTCTGCCAATCGATTGACAAAAGAGTATGAAAATGGAGTGAAGGAGTTTATTGAGTTGGCAGTGATGAATGCAAAAGATCCAAATAGAGTCGTTTGTCCTTGTTTAAAATGTTGTTTTGGAAAACGCATTAGAGCAGATGAATTGGAAGGACATTTAGTATGGTATGGAATTGATCAAAGCTATACATGTTGGATAAGACATGGTGAGAAAATCAATGGAAACACTCGCACAGATACATATGTTTCAACTGATTTTGACACAGATACATATGAGCCGGACCGAGATGAGGAGATTGCAAAAGCAGTTGAAGAAGATCTTCGTGATTGTCCTAAAATGTTTGAGAGCTTGTTGAGTGATGCAGAGAAACCATTATATAATGGTTGTACTAAATTCACAAGACTTTCGGCGATACTAAAGTTGTACAACTTAAAAGCGAGTAATGGATGGTCTGATAAAAGCTTCACAGAATTACTAACACTCTTAAAAGATATGTTGCCAGATGATAATGAACTTCCCAGTAGAACCTACGAGGCTAAACGAATTTTGTGCTCTATTGGTATGAGTTATGAAAGGATTCATGCGTGTCCTAATGATTGCATTTTATTTCGAAATGAATATGAATTACTAAAGGTGTGTCCGAAATGCAATGTCTCTCGATATAAGAAGAAAGAATCTACTCCAGCAAAAGTCGTGTGGTATTTTTCGATAATACCAAGATTTAGGCGCATGTATCGCAGTGAAGAAGATTCAAAACACTTGACATGGCATGCAGATGAAAGAATTAGAGATGGAAAGTTTCGACACCCTGCAGATTCTCCGCAATGGGCAAAAATTGATCACGAGTATCCTGAATTTGGGATAGAGTCGAGAAATCTACGCCTTGTACTTTCTACTGATGGAATGAATCCACATGGTCTTCAAAGCATCTCACACAGCACGTGGCATGTGATTTTGTTGATTTATAATCTACCTCCATGGTTATGTATGAAGCGTAAGTTTATGATGTTGTCTTTGTTAATTTCTGGACCCAAACAACTGGGGAATGATATCGACGTATACTTGGCTCCTTTAATTGAAGATTTAAAAATTATGTGGGAGACAGGTGTAGAAGTCTATGACGGGTATAAGAAAGAATGTTTCAATTTGAGGGCTATGTTGTTCGACACAATTAATGATTTTCCAGCATATGGTAATTTATCAGGATATAGCATTAAAGGTCAGTGTGCATGTTCTATATGTGAAGAGAGTACAAATTGGATGTGGTTGAAACATTGTAAGAAGAATGTATTTCTTGGACATCGTAGATTTTTACCTTATAGTCATCAGTATCGTGGGTGGAGAAATGAATTCAATGGAAAATCAGAGGAAGATAGAGCTCCTGTAGCATCGACTGGATATCAAATACTTGAGAAAGTACAAGGTTTGACCAATAAATTTGGCAAACCTTTTGCGGGAGAGCTGGTCAAAACTGGGTGGAAGAAAAAGTCAATTTTCTTTGAATTGTCATATTGGAAGTCATTGTATGTAAGACATTTTCTCGATGTGATGCATATTGAGAAAAATGTATTTGACAGTGTTATTGGTACGTTACTCAATGTACCAGGAAAGTCTAAGGATGGCATCAATGCAAGATTGGACTTGGTCGATATGGGGATAAGAAATGAATTGGGTCCCGTAAAGAAAGGAAATCGCACATATCTACCTCCAGCCGCTCATACTCTATCTAGAAAGGAAAAAATTGTTTTGTGTAAATTTCTACACGGAGTTAAAGTTCCAGAAGGATACTCTTCAAACATTAAAACTTTAGTTTGTATGAAAGACCTCAAGTTAAAAGGTTTGAAGACCCATGATGCTCACATTCTAATGGAGCATTTGCTACCAATAGGTATACGTTCAATTTTACCTGAAAAAGTTCGCCGAGCCATAACTAAATTATGTTTCTTCTTCAGGGAAATTTGTAGTAAAGTGATCGATCCTCAGAAATTACCGAGATTGCAGAGGGAAATAGTTGTTACTTTGTGTGAGCTTGAAATGTATTTCCCGCCCTCGTTTTTTGATATAATGGTTCACCTTACTGTTCATCTTGTTAAGGAGACACAACTTTGTGGGCCAGCTTATATGAGATGGATGTACCCGATAGAACGATATATGAAAATATTAAAAGGGTACGTAAAAAGTAGAAGTCGACCAGAAGGTTGTATTGCTGAACGGTACATTGTTGAAGAAGCTGCTGAATTTTGTACTGAATATCTGTCAAATGTTGAATCCATAGGGCTTCCCATGTCTCGTCATTCGGGAAGATTATCAGGAGAAGGGATAATTGGAAAGAGACTAATGACTATATCAAGGACAGAATGGGAGCAGGCACAATTGTATGTTCTGCACAATGATGATGAGGTTCAGCCGTATGTTACAATACACATGGATCAATTATCTAGTTTGAACATGAATAGGAATCAAAATTGGATAACTCGAGAGCACAATCGAAGTTTCATAACATGGTTAAAAAATCACATAAAGTCAAAGTTTGATGTAGACCCCGGATCAATTTCACATAGATTGAGGTGGCTAGCAAATGGTCCGAGTTTACATGTCTTTTCCTACACAGGTTATGTAATTAACGGCTACACATTTTATACCAAAGAACAAGATGATCAAACAACTATGCAAAATAGCGGAGTCACTCTCGTAGCTGAATCGATGCATATCTCAAGTGCAAAAGACAAGAACCCAATATATGCAAATCTATCATATTTTGGGGTTATCGAGCGCATATGGGAGCTAGACTACACAATATTTCGTGTTCCCATATTTGGTTGCAAGTGGGTCGATAATAATAATGGCGTTCGGATTGATGAGTCAGGGTTCTTGCTTGTCGATTTTAATAGGGTGGGATACAAAGACGAGCCTTTTATTTTAGCGTCGCAAGCTCAACAAGTGTTTTATGTCACTGATCCTGCTGATGATAAATGGTCTGTTGTCCTATCGACCAATAAAATAAGTGATGATAACAATAATGATGAAGATGTTGGTAATGATCTTTTCTTTGCAACATCACAACCACATGAAATTGGTTCAACTGATGATGGTTTATATCTTAGAGATGATCATGATGAGGGAATTTGGATTAATCCATCGTTTCGTATCATTAATGGACAAACAAATGTGAATCCCACCAAGAAAAGAAGAAGGGCATCTTAATGTGTTTAATTTTTTAATCCATGTAATTTGAACTGAGTTCATGTGTAATCCATGTATTTGATCTGCCATAATTAATTGAGCATTTTGGTATTTAGCTTGAACTGTTAATTTGTAATTTTCTGCTTATACTGTATGTAATTGTATACTGAACTTGACCTCATCAGGTAATTTAGCTTGAACTATTTTAACTTGACCTGATCAGTTCAAGTTCAAACAAGGCTTATGATTTAACTAATTTGGAAGAAATCATTTAACAAATTTGGAAGAAACAGGGATTATGTTCAAACAGGGCTTATGTTACAATAAATTATTACAGGGCTTATGAAAAAATAATTTAACTAATTTGGAAGAAAATAAATTCTTAGAGGGCTCATAAAAAAATAATTTAAGGAACTCTTTTACAGCGCTTTCCTCATAAGCGCTGTAAAAGGTTCACACAACCTTTGGACATGATAAAACAAAGAGTCATTTCATATATAAAACCCTATTACAGCGCTTTTCTAAACAAGCGCTGTAATAGGGTTTTAAAAAAATAAATTAAGGAGGTCTTTTACAGCGCTTGCATCATAAGCGCTGTAAAAGGGTCACACAGCGTTTGCATATAATAAAACAAAGAAGTCTTTTAAAGCGCTTTCTGTAGAAGCGTTGTAAAAGGCTTTTAAAAAAATAAAAATAAGGAGGTCTTTTACAGCGCTTTTTCACAAGCGCTTTAAAAGGCTTTTAAAAAAGTGTTGTAGTAGGCTTTTAAATTATAAAATGATGAGACCTATTACAGCGCTTTTGGAAAAAGCGTTGTAATAGGTTTTTATATATAACAGTAAACCTCTTCAGCTTCATGTTCATTACGTAAATTTTTCAATTTCCTCTGCGTTCTCCTTCTCATTGCGAACCCTAGGAACCCTACGATCAGTTTCAATTTTCCTTGTTTCTTCCTCATTACTTACACTCATCCTACACCTACGATCGTCTGCAAACATCATAAACATCAAGTAATACCGTTTTCATCCTCGTTTTCGTCTGCGAACCCCGTAACCCTACGATCGTTCGTAACCGTTCGTCCTCGTTTTCAACTTCTTCTGCGCCGTTCGTCTGTGAACCCGTAACCCTAAGCATTAAAAAGAGCTATTTCAGGTATTGTATTTATTAGTTTTTTGTTTCACTAAAATGCATGTTAACTTATTTTGCTACGTACTTATACTGAACTGAACTGCATGTTGATGTTGAACTGAACTGAACTGCATGTTGATGTTGAACTGCATTTTGTAGATAAATGGATACTAACAAGGAGTTAGATTGTCAAAATGAAGAAGTTGGCAACACTAAGACTTACGAAAATGAAGTCAAACGTGGTGCAACAATAATGCAAAATGTTATAAAAGCAAGAAGTACTGGGCAAAAATTTGAGGTATACTTTGTTTGTTGTTTTATGTTTCTGCTGTTTATACGATACTTTGTTTGCTGTTTACCTTGTTTGCTGTTTATAATTTGAGGTACTTACTATATGAGTTTATTAGGTTGGATGGAATGAGAGTGGTCAACCTATTGACCCCAACAGTTCCATGTTTGTTAGTTATATTGGAGCTGTTGTTCGTCAAAATATACCAATCACAATAGATGATTGGAGAGATAAGGGATTGAAGGATGCCAAAGATGTATTGTGGGCTGATATACAGGTAATTTTTTTACTCCACCCTATTACTTATAAATTTTTACATACTGCTTTGAAGTATTTTACTAAAACTATATATTTATTTGGTTTGCAGTCAGCTTTTGTTCTTGATGAGGTGAGAAAGAGCTATGTGCTCAGAGTTGCCGGGAAAATACACTGGTGCTTTAGATCTCACCTCTCTAATTGCTATTTAAAAGACCGTGAAGGAAATACGAATGCGGAAGCTCCAAAAATATATAAACATTATATATCAAGTGAGAAATAGAGCGCATTTGTATCAAAACGTTCCGACCCCGCATTTGTTGTAAGTGATTAATTTATTAGCATTTTTGTTTTATTATTCATATTCATAGCGTATTTTAAATTTTTACTAGATTGTTATTTTTTTTATTTAGAATATTAGTAAGGCAAATCGCGAGAGGGCAAAAATTATTCCCCACCCATACAAGAAATCTCGTATGGATATGCTCGTCTAGAGCAAAAACTTGTAAGTTATTCCTCATCACTTTTATTTAATTAATGTGGTATATTATAAACTATACTATCTAACTAATATTTTGTTTATGATCTTAACGATAATAGCTACAAGACACCCAATCCGATCAACCGTTGGGTCGTCATGTATTGTGGAAGGAAGCTCGTGCAAATAAAGACAGAGTGGTGGATAATGAAAATGTACAAAAAGTAATAGAACTTTGTGTAAGTATATTTATCACTTTAATATTTTTTAATATTGTATTTGAAAAATGTTATTTAACTTATCTTTTTAATCCTATGTGTATTTTAGGCGAATCTTGAATCGGAAAATCAAGAGGACAACAAGGAAAGTTGCAGGGACATATTAGGTAAAGTGTTTAATGTTCCTGAATATTCCGGCCGCGTGAGGGGGAAAGGATTTGGCATAACTCCTAGAAGTTATTTTTCACAAGAGAAGCGCCAAAATCCATCTAACGATGAAGTATTAGAGAAGATTAGAGTATTAACGGAGCAAGTGGCCCTCTTGGTGAAGACAAATAAAGACAAGCAACTTGCGGACCAGCCCCAACGTGAAATTCACATTGAGAGTGAAAACGCAAGTTGCAACGTTGGTCTCAACAGTCTTCCTGAGGTAATTAATTACTTAATAAAATAAGAAATTCATTAAAGTTAATTTTTTCACATACTTATGTATTAACCATTGATTTTAGGGGGTCACTCCATGCGTGCTATACTTATCCTCCCCCACTCATCGGAAGGTCGGAAAGGGAACATTGTGCAATGCTCCGGGCGAGGTATTGCACAACACACCAATCCCTGCGGGCCATGTCAAAGTATCGCCAGTTATTGCTTTGGAACCAACAGCACCGTTGCATGTACCGGACAACGATGCAGATCTGAATTATTTGGGCGAAGCAATTGGCAGCTACGTGGCATGGCCCAAACATCTTGTTGCCCTTGACAAGGTATGTTTAATTAATTGAAATGTATGTTTAATTGATTATATTTAATTGCTGAATTTTTTCCAATGTTAACTTTAATTTCACATTTATTTAGATTCAAACAAAGTCTAATAAAGGGAATGATAAGAAGATTCCTAGAAATGAAACAGTCACATCGCCCGAAAAGGTTTGTAACATTTATTCTGTAAGGTTTGTCATTTTTTCTGATTCAATAAACTAACAATTTGATTAACCTCATTTTTTCAGATTCAATCTAATAAACCACCCGCACAGCAAGCCAGCAAGCCAGCTGCCGCACCACGACCAGATGTTCGTGGCAAAAATAAAGTCGGCAAACCTCAAAAATTGGAGGGTAATAAAACTGGCAAACTGCAAAAGCTAGAGGGTAATAAAGCGGCCAAAGTTGTTGCTGCTAAAAAACTGGATCGTGTAAAATCAGTTGCTGCTCCTGCTCCTAAAATAAGTCAGCCACGACTTGCTCCATATGGGTCGTGTCTTGACATACAGGCAAAAAAAAATATGGGCAGCGACGATTTACGAATAATAAGCATGGATAAAGATCTATTCAGAGACGCGTATGAAGAATTTTTTGAAAAAGAGCACATATACGAACTTCTCGACCATAAGGAGCTGAGTGCTACTGTTATGAGCATTTACATGAGGTAAAAATTACTTTTCATCGCATTTATTTGTAATTAAATTAATTTATTGGTAATTAATCTAATTTGAAATTTTTATTGAAGGTTTTTGTATGAGAAGTTTGTGTGCGCGCGCAGATTGTCAAATAAATTTTCATTCTTGTCTCCGCATAAGATTTCGATGCTTAAACACGATCCAGCGAATGTAAATAAATACGTTTTAGATATACTATTAGGAAATAAAGAGAAGGATAAGTTATTCCTTGCACCATATAATTCAGGGTACGTAATTATATATTCTATATTTATATCTTTTTTATTTTATGAGATCTTAATTTATTAGTTGTGTAAACTAAATTTTTGTTGTTGTAGGGTACATTGGGTGCTAATTGCAATCAATGCGACCTCTGAAGTTATATACTACCTAGATCCCTTGCACAGCCATTACAACAATCGTCCCGAGATAAAGGCTTTGTTCGACACGTAAGTAATATTCATTTATTTTTTACATTTATATATATATAAATAATGTGTTTGTTAATGCTATAATAATCACATTTATTTATTCGATAGTGCTTTACAAGTTTTTCGAGCTCAAAGAGGTGCGACAGTGTCGAAGCTAAAGTCAAATAACATCACATGGATTCCAATAAACGTTTGAAATATATGCTTTTAAATTTCACTTACAATCAATGCACAATTAAATAATTATTGACTTATATGTTTTATTTTATAGTGCCCTCGTCAAACTAACAACATCGACTGTGGGTACTATGTATTGCGATTCATGAAGGAGATTGTTGATAAGAATCAAATTATAATCCCAGAAACGGTACAGTATTTTAATTATTTGATTTTCATATATAAACTATGTTTATATTTGATTCTAACTTATTTATGTTCAATTTTTATATCAGTACTTTGACAATTCCAGTCCATCGTATTCTGAAGAAGAACTAACTGAGATAAAGGAAGACTGGTGTCAGTATGTGCTTGAAATGAATATTATTTGATTTGTTGGGAAATGGCAAGCTGCAAGGGATATGGTAGTTCTGTGCTGTTTGTGTATATACTAGGTTGTGAATATGAGTAGTTGTATGAAAATATAGTGAATATCTGTTGTGTGAATATGTAGTTCTGAGCTGTTGTGAATATGTAATTATGAACTGATTGTTGTGAATATTTGTGCATTTGAAAATATAGTGAATCTGTTGTTCTGTACTGATTCTTGTGTGTTTTAGTGCTGTTTTGTTGTTGTTGTGTACTACTGATTCTGGATTGTTAAATGATTCTAGGTGAAAATGATTTTGGAATAAAAATTGTGAACTAATTCTGGATTAAAAGACAGCGCTTTTAAAAAAAGCGCTTTCTAAAAAAGCGCTTTTAATCTTGTGCATCCAATATGTGATTTTGTGTCATTGGTTGCACATTTAGGTCATTTTCGTCCTCCCTAGGCTTATTCTAATCCAATTAGTGTTTTTAACCAATCTTGTGCATATAATAAGTGATCTTGTGTCATTGGTTGAACATTTAGGTCATTTTCGACCTCCCTAGGCTTATTCTAATCCAATTAAGGTTTTTAACCAATCTTGTGCATCCAATAACAAATCATCTATATTAATGCACCTATTACAGCGCTTCCTTGAAGAAGCGCTGTAATAGGGTCATAATAGTGCATAATATTCATCTATATAAGTGCACCTTTTACAGCGCTTTTTTGAAAAAGCGCTCTAAAAGGCGTATAACAAGCGCGCAATATGTCCACCTTTTACAGCGGTTTTTTTTTAAACAAAAGCGTTGTTGTATCCTTTTACAGCGCTGGTAACTACAACGATTTTTTTTTTGAAAAAGCGTTGTAAATGGCTTAAAAAAAGCGCTGTAATATGCGTTTTTTCGCGTAGTGAAGTTTTCTAAACCTTCTAGCTTGGTACAGTCAAGTTGTTGAGGAATGCAACCACTACTAAGCTAGGTTACAAAAATGAAAGGTTTAATGGTTTTTGAATAACCCTCACAAGAAGGTGTTTACAAAGTTGTATTCTCATAAAACTGTTTGTCATTACTTACACAAACAAAGAAGCAAGACAATTGTTTTGTGCTTATTTGGTATGTTGTTCTATTTTTATTGCGTATATCAATGACGGTTGCACGTCCTTTTATAGAGAGCATTAGGGTTTTTGATTGTTGTCCTGATTGCAAGAAATCAACATGAATCATAATCTTCTGTATCAAATCTTTTAGAGATTAATTCACCAGTAAGGCTTGTCCTGAAAAAGTCCTTGTGATTATGCGTATCTTTTAGAGATTGATTCACCATTAAGAGCACAGGATATCATAATTAGAGTATATCATATAGTCCTTTCGACAAATAACAGATTCAGGGTGTTGAGCAGATGATGCATAGATTTGTCTTCTTCAAGGCATTGACTATCTAGAGTGTTGACTTTTTGGAGCGTTGACCTTTCTATGGAGGCAGATGTTCATATGCTAGATGATATTAGCAGAGGTAGAAGTAAACATATGCTGGTTGTATGCATCCGAGGAAAACCAATCTGAGTGTTGCTTGTATTAGATAGAGTTACTAGAGACGTTTTTTAGAGCGCGTTCACCAGACTTAGAATACAGAAATTAGAGTGGAGTCTTGGTGCTCCTTTAACTTAGGTCAAACATCAGAGGATGCAGTGCAAAGTCATATAAAATACCTGATCTGGGAACTACACACCTAAACAGAAAATCAGTGCTTTAAACTATTGCACAAATTAATTTTTTTATAATCAAAACAAGTAAGGGTCATAGTTCTTTAAACCAACTTGGTTCTAATAATCTCCCCCTTTTTGATGATGACAAACATCTATTTTTGTGAATGATTTTAAATTTTTAAAGGAGAAAAAAGAGTATCACAACAAGGCTCCCCCTTAATATTGTTAGAACCATGTTGGTTTGAAGAACTATGACTCTTATTTGTTTTGATAATAACAAAATTATTTTGTGGGAACAATTTAAAGCACAAATGTTTTGTTTAAGTGTACAGTTTCCATATTAGGTTTATTTTGAATGATTTTACGCTGCATCCTCTAATGATTGGACTAAGTTAAAGGAACACCAATTCTACACTTTAATTTCCGTATTCGAAGTTTGGTGAACGCACTATCAAACGCACCTCTGGTGACTTTATCCAATACAAGCAACACTCTGATTAGTTTGGCTCTGATGACTACAACAAGCATCTGATCACTCTATCTCTAAATAAGAAAATGATTGTCTGCCTATGATAATCGCATCAAGCATTTGCTGACTGGCTTTATTTAAAAGTCAATGCTCTGATGAAAAGTCAACGTTATGATAGTTCAGCACTTTGATAAACAATCAACAATCTAGATAATTTATGCTATGATGAATAGCCAACGCTCTGATGAAGAAAAATTTGTGCATCCTCTAATCAACATTCTAAATATGTTATTTGTCTAAAGGTCTTTGTGACTTAGTTTAATCATGATATCCTCTGCTCTATCTATCTCCACATTAAGATACGCAAAATTAATTACAAGGACTATTTCTAGACAAAGTTTAGTGGCGAACCAATCTCTGAAGATTTGATACAAAACTTCATGTTACATGTTGTTTTCTTCCAATCAGGACAACGACCAGAAACTCTAAAGTTTCTCTATAAAAGAACGTGCAACACACATTGATCTACAACAACAATGCATTACAATAAGTACAATACAGTTGTCTCTACACTTTTGCTCTCTACCCTTTGTTATGTCTAAGTTCTGAGAAACAAATTTCTAAGAATACAACATTGTAAACACCCTTTTGTGAGAGATTTTCAGAAAACCCTTAAACTTACTTCTTTGTAACCTGGCCCTGTAGTGGTTGCATTTCTCAACCGCTTGATTGAACTAAGTTAGAAGGTTGAAAAGATTTGAACACAATTAGTTTGACTAGCAGGTGTTCAATGGAAGGGTGATTCTTTGGTGAATAAGTAGATTAAGTCCTTCATTTTGAAGGGACTAGACGTAGCTACCGTGTTGGTGGTCAACCAAGATAAATTGGTTGTATTGTTTTGAGTTTCTGCTTTATCTTCTCTTTTTCATCACTTTGTTTTAATCTTGGTAAAACATTTTTTTTAAATAAAATACAATTCAAGCCCCTTTTCTTGTGTTTCTCATTTTACTAATATATGCATGTTTAAATGTAAGAGTATTGAGAGATAGTCTAACAAGACAGTTGATAAGCGTTAGTAATTGAAATTAAAAAGAACTTGAAATTTTCATTAAAATTGTCCAAGATATTCTCCCATTTTTTTCATCAGACAAAAAGAGTAAAGTAGCCAACAAGCAAAAAAACAAAAAATATAGCAGACGAAAGGAAATACACATAAACAAATAAAAAACGAAAAAAATAGGGAACTACAAATTTGGGTGGGTCAACCTAGCTAGGGTAGTATGAATGTTCTCCTGATTCAATGTTGTCAATTCCATGAACGCCTCAGTTTTAGCTTCCAGACGATCAAAGTGTTCCTTCTAGACAAACTGGGAAATATCTTACATAAGGCCAAAAGGTGTGACATATTTACTTCTAGAGGCAAATTATGCAGAACATGAACAGCTGCATCAAGAACATCCAAGAGAGGTATCTTAACCTGTGGAATAGTCACACAAAATTGCAATGGTGCTAAAGAAGCAACCACTTGGGTTTCCATATGAACACCACTAGAGGGAGATGGGTCTTTCCTTGATGAGCCTTTTGTCGTGGTTGTCAGTAGCTTTCTTGATCAATTTGCTTTAGGCTTTCTGAAGCGGTAAGATTCATAGATAGAGGATCTCAATTGTTTGTCTATAAGCAGCAAAATTTTGGGAGGCTAACTTCATTCCATGATTCGTGTTGTCCCTTATCTAGCTGGTGACAAACGAGATGACCTTGTTCCACTGGTTGAAACGTCATTAGGGTCCAAACATTGAGCATTCATCTTGCGTTTTAAAGAAGTGATGTAATGAATGATTCGAGGTTTGGAAAGCCAAAGGGAATGGAATTCATGAGGGGAATGAGGTCTAGAAGGATGGTGGAAATGGAAGGTTCAAAGTGAAAAGAGGGTGAGGTAGGAGTAGAGGAATCTTTTGAAGACGTATCAGAGACTAAATCAATGATGTCTTGAGCTACTGTTTTAGCTGCTTGGTGAATGGGATTCACAAGCCTTGGTGAGGTAGGGTCATATGCAGGGGTGGAGAGGGTAGGTGTTTGTGGAATGGTAGAGTTGGTAGGTGATTGTGGAGGGTTAGTGTGAGCATTTGACGGTGTTTGGTTTGGAGTGTTGGTCTTGAGAGGGAGATGATGTGTTTTATATCTGAGTGATGCAAAGTATTATGCTAAGGTGGCCTCAAACATTTCATCTGAGGTGTGGGTGTTAGAGTCAGCAATGAAGGTGCAAACACGAGATTAGGGGGTTGAATTGTGTTTGACAAAGTTGATAATTTTTTGCTAATTTGATGAAGGCTGGTTGGTTTTTATGAATTACTTGGATAAAAACATCGGATTTAGAAGCAGCAAACAGTGAAAAGCATAAATAATTTGACACGTAGGTTTATCCTAGTTCACCACTAACTTGGCTACATCCAATCCTCTCATTCAAAAGGCTTTAATCCACTAATTCAAATACCTTGAATTACAAAGCACCTGACCCTCCAAGCTAGTCTTCCCAAACAGCCTAACAACCCTAGACTTTTGAGGAACTAACCACTTTGACCATACAAGCCAAGTCTTCTCCTAACAACCTGACAACCCCAGATTAACGAAGGAACTAAACCACTATCGGTTTAGATACAAAAGATTGGAATTTTAAGTGTATGCTTCTAACAAAGCTGATAATAATAATGATAATAACTCTCACACTCTAAGGAAAAACACTCATTAAAATAATTCTCATTCGAACAAGTGTTTCTCTCTTTGAACTCTAAGATGAATTTGGAATTTGAGCTTCAGTTCTTCCACTCTCTTCTGATTTTAGATGATCTTCTTCTTCAGCCTTTACTATTTATTTATAGTTAAAATTACTGCTTCAATTTAGTCCGTGTTTAATTCTGAATTGTATCTTGTTCAGATTGAGTTTGTAAATTCTTCAGATTGATTATGTTCCTATCCTTTTTAGATTGAGTTTGTAAATTCTTCAAATTGATTATGCTCGTATTTTGTTCAGATTGCGCTTGTAAATTCTTTAGATTGATTATGTTCATATTTTGTTGTAGATAAATCTTGATCAAATCTTCTTCAAATCTTTGATCAAATCTTCTTCAAATCTTGACCATATCTTCTTTTCAACTTGGTCAAAGATTTTCTTCAATTATAAATTTGAATCAAATCTTATTTTAGATTTTCATCAATTATAAATTTGAATCAAATCTTATTTTATATTTTCTTCAATTATAAATCTGAATCAAATCTTATTTTAGATTTTCTTCAATTATAAATTTGAATCAAATCTTATTTTACATTTTCTTCAAAAACATGAATCTTCGTTCATACTCTTTGAAATCAAATATATTGTTCTCATAAAATACTTTTGTTATCATCAAAACTCTAAGTATAAAATCAACATGGTTCCAACAAGCAAGGGTATCAGGTTTAGGGTCAGAGGAAGGGCCTACTAAGTTCGTATGTTGGGTAGAGGGTATGAGAGATTCAGGTTGTTCATTACTACTCGTATTACCAAAAATAACAGAAGGAGTAGTTTGTTAGGGTTTGGTGTTACCTTCTGTTTCTTCCTCAGAGTGAGGGTAACCTCTTGTTCATTAGTGCATGTTTCTTTTTCCTCAACATCTTCTATACTCAACATCTTGAAAACTCTTTTTCCTTTCCTTCTCAAAGACTTGAGTTGCAATAGGCAGAGAAAGGCAAACTGAAGCCATCTCTTGATTAGACTAACACATCCTTAAGTATTCTAGAACTACTTCTTTATTATCTTCCTCAAAGATGGGAGCATAAGAATCTTCAACCCCAAAGGGAATGCTCTGAGATCCACTAGTTTTACAATGTATCAATTTGGCATCACCACTAGGTCGAACGTAGTGCTTAGGAGAGATCAACCTAATCTTGATGACATTGGAAATATTGAACAAGGGTGCAAATCAAATATTTGGTTCGAGATACTAGAACAAATATAATAGAACAAAGGCAGCAATAAAACAAGGTATTAAGAGGGAAAAACATCAGAATTTATACTGGTTCACTACCAACGTGACAGCTACGTTCAATCCCCTCACACATAAGGATTTATTCACTAATTCAGAACCTGGATTACATCACCTGATCCTACAAGTCAGTCTTCTCAATTTCCAGCCTGAAACCTAATGACCATTGAGACACTACAACATGTTGGCCCTACAAGTCAAGTCTTCTCAACTTTCAACTTGAAAACCTACAAGTCGTTGAGGCAGAATAGACACTATTGGGCTAGGTTACAAAGGGGTGAAACTGAGTTCTGGTTTGCTTCTTCTAAGAAGATTGATTACAATGAACTTCATACTAAAACATAGCACTAAGCACTAAGTAATATAGAGTTGAACGAGTGCCTTTGCTAAAAACATACACCTTGAATTCTAAATACTTAGTGAATTTTGAGTTCTCAAGGTTTTCTAAGTTGTTGTGTTGTTTCTTCTTCTTCAAAATTGATCCCTTTATATAGCATGAATTATGGTTTTAATACTGTCTCAAAAAAAGTCTGAGTGTATCTTCCTTGCGCGAGGTCAACAGAGATCTTCACAAAAAATAAACCTTGATAGATACGGTTTAGGAATATGATCGTTGAAGCTCGATTAATTCCAAAATGAATCTTCAATCAAATCTTCTAGAATGATTATGCGCGAGAATGTTCATATAGCGTTTGAAAATAATTCTCCTTGAATCTTCTGAGTGTATCTTCCTTGTGCGAGATCAACAGAGATCTTCACAAAAAATAAACCTTGATAGATCTGGTTTAGGAATATGACCATTGAAGCTTGATTAATTCCAATACGAATCTTCAACTAAATCTTATAAAATGATTATGTGCGGGTATATCCAGATAGCGCTTGAAAAGAATTCTCCTTGAATCTTCTGAGCGTATCTTCCTTGTGCAAGGTCAACAGAGATCTTCACAAAAAATAAACCTTGATAGAAATGGTTTGGGAATATGATCGTTGAAGCTTAATTAATTCCAAAATAAATCTTCTAGAATGATTATGTGTGAGAATGTCTAGATAGCGCTTGAAAATAATTCCCCTTGAATCTTGTTTCATACGCTTGTTTAAGAGCAGTGGGAACAAATCAAAATTTGTTCTTGGACCAGAATGTTGACTTTTTATCATAGTCATTGACTTTGTTCATCAGAACATAACTTGATCATTTGAATTAGATGTTGTGTTGTTTGGATTAGTTAGTTAGACGTAGGGGCATACTTGCATGACTTAGAATTAGTGGCATGGACAACGTCACCTTGTTGCATATCAGAGGCAGCATCTTGGAGCAAGTTGTAGTCTTCAAAGCAAGTGGAACATAAGGTTTAGAGGCAACTTGAATAGAAGCTTCAAAGTTACTATAGTAAGCACTTTAGAGGGATGCTTCAAACTTCAGATGTATGCTAAACAGAGGCATGTTTCAATCTTCAAAGGTAGACGCGTATAAGCTTCAGAGGCACACTGGGCAAACACTTCAAAGGCAAATGCGCGCATACAACAATGCATATAATAACCAGAAACTGATGAAGGAATTTTTATAAAGACCGATGTCAGCAAACTAATTTGGATCACCTGACTATGATGTCTTCATTTCCTCTGATGTCTTCGTTTCCTCTGACATCTTCGTCTGCACACTCAATGAAATTATTAGTGCAATAAATCATTCTCGTAAACTACCTTTGTTATCATCAAAACATGATGAAGGAATTGTTCCCAAAACCAACCTGTTTCCAACAATCTCTCCGTTTTTGATGATGACAAAACAGTAATTTTTGTGAACAATTTATTTAACAACAAAAACAAAGTAAAGTAATAATAATCAATGAAGCTCTCCCTAACTTTAAGCATGTTTTTAAATGTAAGAGTTATAAGAAACATTTTGACAGTTTTTCAAAGTATATACTCCCCATTTTTAAATGTTTTAAATCAGAGTATATACAGTTTGTTTTAGGATTGTTCGCAAAATCTCATCTCCCCCTTTTGTCATCAGACAAAAAGAGTGAATGGGTGTCAATCAAAGCATTCCATATAAATCATACACAAACAGCAAGATTGAATTGCAAATGACTAGAAAGGAAGTACAAATTCAATGTATCAGAGGAGAGCATAGATAAGTATAACTACTATTTCTATTCTACCAGAGGTAATGCATACATAAACCACAACTTTATTGAGAAATAAAAACTAAGTTTAGATTTTTCTTAATAAAATCAAATATGTCATCAGCAAGGGGTTAAGTAAAAATGTCAGCCCACTAATGATTAGTGTCAACAAATTGAATATTTAAAATATTATTTTGGACAAAATCTCTAATAAAATGATGTTTGATTTCCCTAGACAAATATTAACTAGGATTTTTGTCATTTTTTAAGTGAAGACGTATCTATAAAGGGTGACAAGATGATGTTTTTTATTATAATCAAAATTTTTTAATTTATTCCTCTATTCGAGTCTAATTTCTTTTTATTTAAAATCTGTTATGATTTGTTTGTATTGTATTCTTTTAAGTTTTTTTTTCTTACTTCTTTTATTAATTTTGTACTTATATTTGCTTTAAAAGGTTTATTTATGATAATATTTTTTTTACTTTAGTTAAATTTAAATTATTTATAAACATTATACAATGTCTTGAAATTGAATTAAAATTTATACAAAATTATAAATAAAAGATATATCAAAAACTACAATAATTATTCTTTTTTTTTTTGTTAAAATTATTTCACTCTACAACGGCCACAATTTACATTGTAGCGACCGCAACGATCGCATCATCAATCATATCTTTACTTGTAACCGCAATTTAAAATGTATTAGATGATATTAAATATTTAATACCAAAATATTTAATACCAACTAAGGAATCTTGTAGAGATATTTCATTAGGTAAATCAATGAATCATTGGTCATTATTTATGTTATTTTTTGTGTTCTTTCACTGCGCCGATAATGCTTGATTTTAATTTCTTGGTTCATTCTAAAGATTTTGTTAGAATAGTTTTAACAGAGGAAAAGATAATCCAAATTACCATTTTTTATGTATTTAAAAGCTAACCATCTTTGTTAATTGATTATGAGCTTACTGCAAATAATTGTTAGAGATTTGTAGTGTCAAATTAATTGGAATTTCTCTCTTATATAATGATGTTTTTGTATATGAAAAAATATATTTGTTAATTGATTTGATGATCTCCATTTATAAATAAGATTCATAGTTTTTTTACTGAAAATAAGATCTAGAGTTAGCTAAGAGTTGGTTACTGTTATTCTAATTGTGGTATATTATAGAAATAAATTTGATTCATTTAAAATAAAAATATTTTTAAAGTAAATAAATTGAGAGTTGAGATTATAATTATTGATTATATATATATATACAATATTAATTATTAATTTAATATTAATAATTAATATTTAATATTATTTACTTTATTCTTTAAAGTAATGGTAACGTTTCAAATCTCACAAAAATGCCCCATGAGAAAACAGAGTTAGCGTTTGGGCTTGCACTATTCAGTTGACTGTAAATTAGTTTGCTGACATCGGTCTTTATTGGTAGGCTATCACTTGATATCAAAAACCAATCTTATTCTTTGACCCAAACAAAAACAGGATTTACATAGATATTTTAATTTACTTTTTGTTTTTGGTTTTAGGATATTTTAATTTATGAACCATAAGTTCACAATAACTATTGTAGATAATAATAATAATAATAATAATAATAATAATAATATTTTTTTTTTTTACATGATTTTTATTTTACTTCTTTTACCTTAAATATTAATCGATAATTGCCGTTAATATTAAGTTATTATATGTGAAGTGGCCTATAAATCTGCAGTCCATTTTAAAACCTGTTTAACTGGGGCATTTTACCCTGATTCTATGTAGATGGATATTTTTTTGTTCTCTCACGAACATTTTTTTAGGTTTTAGAATTCGGTAATTAAAAAAAAATTCGATTTGATAGTGATAAAATGAAATTCGTGTTTTATTGAAAACTTTCATCTAATAGTATTTTTTTACACATTTTGAATAAACACTGGGGTGAATGAACAATCACTGATTCTATAAAGTATGTGGCCTGTTTGGATTAGTCCATTTTCCAACATTTGATGAAATTTAAAGACTAATTTTTTTTGTCCAAATAGGAGATGGTAAATGAGATTCATGTTTTATCGGAAGCTCCAATCCAGTAGTATTTTTCACATATTTTAAATAAACATTGAGGATGGATGAACAATCAACTGATTCTATAAAGTGTGTGGCCTGATTTGGATTGGCCCATTTTTCCAACACATGATAGAAATTTAGACTATTTTTTTTTATATATACGACATAATAAATACCACCAAAAGTTCATGCAACGATAAAATTTCAAGTTTAAATGCGAGACATAATATCTAATCTAACAACATCGATATTTCTTTATTTCAACCAAGACTTAAGACTTAAAAGACAATTTGAATACAAATTTATAAATGGTTATTTAGTTTATTAAAGATTATGATAAATATTTATAAGCAATTACATTTTTGCTTTTGCCCGTAATATTAATCTTTGTTCGGCATTGGAAGCCGAGCTTCAGCGGATTATCAATAGCCTCAAGATCGCATGAATAAGTTTTCATAAAATTCAGGTGTTTTCATATTCAACCATTGCAATCAAATTCCTTAAGAAGTGATGTCCTCTCACTTATCCTACACGTACATCAGTGGAGGATAGTAATGGTATTTTATGAAGCAAAATAAATTCAGCGATTTTTAAGTTATATGAAAATAATAAAATAATTATTTTTCTTTATTTTGTAATTAGTTAGTCTTTATCTTTATTTTAGTGTCAAGTTCGTTCTTTATGTTTATAAATATTTATACCAATAATCTTAATTTCAAACTAGTAAAATTGAAATTGAAATTTCTTTAAATTTTTGCAATAAACTCGTGTAATTCTTAAAAAAATTTAATTGCAATAATCATAAGAACATAAGTAATCAATTAAATTTTTAAAAAAATAATTAAACAAGAGATATTGTTAGCTAGATTGTAGGTTTAATTACGATGTAATTTATTGTATCTTCTGAAATAAAAAATAATAATAATTAACGAGTATGATAAAATACAATTAAGTCTTTAGATTTCTACTAGTTCGTCACAGACAACGTCAATTAATCAATACATCGACCCCACAAACTATAAATGGTTGCTGGCATTTCTGATAAACAAATATTTAGCACAAGGAAGTCTTGCATTGGCACAACCATTTAAGTATACAAATTTAAAATAAAAAAAATAAAAAAAAGAATTTAAATAATGTGTATTTTTAAAATAATTAAATCATATTTCCTTCTTGCACTTGTTACATGAAAACTAGCCTTTCAAATGTGACGCATACCTACCCTTATTTTATTTCCTTGCTTTCTTCCTTTGTTGACAATTGACACGAAGACAGTTTAACATATACGTAATTGTTTATTGTCTTCTACCAACCATCAAAGTCAAACCATTAGAACAAATATTTCTTTTATCATTTTGCATATATTACCGACTTGATATTAAAAAACTTGTTTCTTTGAATACGCATGTCTATGTGATGGTAATTGTAAAGTTTCATAATGTTATTTATTTGGTTTATTTTATTCTCCTACATAGCAACATGCAAATCATTATATAGTTTAGCACCAAACCAATCTATCCATGATGGTGAGACTTTAGTTTCATCAGATGGAACATTCGAGGTTGGTTTCTTCAGCCCAAAAGATTCAACAAATCGATATTTGGGTGTATGGTTCAGAAACGTTTCTCCTTTAACAATCCTATGGGTCGCAAACAGAGAAACACCACTTCAGAAAAATTCAGGTGGAATCTTAAAATTTGAGTCAAAGGGTGTTCTTATGCTTCTTAATGGAACAACAAACACAACTGTTTGGTCCTCAAATGTTACAACCAAAGAAGTGAAAAACCCAATTGCACGTGTCTTGGATTCTGGTAATCTTGTAGTGAAAAATGGAAACTTTTCTAAAGAGAAACAATTTTTGTGGCAGAGTTTTGATTACCCAGGTGACTCGTTATCGTTAAATGCAATGAAACTTGGATGGGATTTAGTAACAGGTCATGAAATATTTTTATCATCTTGGAAAAGTAAAGTTGATCCATCTAAAGGTGAGTTTTCTCTAAGAATTTATCCAAAAGGGTATCCACAACTTTTCAAATTCAAAGGTTTTGAAAGAAAATTTAGAATTGGATCATGGAATGGTGTTGGTTTTAGTGGATATCCAAAACATATACTCAATCAACAACATAGATTTCGACTTGTTTTCGATGAAAAACAAGTTTACATTGAAACTGAAATCACAGATAAATCGATAATTTCGATTTACAAACTTACCCCTTTAGGCCATGGACAAGTTTCTGTTTTTACAAGAAAAACAAGAAATTGGAATGTCATTTCAACTGGTGAGGAAGATGAGTGTGAAAATTATGCTATGTGTGGTGCTTATTCTATTTGCAATATGGATGGAAATGTTCCTATTTGTAAATGCTTAAAAGGGTATGTTCCTATGTTTCCTCATCAATGGAATATATCATATTGGTCTAATGGTTGTGTTCCAATGAATAAATCTAATTGTGAAAATAGTTACAAAGATGGCTTTTTGAAGTACAATGACATTAAATTGCCAGACACGTCTTCGTCGTGGTTTAGTAAGATCATGAACCTTGAGGAATGTAAGCATTCATGTTTGAAAAATTGTTCTTGTACGGCGTACGCGAATTTGGATATCAGAAATGGAGGAAGTGGTTGTTTGCTCTGGTTTGATGAACTGGTTGACATAAGGAAGTTCTCTCAAATGGGACAAGACCTTTATGTTAGAGTCCCAGCATCTCAACTAGGTACCAATGTTACTTGGATTTATTTGCTATGCATCGTTATATTTTACATTATCAATCAATCATTCTACCTTTAAATATATTTATATAAGATTGGTTTTGATTCTTTGACAGTGTAAAAAGTTTTATATTTTTGAACTCAATCTAAAAGAAGTGTTCAATCTCTTATGTCAGGTTTAATTGAGCAATTGAAGTAATAATTGGCATGATTTCCATTTTTCAGATAATTTGCTTATTAATGGCAATGGTAACAAGAAGAAACTGGTAGGAATCACAGTTGGGGTGATTAGCTTTGGGTTTGTTGCATGCATATGCATAATGATATATATAAAGCGAGGTATGTTCTGTCTGAAATATAATTTAACATCTGATATATAATGGTAGAATTTAATATCAAAAAGGAAAAGAATTAAAATTAAATGTTTATTTTTATTTCAACTAATTTGGGGCAGGAAGAATATTTTATAAGAAGCATTATGAAAATATATTGAGGAGGGAAGACACAGATGTACCAACATTTGATTTGCCAATCATAGCTAAAGCCACTGAAAACTTTTCAAGCAGCAACAAATTAGGTGAAGGTGGATTTGGACCAGTATATAAGGTACTAATTAATATTAATATTAATATTAATATTTTTCTAAATATAAATATTAATATTGTTGAAGAAATGCTACTTTTGTTGAACATAATTTACTAACTGATATGATGATAAATTTCAGGGTATACTAGCATGTGGACAAGAATTAGCAATAAAAAGACTTTCAAATAAGACTGGACAAGGTTTAGAGGAGTTTAAAAATGAAATGGTGATAATTGCCAAACTTCAACACCGTAACCTTGTCAAGCTTATCGGTTATTGCATTCAAGGAGAAGATGTAATGTTGATCTATGAATACTTGCCTAACAAAAGCTTGGACAATTTTATTTTTGGTTTGATCCTTTATCAATTGATATCTTATTATTTTATATCTATTTTTGTCAAATTATGGCGAGTTCATCTCTTATGCTTATTGTATACGTGTCATTGATTAGATGAAAATAAAAGGAAGATGCTAGACTGGTTCAAGCGTTTCAACATCATTTGTGGCATTGCTCGAGGACTACTTTATCTTCATCGAGACTCTAGATTAAGAATTATTCATAGAGATTTAAAACCTAGTAATGTTTTACTAGATGAAAATTTGGATCCAAAAATATCCGACTTTGGTCTAGCACGGACATTGTTAGGAGATCAAGTTGAGGCTAATACAACCAGGGTGGCTGGAACCTAGTAAGTCAATTTCTTATTATGGTGTGTATACGATTGTATTTTAACTATGTCATCTATGGATATTTTAGAGTCTCAAAAGTTTGTCTCTCATTTTCATTTGAAATATTTTCAGTGGGTACATGCCTCCAGAGTATGTTGTGCGTGGACGTTTCTCAATGAAATCAGATGTCTTTAGTTACGGCGTGATAGTTCTTGAAATAATAAGCGGAAAAAAGAATAGAGAATTTTCAGATCCAGAGCACTCCCACAATCTTCTTGGACATGTAAATGACTTGACACTCATAGGATTAGTCTTTGTTTTGTATTTACTCTTTGGTTCTCATTGGAATAAACTCTAGTAATTCAAAGTTCGATGGAGAGGTAAGTAAATTCTATTTAAGAATTATTTCAATCAAGATTCTAAACCAAATTCTAACAAATATTTCGTCATTAACTAAAATTCATTAACCACATTTGAGGTCAATCACTTGATTAGGAATAGTCAAATTTTGAACAGCTTCCAACTTGCTTATATGATTTTCTCAATTTTAGGCATGGAGACTATGGGCAGAAGGGAGTGAGCTAGAATTATTGGATGAAATGTTATGGGATAGATGCATACCTTCTGAAGTCATACGATGCATACAAGTGGGTTTATTATGTGTGCAACAAAGACCAGAAGATAGACCAGACATGTCATCAGTACTTTCAATGTTGGATGGTGGGAAATTATTGCCTAAGCCAAAGGTTCCTAGCTTTTACATTGAAAAAGATCTTACTTATGAGGATGCTTTGTTGGAAAAATGTGCATTGTTCTTGCCAAATGAAATGTCTATTACAACATTAGAGCCAAGATGAATGATTAAGTAAAAGAAAGTGTTCTTCTTACATAGGAAAAATGAGTAAAGATTCACTTTATTCCTATTCAACTTCACACACATGCAATACTGTGTCCCAACATTTTAGAGTGTGTATTCAGTCATTCTATTCAATTATTATATTTTTGGTCAACTATTATTTGTAAGACAGTGTTGAAGCAAATATTATTTGTCCATTTATGTATAAACATATGGACCATTTCTTTGAAAAAACATTGAACAGTTTTAGTTTCAATATTTTTCTAATTTTACTTGATTCGAGATAATATACTAGTAATGTTTTATTTTATTTTATTTTTATTTTAACTATTTGGCTCCTAAGAGAATGTGTCTTAGTTATCTAGAGTTCGTCCAGGAGATAAGTAAAGTTTGATAAAAAAACTGTTTCGGTTAGGATTCGAATTCAAATTCTTTCAAACGATTCGTCCTTAACTGAAATTCATTAACCACTTAAACGTAATTACTTGGTTATATACTAGCAATGTTCTATAACCTCACACCCCTACATACTTATTTATAAACAACAAAAACCTACATTTTTTAGACATGTATTAGGATTAATCATCTACTAGACGTAAACCCGTGCGATGCACGGAGGTTAAAAATAAATTGCTATCTATAAACAAAATGTAGTAATATAAATTAGCAAGTGTAATACAAAAGACAATAATCATATAAAATAATGTAACAATATGTGCACTATTTTTAAAACATCAAATGTTATGCATATAAGTTATCAAGTCTAATGCAAAAGAGAACAACAATCATATCATAAAAAATAAACACAAAAATCGTACAATAACCTGTTATACATTTTGAAATACTTCTTTATAAAGAACATTTGATGTAATGTTTGAATCACGACCTTCATCATCAATTATCAGGATCTTCAAATCCTTTCTTGATGTCACTCTTGAAATTGCAACATATAGTTGTCCACGTGAGAAAACATTACATGGAAGATATAATCCTACATGGTTCAAAGATTGTCCTTGACTTTTGTTGATAGTCATTGCAAAGGAAACGGCTAACGGAAATTGCTTTCCCTGAAATTTGAATGGAGTTCTGGGATCAGAAGGTGTCAACGACAATCTAGGTATATAAACTTTATTTCCAATATTTCTTCCAGATATAACTTTTCCTTCAAGAATATATTTACCCATTTTTGTGATGATAAGTCGAGTTCTATTGCATATCCATCAACTTGATCTATATTCCTCAACAACATCATTGGTACCCCCATTTTTAACCTCAATACATGATTTGGAAGACTAGATACATTAATTGTATTCAAAAATTCTGGTGTGTGCACATCGTTAGGTCCAACGACATTTGGATTTGTGGAGTGCAGAATATCAACGTGCCTCTAGAGCTTTTATGCCTTTGATGAACAACAACCGTAGGATGACTCTAATGAAAAGTAACTATAGGATGGCTCTGATGAAAAGTAACTTCAGCATCTCTCTGATGAACAATAACTTTAGCATGCCTTTGATGAACAGTAACTTCATGATCCTCTAATGAACAGTAACTTCAACATGCCTGTGATGAAAATAACTTTAGCATGCCTTTGATGAACAGTAACTTCATGATCCTCTAATGAACAGTAACTTCAGCATGCCTGTGATGAACAATAACTTTACCATGCCTCTTATGAAGAATATTGTTTGAGCATGCCTCTGAAGTCTGTAGCCACTGTTTAAGTCTACATCTGAAGCATTTATTCTGCTGACTTTGAAGACTGCATCTCGTTTAAGAGTGTTGCCTCTCATATGAAACACACTTTGAAGTTACAGTGACTTTGAAGACTGCAACTTGTTCCAGAGTGCTTCCTTTGATACATAGCACACTCTAAAGTTGCAATGACTCTGAAGATTGCAACTCGTTCCTGAGTGCTGCCTATGATACGCACCACACTCTAAAGTTACACTAACTCTGAAAATGAAAGAAAGGTGAAGTTGCCCTTGCCACTAATTCTAAGTCACGCAGCTTTGCATCTGCCTCTGACTCTAGTTGTTCAAGTATCAAAACATCTGATTCCAACAATCAAGTCAATGATTATGAAGAATAAAAGTTAATGATTCTTATGGAGAAAAGTCAACGACTGATGGAATGTCAAATCAAATCAAGTGTACAAAGAAAGACTCAAGTGAATCAATTTGCAAACATAATATGAACAAATACGCACAATGTCTTTCTAGAAGAATTGCTCAAATCAGATTGGGAAATAAAAAATTGTCTAATAGTCATATTATCAAGATTGTATCAATCAAAATTATATTTGGTAGAAATCTTTGTTGACCAAGGTGGATTTGAGATATGATTCAGAAACTCAACAATAAAATCACAAACGCTAATTTCATCTATAAATAGTGAATCAAGGTTGAAGAAGAAAGGTACAACAATATACAACACGAACACAAAAACTCAAAAATCCTAAAAACCAAAGTTATTCAGGAAAACCTCAAGAGTCCAATTTAAGTTCTAGAAAAGCACTCGTTCAACTTTATATTATTTAGTGCTTGGTGCTTCATTGTAAGTGTGAAAAATCATTTATCAAATCTGTTTATCAGAAGCAAAACCAAACCAGTTCCAATCTCTTGTAACCCAATCCAGTAGTGGCTTTAGTTTGTCTCTAACAATCTGTAGATTTCAAGTTGTGTAAAGAAGACTTGATTTGTAGGGTTAAGATGTGATTTTCCTCAAAAAGTCTGTAGGTTCAAGTTGTTTTAAGAAGACTGACTTGTAGGGTTAGGTGTTGTTGTAATTCAATTTTTGAATTAGTGGATAAATCCTTCTGTGTGAGGGGACTTGACGTAGCTATCAAGTTGGTGATGAACTAGGATAAAATCTGGTGTGTTATTTTTACCTTCGCTCTATCTGTTTACTGCAACCTCTGATTAGTCCAAACAACTAAGTCACCAAACCAGAATCAGAATTAAAATTAAGAAAAAAAATTTAAAATTAGACAAACACAATTCAATCCCCCCCTTCTCGTGTATGTGCACCTTCATATATACCTCTGACTCATGTCTAGCTCATGAGTGCCTCTGGTTTAGTTATGATTTTTTGCCTCAGGTTTTGATTTATCTTATCAGTTTGACATAATTAATTTTTATGAGCTTAATGGTGAATGCTTATGGTTTTGATTGTCTCTTGTTTGTGGTTATCTTAGGTTTTGTTTGGGTCTGATTCCTAGTTATGACAAAAAAAATAACTTTTAGATTTATTGCTTACAGTTTGCATCTGGTTATTATATTTTGTTCGATAGTTTAAGTAGTAATTCTTATAAGCTTAACTTTTAAAGTGGAATATTAATGATTCAAAGTGAAATATATATGATCAACTATGATAATTAAATATCTTATAGAAGAGTAAGATATCATCTAGAGTTGGATTTACAAACAATCGTTAACAAAACAATATCATTAAAAACTCTTTATCATAAGCAAAAAAAAAAAAAAAAACTATATTAAAGTATTCCCTCAATTTGTGACTAAGACCAAGCAAAGTACTATTCAATTTGATATATAGGTTTGAGAGTGGAGTTGGCAGCAGCTGCAACAAAATTTGATCGCATGTCCTAAACTTTGATTCACTTGAATGTAAACGACTTTGTTTTCAATGGCGTTAGTAACACCAAGCTTGATTGTTACCCCTTCAATGAATCTTCTTGCATTGCAAAATTTTCCCCAGCCTCTAGAAATTAAACAAAATTTAGGATATGTTTGTTCAAACTTGAAGTTGCACTTCCAAATGTTCGACCAATGATCCATCAGTACAAATTCAGTATCTCTCTTTTTAAAGACCACACTACAAAATGCAACCCACTGCAACTTCTGTTACAGAAAAAATGATTGTTACAATCATCAAATATTTATATTTAGGCGATTATAAAAAATAATTTTATTACATAAAATTATACATAATAATACACCGGATTTAATATCTTCAATAGTCAAAGTCTTAACGTATTCATGATAAAAAGCCATTGAAAATTTGTGCCTCTTCGCACCATCAACATTGTCAGTCAGTACATTGTTAAGATTGTAATTTAGAATAGCATGGTTCAAATGGAACTTCATGGGAGGATTGCTAGTAAGAGGTTTGATGTCATTCCCAAACCTATCCCTAACCCTTACAATGACAAATTTTGGGGTGTTGTATGGCAGAATGACATCCAACCACCAAACTTTAGACCATAAAAATCATTCAAGCATAACCACCTATATGTGAAGCAAACGTATCCTTCCTCTTTGTGTATTCTTACATCAAATTCATTTCCACTTAGGTCAGTTAAAAGACAATAATTTTTTACTGACAAACCAAACTCTCTCATAAGTTCTCATTTGTAGTAGACTACACCTGACATGACATCTTCATCATTATTTGCAGATTTGGGTTGTTCCTATGAAACTGTTAAAAAAAAAACTCAAAAAACCATAAGCCGTGTAAAAGTATAAAAAATTAAAACTAGAGTGCATAAGTAGATTCTAATTTTAAACATCAATAGAAACATAGTAATACATACTCTTAAGATTAAATAATGACAAGGCAACATAATGGTTGTTGAAGTTCATGGTTAAATTAGTACACCACCTGTTTGCAAGTGACTTTTTGAGATGGGATGATTATGCAATGGATATGGGCAGATCGACTATTTGCCTCTTGTTGTTTAGTTTTTAAACATGTAGTTATTTTGGCAGACTAAATATTTGCCTATGCAAATTTGTGGGTTGTTATTGGTAGAATGAAGAGTTGTCATTAATGCATCTGTGTAATACTACAAAGTCATAATAAATGACACTTATTAATGGTTGTGCGGGATTACGAATAGGTTGACTCTGCAACTTCTTGCCTACTGCACAGTCATAATTAGTGGAGGCTGACTCTAATTCTTATTGTGCATTTTAAGCGGAAAAATTGCTTCTGATTTTGCCTCTGGTATTTACTAGAATTTAAGTAGTAATAGATTCATATATAATGTTCTAGTTCAAAAAGAAAATCATATATAATGTTATGATTTCAAAAGCATCATATTTTAATTATTATATAGTTTTTAGAGTAGATTTAAACCGTCAAATCATTATAATTAAGAGTATTTACTTAAATTATAATTGTTTCAAATATCACACATACGGTAAATTATGATGCCATAGATTTTACACTAACACTATATAGAGATTCAAATTCTCTACAGTAAAATATTTACATGGTTTGATACGGTTTTCGATCTCAGCTGTTAACATGAGATTGAAAGTTTAAATTGAAAATTGTATCTTTTAAATTCAAATGATTTTAACCTTTGATCCGAAATTGAACGATTGCAATTGGTTCATGATGTAGTCATACCATAAGTGCACTGTGTACTATTTCCTGGGTATTAAACTCTTTTTGAATGTTGACTTTATTTTGGTTGGCCGTTTATGTTGACTTTATTTTGGTTGTCCAATTATTTTAAAAATATCCTACCAAATGATAAAAGAAAGACCATAGACCAAAAAAAGAAAGAAAGACTGGCGGCTGTTAATTCTGACCAGTCGAACTTCTTTAGTCTATAATTGACTGCCAATAATTCGATCGCAACAACGATATTTTGTCAAAAAATGTTATGGAACACACAAATACGTACACACTGTTCAGTATATTTACATTAAACACTAATTTTTTTAAAATAAATAAGAAATATTTTTATGACACATTTATAAGTTTATGTAATTAATATTTTTATACTTCCTTAACTATTAAAATATAAGCGATTTACCAGTTAACATACTTAATCTTTGGTCTTTTTAATATTTTAAATGTATTCTTAAAAAAATTAAAATATATATTAAGTATGCTACATTAAAAATAGGTAAGTTCTTTAATTGACACAGATAATAAAAGGAGTAGTGAAATCACTTATTGAAAATGTGGAAAGCTTTAAAATTGTGATAGTATTTGAGATTAATAGTAATAAATTATTGAGAATTTGATAAACAAAAGAGTAAATGAAAAAACACGAAATAAAGTAAATAATTTCATGTTTACGCACACAATTAATTTTAAGTTTATGGGTGTAGTTTTGGTTTCTTATTTTCATCAATTAGTAATATAGATCTTTTATTTTAAAATTCAACAGTTTTAGTTTTTTATTCAAAAAATTTAACTAAAAAATAATGATGTAATATATTTAGAACGATGTAACATACGATACACTGATTTTGAATGATTAATAAAAAAATTGCAATAAAACTCTTTAACTACTTTAATTTTAACTTTTGAAATTTTTTCGTTTTTGTAATTTAATTGATACTCTACCGTCACAAATATAATAAAAGTCATGATGTATTTGATCTAGAATTTAGGCAAAATATATTTTGACTTTTATTTATATTTGTGACCAGATAGTGACATAGAAACAATTAATACATCTTAATGATTCTAAATCGTGATATCATATGTCACATTATTTAAAATATGTTATATTGACATATTTTAGTTAATTAATGCATCTTAACTCTTAACTCAATTAACAAATGTCGAAATTGTTAAATTAAACATCATATCTCTAGTTTGAACTTGAGATCTCGCATTGTGTGTGTGAGTTTCTTGTTGTATTTAACGTCCCGTCTAAAGATAAAAAAAAAAAATTACGAAGAAGGGACCAAAATTATTTGATTCTACCAAGCATCAAAACTATCATTAAAATTTAATTTTAATATATTTAGATACTATTAAATAAAATTAACTTTACTTCTAAAATTGATTTAGATTTATAACTTTTAAATACAAACACACTTAAATTTATTATTCAACTCAATTCTAATTCAAATTTAAAGTCAATTGGTGACAATTTCGTCATCCTCTCACAAATAAACAATCAATAATTTCGTCAATTGGCGGTGAACACATTTTCTTCAACCAAAATACAAATAGTGAACCAAACCATCACGAACTCTTTGGTTCTCAAAAGAACCATGAGCATCCTAGTGTTCATATGTCCACTGTCATAAACTCATATTCCTGTTTATAGTCAAATAAAATGATTGATAGAAATATCATCATAGAGTTAATAATTCTGTTGTTTTTATATTCCCACATTAGAACATGTATTGCACGAGATACTTTATCTTTGAATCAGTTTATCCTTGATGGCCAGACTTTGGTTTCGTCAAATGGAACCTTTGAACTCGGTTTCTTCACCCCTGGAAATTCAAAAGCTCGTTATTTAGGTATGTGGTACAAAAATTTAACCCCTTTAACAATCGTATGGGTAGCTAATAGAGAAACACCCCTCCCCAAAAATTCAGGAGTTTTAAAACTTAATGAAAATGGTGTTCTTGTGATTCTCAATGACACAAACAACAGCATTTGGTCCTCTAACACAACAACGAAAGATGCGAAAAATTCAATAACTGCACAGCTATTGGAAACTGGAAATCTTGTGTTGAAAAATGGGGAGAAGAATATTTTGTGGCAGAGTTTTGATTATCCATGTGATACATTATTACCAGGAATGAAGCTTGGATGGAACTTAGTAACCGGACTGAACCGATTCGAATCGTCTTGGAAAAGTGAAGACGATCCAGCAAAGGGTGATTATTCTGTTAGTATTGATATCAGAGGGTATCCTCAAATAGTTTTAAAAAAGGGATCTGTGATAAGATTGCGAATAGGATCATGGAATGGACTCGGTTTTACTGGATATCCAACACAACCATTGAAACAAACGCAAAAGTTTGAATTTGTTCAAACTGATAAAGAAGTGTATCATCGGTATGAAGTTGTTGATAGCTCTGTTGTGTCGATATATAAACTCTCTCCTTCGGGAAATTTGCGCGCTTTTGCTTGGACAAGTGAAACAAGCGATAGGATAGTAATTGAAACTGGCATGGAAGATTCGTGTGATAGTTATGCTATGTGTGGTGCTAATTCTGTTTGCAGTATGAATGGAAATGTTCCTAAATGTGAATGTTTGAAAGGTTATGTTCCTAAGTTTCCTGAACAATGGAATATATCATATTGGTCTAACGGTTGTGTTTCGAAGAATAAATCTAATTGCGAAAATAGTTACAAAGATGGATTCTTGAAGTACAATGACATTAAATTGCCTGATACTTCTTCATCGTGGTATAATATGAGTATGAATCTTGTGGAGTGTCAAAGAGGGTGTATGAAAAATTGTTCGTGTACGGCTTATGCAAATGTCGATATCCGAAATGGTGGAAGTGGTTGTTTGCTTTGGTTTGATGATCTGGTTGACATGAGAATGTTCTCTCAATGGGGACAAGATCTTTATATTAGAGTCCCTTCTTCAGATCTAGGTACAATTTTTCTTCATCTAATTTTTGGTTCTTCATATTTTGCTAGCAATTTTCATAAAAGTTATTAGTGATGCTTGTTATCTTTAACTGTTCCACTGCTTTTTTCTAAGTTACTTCCTTTGTCATTCATATAAAAAGGGCCAAGTTAAATACTGTAACTTAGCTCTATGAAACTAGTTATATACTTTTGTCAATTGAATTGAATTGTTATATAAATAAATAGTTGATGATTAATTAATTGTGCATTGCATCTGTCAGATGATGTTAGTGTTAATGGCAAAGGAAACAAGAAGAAGCACATAATACAAATCACTTTTGGCGTGACAATTTCTGGATTCCTCACATGTGCCTGCATAATCATACTCATAAAGCGAGGTAATATGCCAATATGCTTTCATCCATATTAATCATATGTATGATAAATGATAATTCTTAGAAGAATTGATTATAAGTTTAAAAACTGATCTGGTACATATTCTAATTTTTTAGTTTGCCAAAAATAGAGACGGAGAAATTATGGACACTTGTGTTTGTAATAGTAATTAATAATATCTTGATATTGTCATCTTGATCATTTCAGTGGAACCAAGAGTATATAATCTTCGACAATTATTTCAACTGAGGCAAAAATATTTTAAATTGAAGAAAGAAGACTCGGATCTGCCAATATTTGATTTTTCAATGATTGTTAAAGCAACTAGTAATTTTTGTAGCAGAAATAAACTTGGAGAAGGTGGATTTGGACCAGTATATAAGGTAATATAACCATATATATTCAATGAACATCTTAATTTTGTGAAAAATCATTGATTAAATAGTCCGAATGCTTATTTACAGGGCACACTGATAGATGGGAAAGAGGTAGCCATAAAACGGAACTCAAAGATGTCTGAACAAGGGTTGGAGGAATTTAAAAACGAAGTTTTGTTGATTGCAAAACTTCAGCACCGTAATCTTGTGAAGCTTCTTGGTTGTTGTATTCTTAAAGAGGAAAAATTGTTGATCTATGAATACATGCCGAATAGGAGCTTAGACTACTTCATCTTTGGTTTGTGCCTTTGATGATTCACTTTGCACTAAAACATCTTTATATTATTATCTTTAAAGCAAGTGTATGCTAAACATATAAGTGAAATAAATCAGATGAATCTAGAAGCAAACTCTTGACCTGGTCGCAGCGTTCGCATATCATTGACGGCATTGCTAGAGGACTTCTTTATCTTCATCAAGATTCCAGACTTAGAATTATTCATAGAGATTTAAAGTCAAGCAATATCCTACTAGATGGGCAAATGAATCCGAAAATCTCAGACTTTGGCCTTGCTCGGACATTTGGGGGAGATCAAGTTGAAGCCAAAACAAGAAAACTTGTTGGAACATAGTATGTTACCTTCTTTTTGTGCTTGTTGTATAGTTTATCTACAATTGTTTTGTTTTTATACTCATCCCTCTACAAATAACACTTTCAGTGGCTACATGCCTCCAGAATATGTTGTGCATGGTCGTTACTCTATGAAATCAGATGTGTTTAGTTTTGGCGTGATTGTACTAGAGATAATCAGTGGGAATAAGATTACAGGATTTTATGACCCAGAACACTCCCTCAACCTTGTTGGACATGTAAGTACAAGTAATTTAAATTTTATCTATTTAAATTATGTCAAATCAGAATAGATTTCAAAATAAGTGACTACTCATATTTCATTGTTTTAGGCTTGGAGACTCTGGATTGAACACATACCACTGGAACTGGTTGATGCACAATTACTTGAAACAATAACATCTTCTGAAATCTTACGATATCTACATGTGGGGTTATTGTGTGTACAAGAAAAACCAGCGGATCGGCCAGACATGTCTTCTGCAATTCTTATGTTGAATGGTGAGAAAATATTGTCTCAACCAAAAAGTCCAGGATTCTATACCGGAAAAGACTTACCTGAAGCAATATCCCCATCTTCAAATCAGATGTCAGTTACAATTTTTGAGGCAAGATAAAATATGAAGTTCAAACCAATGAATGTTTGTGCTGATGTAGCATTCGATAATTAATGTTGATATGATACTTGAACATATAGAACCTGTTAATACCTTTATCTAGTTTTACTTCATCTAGTATATTAAAAACCAAAGGTTTTGTGTCACGTTTATCATTGTGATGCAATTTTATTTTGTTGTTGAATATTTTAGAGTTAGTCTTTAATTGAATGAATAATCTATTAATCTTACTCTCATGACGGTAAGCTTTACTAGTTTGCTTCTTATATTGTATTTTATCCTTTCCTTATGTCAATAATAATTCCTGTCTCTATTGATAATACAATGTATTACAACAATGTATTACAACTAGATGTTGGCCCAAATATTGTACTTGATTAAATCTGATGTATTAGATTGAGGTGAAATTGTGTCTAAATGACTACTAGCGCACTAGTGGTATTTGATTCCAATAATCAGCTAAAGGCCCAAATAAGAAAATATCATCAAGATCAATAACTAGATCAATCTCTAGATTGATGAGCTGTGTGAAAGGACAATAAGGACGAAAGGACACTGATGCTGCACTTTTTGCAGAAAGCTCAACATGCATCTGAGACACAAGACTGACACTAAACAGCTATTCAATTACTCATCCACGTTTTCCATACAACATAGAACCAATAACGTTCTGGTTTTATAAAAACAACATTCTAGTTATTCTCTTTTAAAGACATAATTAAAATATATCATTTTCTACAATCTAAACCCACAAGTTAAAGAATATCAAAATTGCTCAAATCAATGGTCAAGCCCATAACTCGAGTTGAATTCCCAAAGGAGGAAAACAGCCTCCCGATTGATGACAAGATCGATCTCCAGATTGATGAGTTATGAGCAAGGACACAAGTACATTGTACTTACATTATTCTGCAGAAAGCTCTGCATAATTCTGATTTGAAACAGTACCAACTGACATTTCATAGTTCACTCACTCATTCATGTTTTCTATCAGACCCTAAAGCAAGAACCTTTTGCGTTTGTCAAGAACGTTATGGACAATAATATAAACATGTGTTTAATTGTTTTAAAACATATCTGACACTTGGCTAATGTGTCTAACGGATATATTAAGTTTAAAATGAATTTTCAGAGCCTCTCATCATCTATAAATTGAAGAACAATTGGAAGATGAAGACAAAAGTTCAATCTACAAATCTATCAACACTTGTTCAAGTAAGAACAAGTCAAAAACTCTTCAAGTAAGAACAAGTCAAAAACTCTTCAAGCAAACTCCAGCTCTCTTCAGTATATATGTGGATCATCATTTACTGAGTTTGTCTCTATTTATCTCAAACAAGTGTTGAGAAGTTTCAAGATCCCAAACACTTTTATCATACACATCATTTGTAACTCAAGTCTATCTTTTATGTTAAATTGTGTGTGTTTTAAAAAATCCTTTCAAGTTGAAAGGTGACTGTAAAAATCATTTCTAGATTGAAAGGTGATTGTAAAAATCATTTCTAGATTGAAAGGTGAAGATTGTAATTGATCAAGGTGTTATCAAGAGAAAAGGTGTGAAGGAGAACATTCTAGTTTTGAAGCACATAGTAAAAATCTCACGATTATGAGGATTGGACTATCCCGAGTTGGGTGAACTAATATACTTTTTGTGTGTGATCTTTCTATCCATTATCTTTAATTATTTGCACACACAAATCACACTTCACTATAAACTAATATGTTTTATTTACTTCTAACATATCCAGAACATTCTAGACATTCTGTTTCAATCAAGATTGATCTTGAGTTAATTTAAATTAAACACAAGAATCAAAATTTTAAAAGGGTCACAATTCAAACCCCGTATTTCTTGTGATTGACATTGCTACTTCATATACGACTATTGGAATGCCACAAAATACCTCCACCCGAGGAAATCAAAGAAAAAATGTACTACATGTAGCACAACTCATATAACCACTCAACGTCTACTTGTATCATCTTCCAAAAATCCATTTAGAAGGCTGTCAAGGAGGGAAAGTTCAAGTTAATCGATAAAGGGATAGATAAGATGACCATTGATATAGACCCCTTCCCTCCCATGAACATAGCCATGGTATAATTTTCCGAGCCAACAAGGTTCATGTCGATTGGGTAATTGGAAGAAGTGAGTGTGACAGGTGTGGTAGCCTATGAATTTTGCTGCTGAATCTAGAGCAAGTTATGTGCTACCTGGGAGGACATCAACTTTTGAGAGGCTAGGAAATTAGGTCGCACCGGTTCAAAATAACACCAAGTTTAGAAAACCTCCCAAGATTGGCCGCCTCATAAGAGAACTAGTGAGTCACTACCTTTCTCACAGAAGGTCTTATCATTTGAAGAACACTTAGCCGAATGCTTGGTGGCAAGATTAAGTAGCCATCCATAACAATGGGAAGCCGACCTTGTCAGAATTAGATGGAAAAGTCACTTTAAAAGGAAAAAGGCAAGTGGTCAAAGTAACATTCTTGCATTTTATTTATATCCATCCATAAAACTCATGATTTATTCAAAAGGTTTGTCATCATAAAAAAGGAGGAGATTGTTGAGAAAAAAACCTTTTTGATGTATGTTTTAATGACACTCACCCTTATGAAATAAATGATTAAGTTTTATGAATGGTGATCTACTAATGATTTCACTTGAGTTTTATTTAAGGAACATGAATTACATAAGTGAACAAGGAAGAAGCCATCCACTTCATCAAAGTGCATAATGATGGCTAGATCATATTAAAGAGGAAGCAAAAATATACAAACAGAACGAAGAACGTTCTTGACAGAAGTTTGAAAAACGAAGAACGTTCTCCATTGTTCTAAATTAACAAGAATGATCATATCCTCTTTTAAGGAAAACAAAGCTCCTGGGATTTACAAATGTGTTTCCAGTATTCCACTAGGAATATACAGAGCTCATATCAGCAAAAGAATCACTCCAAAAGACAGGGAAAAAGCTGTGGATCATGAAAATTCCAAGCAAAATCATTCTCCAAATTTCAGCAAGAATCAACAACGATCTTGAGTGGATACTTAAACATATCTCTAAGATGTCTGCACACATGATAAAGAGATCATGAATCACTGTCAAAGATGGCTGACAAAGAAGCTTACAATTCAGCATTCTTCAAAGCAGAAAATAAAGAATGTACATACAAGAACATTCTTGCTTTAAGGCAGATTGATGGCTAAGATAAGCAAGTTCAACCTAGATAGAAATGATAAAGTCACTACATCACTGACACACATACAAAACAGAAAAGCTTGGCATGCAACAGCTGTCAAAAGTTTAAAATCCAGCAAATCACTTAAAACAGAAAACGAAGAACGTTCTTGTTTTCACATCTTTAATCCAAGAACGTCTGGTTTACAAAGAACAAAATCTGCTGTAATTTAAGATCGATCTGGGCTACGAAAGTACATCTATCTACACTACAAATCAACAGTATTCATTACAGAGGAATTTAATAATCTACACAAGATCATTTTGGATAGATTAGTTCAAAGAAGATTAACAAAGGCAAAGCAAAATATCAAGATCAATCTCCAAATTGATGAGCTATGAGAAAGGACAACCATGACAGCTAGGACACTGCTGCTGCACCTTTTGGCAGAAAGCACATCATGTTTCTGAGACAAAGGACTGACACTAGACAACTAGTAACTCACTCATTCACGTTTTCCATCAAACCCAAAAGCAAGAACGTTCTTCGATTGTCAAGAACGTTCTGGACAACAATATAAACACATGTTTAATTGCTTTAAAATATATCTAACACTTGGGAAGTGTGTCCAACGATTATATTCATTTTAAAATGTATTCAAAGCCTTTTATCATCTATAAATTGAAGATCAATTGGAAGATGAAGGCAAAAGTTCAATTTACAAATCTACCAACACTTGTTCAAGTAAGAACAAGTCAAAAACTCTTCAAGCGAACTCCACCTCTCTTCACTATATTTGTGTATCATTATTTACTGAGTTTGTCTTTCATTTATCTTAAACAAGTGTTGAGAAGTTTCAAGATCCCAAACACTTTTATCATACACATCATTTGTATCTCAAGTCTATCTTTTATGTTAGATTGAGTGTGTTTGTAAAACTCCATTCAAGGCTGAAAAGTGATTGTAAAAATCCTTTCTAGGTTGAAAGGTGAAGATTGTAATTGATCAAGGTGTGATCAAGAGAAAAGGTGTGAAGGAGAACATTCTTGGCTCTGAAGCACATAGTGAAAATCTCACGGTTGTGAGGATTGGATGTAACAAATTTTGGGTGAACTAGGATATATTGTTGTGTGAATTCTTTTTCCCTTATCTCCATTTATTTATCACTCACTTAGCACTGATCACATCGTGAAGTTTTTATTGTTATATTAATAACGAAGAACGTTCTCCTTTTATTGTTTATCAAACCAAGATCATTCTTGAGTTAGTTTAAATGAAGCACTGGAATCAAAATTTTAAAAGGATCATAATTCAAACCCCCCATTTCTTTTGATTGACATTGCTACTTTAGACTTTTCTTACTCATTGGATGAGGTCCTCGAGGATTATTCTAAGTTCAACAAAGAATCAATCCTAGATAGCTTACTTTAGGAAGACACAAACATCAATGTGGATTTCATAGATACTGTTGGTCTTATCCCTCTTGAGTTATAGGGGAAACGTCTCTCAACCAAAGGAACTAGAGGGGATGTATTTGTGGAAGATGTTGATTGGGTGGACTTAACTAGGGATAAGGAAGTCGGAGGTATGTTTTTTGAGAAACAACCATATACATGGTGAATCATGTTAAGCCACTGTTCATCAAAGCTACTATCAATGGTAAGGTGTTCAGCCAAGTCTTTGTTGATGGAGGGGATGTCCTAAATGTTATGCCTATTTTAACTTTGAAAAAACTTGGTAAAAACATGTGTGTGTGTGTGTGTGGGGGGGGGTTGAATTGTGTTTTATTTTAAAACGATTTTAATAAGATTAAAACAAAGTGGTGAAAGTAGGGCAGATAAATCAAAAACATAGAACAACACAATGAATTTATCCTGGTTCGCAACCAACATGGTAGCTACCTCTAATTCCTTCTAATTAAAGGATTTAATCCACTAATTCACCAACTGAATCATACTTCCACTAAACACCTACTAGTCAATCTGACTGTGTTCAAGTCTTCTCAACCTTCTAGCTTAGTACAATCAAGTTGTTGAGGAATGCAACCACTATTGGGATGCTTTACAAATATAATATGTTTAAGGGTTTTTTGAATAACTCTCACAAGAGGGTGTTTAATTACAATGTTGTACTCTCAAAAAATATTTCTTAGCACTTAGATAAACCAAAATATTAAGAGTAAGAGTGCAGAGACGATTGTCTTATGCATATTGTGGTAAGTTTTTGTTGTTTTCTTCAATGAGGGTTGCAAGTCCTTTTATATAGAGCTTTAGGGTTTCTAATCATTGTTTTGATTGCAAGAAATTAGCATGTATCATGAATTTTTGTATCAAATCTTCATAGATTGATTCATCATTAAAGCTTGTCCAAAATTAATCCTTGTAATTGATTATGCAAATCTTGATACGGAGACAACAAGAATAGAGGATATCATGATCAAATCTTCTTCAATTATAAATCTAAATCAAATCTTATTTTAGATTGTCTTCAAAAAAATGAATCTTCTTTCATACTCTTGCTCGATTTGAGCTGGAATAGATTTGGGTTGTTTTTGGATCTTCCCATCTTTTGGATTCGACTAAGTCTTCTTTTCATACTTAATTCTTTCAATTTCAGCCGTTGACTTTCCATTAGAGGCATTGACTTTCTTGTTGGAGTGAGATGCAGTGTTTCTTGAACAATGATAGTTAGAGGCAGAATTGCATGATTTAGAATTAGTGGCATTAGGGAATTAGTTGGAGTGTGTTGCACCATTTTGATCAGCGGATTGTGAACTTTGAATTTATGATTTTAACAATCTTTTCAAAGTTAATTATACATTGATATGAACTCTTTAGAGGCATGCTAAGTTTGTGCACATCAAAGACATGCAAGGGCTTCAGAAGCATGCTTCAAATTCAGTCTTCAGAGTAGTGATGGAAATAGGCCATGCCGACTGACAGAGGCCTAAGGCTAAGCCTACGTCAGGCCTAGGCCAGGCTTTTCTTTTATACAGACAAGGCCAAAGCTTCTAAAAAAATCCTATGTAGTTAAAAAAGGCTATGCTACAGGCCACATATTAAGCCTTTAAGGCCTATTTAAAAAAATATAAATAATATTTTTTTTACTACTATAATTATTATGCATATTGTTTACATATGTCTTTAGTAATTTATGCATATTGTTTAAATATGTCTTTAGTCCCAGTAAATATACCACTTTTCTATAAATATACCACTTTTTTATTTTAGTCCCTATAAGTTTTTTTTTTGGATTTAGTCCCCGTAAAATCAGAGACAATGGATTTTGGTCCCTAAAAAAAGAGCTGATAAATTGTCATGAAACGTGAGCCTATAAATACACACCAACACGTCATCTTTTATGATACATTAAAAATTAAAATATTTTATATTATTAAGTAATAAATTTATTTATTGATCATTTAATAATTAATGTTATTTTATAAAGAAAATACGAATAAAAATTAAAAGATGGGTTTAGGGGTTTTTGGAAAATTCTTCATTCTTTAATATTGATTTGACATTAGGGAACAAAATCAATCGTCTCTGATTTTACAAGGACTAAATTCAAGAAAAAAAACTTACAAGAACTAAAATAAAAAAGTGGTATATTTGGAGAGACCAAATACATATTTAAAACTAAATATAAAAATATGTTTTTTTACTACTATAATTATGATATTAAATTTTGATATTTTTGTTATATTTTCAACTTTTAGTAATTTATGCGTATTAACCTTATTTAGTTTTTGACATATTTAAATGTATTATTATAAATTAAATTGAAGTAGGATGCGTATAAAGTGATATTCTTCAAAGTGTTGTGTTGAATATCAAAATAGAACTTAATTTCATTGAAATATTAACTTGTTAATCTATTTAAAGATATGTTTGACTACTTATTCAAAAATGAAATAGGCTTTTAAGTAGGCTAATAGGATATACCAGACTTTTATCAATGCCAGACTCACGCCTAAAAAGTAAGCCTATGATATGCCACAAGTCAAGCTTAGACCTTGAATTTTTTTACAGGCCAAGCTTAAGCCTATCAAAGCCTAGCTCGACCCTGCCTATTTTCACCCCTACTTCAGAGGCAGTCTTCAGACTCAGTTTCAGAGCCATTCTTCAGACCCAAACATCAGACCCAGACTTCAGACCCAAACATCAGAGGAAATCTTCATAACCTTCAGAGGCACATAACTTTTAGAGGCATGTCTTTAGAGGCAGACACATATATTTTGTGTTCCTCTAATCTCATCCTTTAACTTTCGCTAGTGACTTCATCTAATCACTTCCTCTGGCGACTTTCCACTAGTTGCTTCCTCTGATTTTCTTCTTCCAATTTTTGCATACTTAATGAAGCCATTAATCCAAAATTATTGTTCTCATAAAATACTTTTGTTAACATCAAAACTATAAGTGGAAAACCAACTTGGTTGCAACAATCTCCCATTTTTTGATGATGACAAAACTTTATTTTTTATAATAATTTTTCTTTTATTACTAAACTCCCCCTGACTTAAGGCTCTCCCTAAGTCCAAGTAATTTTTTCATTATTTCCCCATATTGTTGTTCTCAAATATCTTTCTTCCCCTTTTGTCATCAGACATAAAAAGACTTGAAAGTGAAACTTTTTTAAATTTTGTTATGTATTTGCACTTTTTTTTAATAGAATGAATAGAACATAAATATAGCCTTATATGAACAGAACATAAAACTGATCCTAGTATGAATCTAAGCTTGGAACAACATCATTTAGGTATAAAGGTAAGATTCATATTTTTCATAATGAAGTCAAATATTTCTTCAGCAGGTGGTTTGGTGAATATGTCAGCCTATTGCTGTTCAGTGTCTATAAACTGGATATTTAGTACAACTTTTTGAACAAAGTCCCTAATAAAGTGATGTTTGATTTCTATGTGTTTGGCTCTAGAATGTAGGATTGGATTCTTGGTTAGGAAAATTACAAAATTGTTGTCACAAAATATGGGAATGTTACTATCAAGAATCTTGTAATCTTCTAGTTGATGTTTCATCCATAGCAATTGAGAACTGCAACCAGCTGCTGAAATGTACTTAACCTCTGTTGTTGACATTACAGTTGTGTTTTGTCTCTTACTTGACCATGAGATTAAGTTTTCACCAAGAAATGTGCAGTTTCCATTTGTGCTTTTTCTCTCAAGTTTGTCTCTAGCATAATCAGCATCACAATAGCCACTTAATTTGTACTTAGTAGATTTCTTGTAGAACAAGCTAAGGTTGGTAGTACCTTTTAAGTATCTAAGGATCCTCTTAACAACATTTAAATGAGATTCCCTTGGATCAACCTCAAATCTTGCACAGACACACTAAACATAATATCAGGTATGGAGGCAGTAAGGTAAAGCATGAAGGTGCACAAACACGAGAATAAGGGATTGAATTGTGTTTATCTAATTTTGAAACTATTTTCGTCATTCTAATTATGATTCTGGTTTTTTGAATTAAATGTTTGGACTAATCAGAGGCAACAATAAACAGACAGAGCGAAAGTAAAAATAACACACCAGATTTTATCCTAGTTCACCACTAACTTGGTAGCTACGTTCAGTCCCTTCACACAGAAAGATTTATCCACTAATTCGAAAATTGAATTACAACAGCACCTGACCCTACAAGTCAGTCTTCTCAAAACAACCTGAACCAAAATTGTTTTTTTGAGGCAAACCACACCTTGCCCTAAAGTCAAGTATTCTTTACACAACCTAAAACCAACAGATTGTTAGAGGCAAACTAAAGCCACTATTAGAATGAGTTACAAAGGGGTGACACTATTTCTATTTTTCTTCTTCTAAGCAGATTTGTTACAATGATTACACACTTACAATGAAGCACTAAACACTAATATAGTATAAAGTTGAAGGAGTACTTTGCTAGAAATTAAAAACCTTAAACTCTTAATACTTAGAGAAAGTTGAGCTCTTGAGGTTTTGTGAATAACTTTGGTTGTGAGAATTTATGAGTTTGTGTGTTCATGTTATACATACTTCTTCAACCTTGATCCACTATTTATAGATGAAATTAGGGTTCGTGAATTTATTGTTGAGTTTCTGAATTGTATCTCAAATTCACCTTGGTCAACAGAGATTTCTTCCAAATATAATTCTAATTGATACGATCTTGATATTTTCACTGTTAAGCAATTTTTATTTCCCAATCTGATATGAGCAATTCTTTTAGAAAGATATTGTGCGTATTTGTTCATATTACATTTTCAAATTGATTCACTTGAGTCTTCGTTCATACACTTTCAAAGCCTTCAGAAGTAAGAAAACGGCTAAGTCCAATTTAGTATGTTTTTCAATCTATCAGAGCCTTTGACCTTCCATTAGAGTTGTTGAATATTCTCCATTAGAATCATTGACTTTTATTCTTCATAGTCATTAACTTGATTGTTGAAATCAGATGTTGTGATGCTTGAATAACCATAGTCAGAGGCAGATGTAAAGCTGCGTGACTTAGGATTAGTGGCATGGGCAACTTCACCTTTGTTGCATTATCAAAGTAGTGCAACTTCAGAGTATTCTATGTATTAGAGGCATCACTCTGAAACGAGTTGCAGTCTTGAAAGTATGCGGAATATATGCTTCAAATGCATACTTGAATAGTGGCTTCAGACTTCAGACGCATGCTCAAAAATACTGTTCATTAGCGGCATGCTAAAGTTATTGTTCATCAGAGGCATGGAAACTCAAGAAACACGCTGAATCTTCAGAGGCACACTGGTTTACCAAAAACACGCTGAGCTGCCAGAAACACGCAAAAAGAGGAAAATGCGCGAACTTTTCCAACGAGTGCATTTTTCCGATTATGAGGATTTCGTTGACTGATTTGATTTCTTTTCCTTTAACCTTTTTACTTCATCTGGTGGTATCCCTTGATTTTCCTGCTCTAATAGTTGCACACTTAATGAAGCAATTAGTTCAATAAATTGTTATCACAAAATACCTTTGTTAGCATCAAAACCACATAGAGGAATTGCTCCTAGAAACAATTGGTTCCAACAAAAGAAGTGCCATTAGAAGATTCAACAAAACAATCAAAACAATTGGATGATAAGAATGTTATCTCATATTGATTTTCTAAACAGGGTGTGGTCTACTTGTCAACTTTCAAAATTATTTTTAATCAAGAAGTTACTTAGTCTATCATATCATGCCCTAGGTGCTTGTTTTAGACTATACAGTGATTTCCTAAGTTTAAATACATGGTCTGGAAATTCAGAACTTTCAAAGCATAAGGGTTTCTTAACATAGACTTCTTCACTTATATACCCATTAAGAAATGCACTTTTAACATCTATTTGAAATAATGTAATGTTATTATAAGTAACAAAAGAGAGTAGGATACAAATAGCTTCTAACCTGCCACTGGAGCAAATGTCTAGTGTAATAAATGCCTTGTTGCTGATTATAGCCTTGTGCAACAAGTCTTGCCTTGTTTCTCACCACTTCTCCTTTTTCATTTAGCTTGTTTTTGAAAACCCACTTGGTTCCAATAATGTTTTTCTTTAGTTTAGGTACTAGATCCTAAACATCATTCCTTTTAAATTCATTTAACTCTTCTTGCATTGCAGGAATCCATCCATCATTTGCCAACGCTTCATCAACAAATGTAGGTTCAATTGATGATAGTAGACCAAACAAAGTTGTGTCTTTTAGTGATGATCTGATCTTCAAATGATCATTTTCATTTGCAATGATTAGAGTTTCAGGTTGGGATGACTTGTACATCCATCCAAATATCCCTTCTAACTTATCTTGACTACTTCTGACTTGGTCAAATTCATCCTCTGATGATTTGTCATCTTCTTCTGATTTACTTGTATCTTATGATATATCAGGTTCTTCTGGTTTGTCTACATCTTCTTCACCTGGTTCCAGTAAACCTACACTATCATTAACTTGCTTTGACTTTTTAAGGTCAAACTATTTGTCATCAAATTTAACATGTATTGATTCTTTCGGAGTATCCAATAAAGGTGCACTTTGTGATCTGGAATCAAACTTGCATAGTTTCTTTTTAGTGTTTAACATATAACAAGTACAACCAAATTGTTTAAAGTATGAGATTTTACGGTTTTTACCCTTCCATTATTTAGATGTTGTTTTATTCAATATTAACCTAATTAATATTCTATTTTGAACATACCAAGTAGTGTTAATTGCCTCTGCCCAAAAATATTTTGCAATATCCATTTCATTGAGCATGGTTCTGGACATTTCTTGAAGGGATCTATGCTTTCTTTCTACAACTCCATTTTGTTGTCATGTTCTAGTAGAGGAGACATTGTGAGAGATTCCATTCTCATCACAAAAACTTTCAAAGAACTTGTTTTCAAATTTTCATCCATGATCACTTCTAATTGTTACAATCTTAAGACCGTTTTTATTCATTACTTAGTTGCAAAATGCAATAAACACTTTGTGGCATTCATCTTTATTTTTTAAGAATTTTACCCAAGTCTACCTAGTGTAATCATCTATTATCACAAAGCCATACTTCTTTCCATTTAGTGAGGCTATTTTCACTAGCACAAAGAGATCTATATGTAAGAGCTCATGGGGTTTTAAGGTAGAGACTAAGTTCTTAGGGGTAAAGGAGTTCTTTGTTTGTTTTCCCTTTTGACAAGCTTCACACATAATTTCAGTTTTGTAGCTAAGCTTAGGTAGACCTCTAACTAGTTGAAGTTTATTTAATTTTGAGATTAGTCTAAGGTTGGCATGATTTAACCTTTTGTGCCAAATTAATTTCTCTTCATTTACTTACATTAGACACTTAACATCTTGTTTCTCTTGACTAAACAAATTTATCTTATAGATCCATCCTCTTGACTAATTTCCTTGCATGTTTTTTTATTAAATATAATATCATAATTATTATCACTTACTAACTAATACTTAATAGATTATGTTTAAAACTTTTAACAAACAAAACATCTTTAATAGAAGGAGAGGTTTCATTACCAACTGTGCCTTGCCCCATGATCTAGCCTTTCTACTTTCCTCTAAAAGTTATTGCGCCTCTTTTGATCAATATTAGGTCTTGAAGTATAGACTTTTCTCTCGTCATATGTCGCAAGCATCCACTGTCCAGGTACCACGATTGGTGTTTTAACTTGCCTGTTGAGGGCATCTGCAACATAGAGATGATTTTGTTCTTAGGTACCCAAATTTGGTTGGGTCCTGGTTTGTTAGTCTTGAAAGATTTCTTGTCTTTCCTTGTATTTAACATAGGACAAGATAATTTAGAGTAACATTTCTTAGAGCAAATAGTACACAAAATATCAGAGGGAATAAGTTTAGGTTCAATTACTACTTCTTCAAATCCTAGACCTTTTTTACCATTTCATCTAACTCTATAAATCATAGAAGCATACTTGGTTCTTTCAATAATGCTAGCTAGAAAGTCTTGGAATGGTTCTTCATATTTATCAAAATTACATGTGACATTTTCTAAAGGTTTTGAAACAAGTGTATCTTTCAAGGTTTTATTTTCATTTTTAACCTCAACACTTTCAGATTTTAAGGAATTGATTTCTTTAGTTAATTTTGCATTTACTTTCCTAAGTGCTTTCACTTTTAGAGACAACTTGTGGTTTTGATTTAAGAAATCATTTATGACATTAATTAAATCAGATCAGGTTAAGTCAAAAAATACCTCAATTTCTTCATCAACTTATTCACTTCTAGAGTTAGAATTAGTGTTTGTGTTGGATTCAAAGGGAGAATTGGTATGAGCCATCAAAGCCAAATCTTCTTGCTCTTGATCATCAGAGGATTCATCACAATCATCCCATGTAGCCAACAGATTTAGACATTTAGACATGACATGTCCAAGTTCGTTGCATCCATAGCATATGATGCTTTTCTTGTCAAATTTTTCATTGCTTCCTCTGTTAGATTGCCTGGAATATCTATGAGGAAATTGCTTCTTTTGGTTGTGCCACATCTTCTGAATTTATCAGGATATGAAAGCCAGCTCCTCATCCTCTTAGTTCAGATTATGATCATCTGAATCATTATCCTCTGATTCTGTTGTTGCCTTCAGAACCTTCTTCTGGTTGGATTTCTAGGCCAAATGTTACTTCCTTTTCTTGGGCTCATCCTCAACAAGCTCAATTTCATGTGATCTCAAGGATCTAATCAAATCTTCCAATTTAGGAGTATGGAGATCCTTAGCTTCTGGAATAGCTTTATTCTTAGGTATCCACTTGCTTGGCAGACTCCTAAGAATTTTCATCACATGATCAACAATTGCATAACTCTTCTCAAGTACCTTTAATCCTGAGACCAGAGTCTAGAATCTGGAAAACGTTGTTTCAATGCCTTCATCTTCTTCCATCTTGAACAACTCATACTTGTTGGAACCAAGTTTGTTTTATACTTAGAGTTTTGATGTTAACAACTGTATTTTATGAAAACAATATATTTGACTTCACAGAGTATGAAAAAAGATACATGATTTTGAAGACAATATAAAAATAAGATTCGATTCAGATTTATAATTGAAGAAAATCATTAACCAAATTTAAAAGAAGATATGGTCAAGATTTAAAGAAGATATGATCAACATCTTATCTACAAGAAGATATGAATTATTTACAAGAATATTTGATCAATATTTATCACAAGAAGTTATGGATTATTTACAAGAAGATTTGATCAAGATTTATCTACAAGAAGATTATGAAGTATTTACAACAAGATTTGATCAAGATTTATCACAAGAAGATATGAATGATTTACAAGAAGATTTGATCAACATTTATCTACAAGAATATATGAATTATTTACATGTAGATTTGGTCAAGATTTATCAAAAAGATATGAATTATTTTCAAGAAGATTCGATCAAGATTTATCTACAAGAAGATATAATCTATTTACACGAAGATATCATCAAGATTTGTTTACAAGAAGAACACTCACAAGAAGATACATTTATTGGGTGCGTTTGCTTTAGATTTTTTCATGAAAAATTCTAATTTTTTAAATCAAAAATCATTTTTTTATTGTTTGAACAGTGTTTGTTTCAGATTTTTGAAAAATCATTTTTTGGCTAAAAATGAAAAGCTAAAAATAGTAGCTCTCACATTCGCTCCTTGCGATAGATGAAAGAGAAAGATGCCACAAATTTTAAAAACACGGAACTTAACTCACTAATGAGAAAATATGTGTAATTACCCTTACCCTTTTAAGAAAATCCAAAATTTTCCTCATCAATTTTTAATTGGGTTTTCTTTGTACTGCATCAGTTTCACACACTCAATTGTGATCGTTTTTCTCCTTCCATAAGACTTTGATATAGGTTTTCATCAAGTTTTCTTCTCCTTTTCAATTTCTCCACATCGTATTTTTGTTGTTTCTATGCTTTTTATTTGAATCATTTTATTTTTACATTATTCATATGTTGATATGAAATTTTTTAGCTTTTGTATGTTTATTTATTGCTTTTTGATGAGTAATTAAGGTACTTTAATCAATTTTGAAATGTGTCTAAGAAATGATAATTAGAAAATTCATGTCTTTTGTAGTTTAAAAAAATCACTTTTATAAAATTGTATACAAACAGATTAAAAATCATTTTAAAAAAAATCATTTTTATGATAGTAAACAAACGGAAATATAAAAATCATTTTTAAAAATATCTCTACAAAATGATCTCTAAATTTTTTAAATTAAAAAATATTTTTATTTAAGCTCAAATAAACACACCCATTATTCGCAAATTGTAATACCCTTAATTTTAAAGTGTACCTTTTGTATTTTTGATGTGTTTATGTTGAATTCTAAGGCTTTTTAGCCAGTTTTATTGGTATTTTGAATGTTTAAATGCCATAAATATTTTGTGGGTTCCGTTTAAAATTATTTGGCGGGAGATAATTTATTTATGTTGCGGAGGATTTATTACCGAACTGTTTTGTAAAAAATATCTATAGTTGCTAAAAAATTTACCTGTCAATTGAGTTGCAATGAGAATAGATATTTTTATCAAAATTGTGGGGGTGTGTGTGAGAGTGTTTGAAATTTGGTTGGTTTGGGATAAATATATATATATATATATATATATATATATATATATATATATATATATATATTATTTTATGAGTAGTATATATATATATATAAGAGAAAAGGAAAAAGAAAGGCATAAATAAGCAAACATTTTCCTCTGTTCGCGTGCCTACTACATCTTCCTCTTTTCTTCTTTGTTTTCCAAAAACCCCACACACAAAAACCTCACATATCACCTAGATCTAAGCTTTATCTCGCGAAGCGACTGAAGAGAAAGTTGATCGTGATCACGTTGCGGTGCTTGGGAACTAACTTTCGAAGCGTCGTGCGAAGCGAAAATTTGTCGAAATTTATCGCGGAACCGTAATCGGTTGTTCGAGCTACCGTCGAGGTAAGGGGCTCCTTCCAAACTTTTAGTTTGCATTTAGGACCTTATTTGTGAGGTTGGGGAAAATAAATTTGGTGGGTTTGAGGTGCGATGTTGTGAGAAATGAATTTAATGCATTTTATGGGTAAAATGGTGAAATTGAATTTAATGAGTTTCGAGGTGTGGGTGATTTTTCCTTGGTATGGTTGATATGTTATGGGTGATTTTATGAATGTTGAGATATGCTTCATGTTTGAAGATGTGGGGTTTTGAATAAATGCAATTTATGTGTGAATTTTGATTTGGTGTGAAATGAATTGATGAGATTGTGTATGTGGTTATTTGAATTCAATATGATTTGTGAATTCAATTTCATGTGATTTGAGGATTGTATGCGTTGAGTATGCTCTGTGTTAAATTTGAGAATCATTAGTGTTAAATGGGCATTAAAAATGGGGAATCTTTTAATAGCTGCATTTACTTAATGATTGTGGGTCGAGAGTCAGAGTATGCTCATGCATTTCATAGTAGTGATAGTGGTGACCGGATGGGCCACGGGATGATTCCATGTGAATTGTTGGTTCATCTTATCCTTGCGAGGATTATCGCGTCGGTGATAGTGGTGACCAGATGGGCCATGGGATGATTCCATGTGAATTGTTGGTTCATCTTATCCGTACGGGGGATGATTCCATGTGAATTGTTGGTTCATCTTACCCTTACAGGGATTATCGCGTCGTGCTAATCTGTGAGACATTGCACTTTAGTAAATCGTGCTAGTCTGTGAGAGACTACACCTCGGTAATTAGTACTAGTCTGTGAGAGGCTGTACAATTATGATTTACGCCCCTTCGAGGAGGGTTTTGATGATATTACGAAATCATGTGCATTGATATATACGCATTGCATTAGGGTGCTTGGCACGCGAGTCATGTTTGACGTGTTATGATGATTGTAAATGCGCACTTGATTGTGATGTGTGGATTGTGCCGTGTTGGTGTTTGTAATTGATTGAATTTGGTGGTGAAAGTGTTAGAATGGATTTGAGAGTGTTTGAATGATTTTGAAATGTTTAAAAACTGAAAATTTGTCATTTTGACAGTTGTATTCGAATACACAGAGGGTGTAGTCGAATACAGATGAATGATTTCGCTACTGAATTGATTTTTTTGAAGTGTATTCGACTACACATGGTGATGTAGTCGAATACAATTGAATGGAATGCTGTATTCGAATACAGACAAGCTGTATTCGAATACAGTAGTGCTGTCAGTGCTGTTTTTGCTGTTTTTCTGCTATTTTCGCAAGTGTATTCGACTACACAGAGGTTGTATTCGAATACAGCATTGCAGTTTGGTCAAAAACCTCATTTTTCAACCTCGTTTATGCATGTTTAACATATGTAAACCCTTCTTAGATGTATGCTAAGTTGAAGGGTGATTTTTATGCATAAAAAAATATAAATGTTATGTGATGTTTGTTAATTTCGGATTGGTGACCCTTTACAACTTTTGTGGAAAATCTAGGCTTTGCCCTCAGATGAGATTCAGGATCGTCCTACCGGGTAGTACCCTGGAAAGGGGAAGGTAGTTAGTGATGCCTGATCGAAGCTGTGTCAGGAGTTTTGTGCTGGGTTTGTGGACATCACCCGGGATGTATAGCTTTTTGGTAGCATGATCAGACTAGGCGACTGTATAGGATCTAGAAGTCTTTCTTTTGTGGTTGTATTCATTTTTTTGGGACGACTGTACCTATATTGTCAGCCTAACTTATATTTTGATGGGTCCTTGTAAACTTCTGATGTGACTTGGAAAAGTTTAAATACTTTGGACTTGTAAATTCTAAAATCATTTCCGCTGTTGTAAATTATGTTGATTTTGTCGTTGTGTTACGACATTAAATATTTCATCCAAAATTATTTACTCATTTATTTACTTATTTATTAAAAAAAAAATACACTCGTGTTTTTTTAAAAAATCGGGCTGTTACAATTGTGGTATTAGAGCTTATGGTTATAGCTTGTAGGTCAACCTGTAGGTTGGGAGTTGTTATCTGATCATGCGTCGGGGTAATTTGTCCGAGTTGTCGGGTTCAGTTTAGTTTTGCGTGGTTATAGTCGGAGGTTATTTTTAGAATTTTTCGAAGTGGTGTTGAGATATCTTCTTGATGTTGGTTTTGTAGGAAACCATGCCACCGAGAAGGAATGACGCTCCAAGGGTCAACGTTAATAGGGATGATCTATTGGCGGAAGCTATGATTAACATGGCTGCTTCTGTTGCTGCACAGACTGCTACCAAGACTCAACGGGATCTAAAGAAAAGAGAAAGAGAGATCCGTGCCGCTGAGTCAAGAGGATTAGAAGACTTTCGTCATTACAATCCTCCCAAGTTTAGGGGTGATGAAAATTCGGAGAAAGCGGATCAGTGGATTTAGGAGGTGGAGAAAATATTTGAAATGATTAACTGTCAAGCAGGGGTGAAAGTTAATTATGCTACTTACTAGTTGCTAGTAGATGCGGAGTATTGGTGGAGGAGTACAAGACTTTTAATGGGATCGGCTCATGAGGAGGTGAATTGGGAGTCATTCAAAAGGAAGTTTTTAGACAAATACTTCCCGATGAGTGTCAAGACCAAATTGGGTGATGATTTTCTTAAACTTCATCAGGGGAATATGACCGTGGGTGAATATGCCGCGAAGTTTGTGTCTTTGTGAAGGCATTTCAGATTTTTCCGAGAAGAGGTCGATGAACCATTCACGTGCCATCGTTTTCAAGATGGATTGAAGTATGAGATTAAAGATTCTGTTTTACCCTTGGAAATTCAACGTTTCCAAGTTCTTGTGGAGAAATGTACGGAGGTTGAAGAGATGAAGAGTAAGAGATATAGTCGGGGATGGAATTTTAATACCGGAGGACTTAGTAGGATGAATTATCAGAACAAAGGGAAACAAATTGCTAAGCCCTATAATAGACCGCAGAACAACAATAGGGGTCAAAACCATCCGGAAAACCAGAATTTCAGAAGTCAAGTGGGACAAGGAAATCGGTGTTTCCGATGTGGTGAGAAGGGACATTACGCTAATGTTTGCACCTATAAGGGACTTACTTGCTATAATTGCCAAAAACCAGGGCACACTGTGAGGAATTGTAAAGCTCCAAAGGTAGAACCGGTTGTGAATGCAACTAGGGCTGCTCGTCCTACTGCTAGAGGACGCGTTTATTTCATGGGTGTCGAAGCTGGAAATCCATCTGGCAATCTGATCCAACGTGACTGTGAGATTGCAGGTAACACTCTTAATGCACTTTTTGATTCGGGGGCAACCCATTCCTTCATTGCTATGGATTGTGTGAATCGTTTGAAGTTATCTGTGTAGCCTCTACCTTTTGATTTGGTTGTTTCTACGCCTGCTAAGACGTAGACAGTGAATATTGCATGTTTACAGTGTCGAGTGACTATTCAGAATAGGGATTTCTTGATTAATTTAATTTGTTTACCTCTACAATCACTCGAGGTCATTCTCGATATGGATTGGATGTCGTATCATTATGTGACTTTGGATTGTGCTCGTAAACTGGTTCTTTTCCCTGAACCAGAAGTTGTTAAGTACCTAGCTGCTAACAAACTCGGGGTGTCACTAAGAGAAGGAACTCATGAGTTTTTGTCTTTGGCTAACGTGGAGGCAAAGATAAAGGTGAATATAGAAGACGTGGTGCTAGTCAAGGAGTACCCAGACGTATTTCCCACAAAAATTCCAGGATTACCATCGGTAAGAGAAGTGGAATTTTTCATTGATTTGCACCCAAGAACCGGGCCAATTTCGATTGCGCCGTATCGAATGTCGCCACTGGAATTGAATGAACTCAAAGGCCAAATTGAAGATTTGTTGGAGAAGAAATTTATTAGACCAAGTGTATCACCATGGGGAGCTCCGGTGTTGCTAGTTAAAAAGAAGGACGGAAGCTCACGCTTATGTGTGGATTATCGGCACCTTAATAAGGTGACTATTAAGAATCGATATCCTTTGCCACGTATCGATGATTTGATGGATCAGTTGAGAGGAGCCGTGGTATTTTCAAAGATTGACTTGAAGTCGGGTTACCATCAGATCTGAGTAAGAGAAGAAGATATTCAGAAAACTGCTTTCAGAACTCGTTATGGACATTATGAATATCTGGTCATGCCATTGGGGGTTACCAATGCACCGGCAATTTTTATGGATTACATGAACAGAATTTTTAGTCCATTTCTGGATAAGTTTGTTGTGGTGTTTATTGATGATATATTGATTTATTCAAGGACTGCGAAAGAACATGAAGAGCATGTGCGCCAAGTTCTTGAAATCTTACGTGAGAAAAGATTGTATGCCAATTTGTCCAAGTGTGAATTTTGGCTGGAGAAAGTGAATTTCTTAGGTCATGTTGTCGCGTCCGGTTTGTCCGCGAAAAAGGAGTCGCCACCAATTTTATTTTATTCAAAGGAAAAATTGGATAAAACCTAAAATAATGATTTTTGAACCAAAAAAAACAAAACGGATTCGGGAGTCGATTACGAGTAGGGAAGGTATTACCACCCTACAACGTCCGTTAAAACAGTTACCCTATAATTAATTGTATACAAACTATTTATTTATTTATTCATTTATTTTTACCCCAAAAAGAATAATAAAAATTAAATAAATTATTTACATTAATAAAAGAAGGAAAAATATTTTTTTATTAATTTGGTTTGACAAGGAAAAAACATTGCTCCTACGTATCCCCGGGTGCAATAGGGAAATCAAAACACACGTAGTTCTTGGTAGAAAATATTTATGTGTTGATTGATTTTATTATTAATTTTAATTATATATATATATCAAAATAAATTAACAACATAATAGTGATAATAATAATAATAATAGTGATACTGGTAATAGTGATAATAATAATAATAATAACGAAAAAAAGAGGTGAGATGTTTGTTCACGGATTGTTTTAAAGAGGTGAGATCTTTTTATTTTTGTTTTAAAGAAAAATTAGTTTTTGTTAAAAAAAACAACGTAACGAAAATATAATAATAACGAAAACAGATGTGAGATGTGGCGCGGTGAGCGAGGATGAATTTCATCCGGCGGCAGCGACTATTAATTCTAATCCTAAGGGAAAACTATTTATTTGTTGTTATGATTTTTTTGTCATTTTGATAAAGACGTGATATGAGCTATAAATTCAATATTACGATATGGTGAAATTTGTTTTCTTGGTGATTGGTTTATAAACATCAATTAGTTATATTTTTCTAGCATTTCGTGTTGCAAAGAAAATAATTTTAAGAACAGACAACTTTAGAAAAATGAAAGCTTAACACATGAGTTTATTTTTGTATAAATAGAAAAAGAGAAAGAAAAAAAAGAACATTTTTTAAAGGGATGCAATACAAAGACTAATAAGAAGAAATTAGAGAAGTGATACCTTACTACTAAAGTGGTTTCTTGCTGGACTGATTTTTCCTAGACCAGATTCTTTGCTCCTCTTTCGCCTGTTATTCTCTCTTCTTTCTTTTTTTTGTGCTCTCAAAACGTGCCCTCTCTTCTACTCTTACTATCGATTATTTATAGGCCTTTCGGGTGTAGGTTACAAAAGACAAGGGAATAATTGCCAATTGATCACCATTTTATTACTATTAATCTCTTTCTTTTTTGTTTCTTTTCTTTTAATTGATTATCATTATACCGATTTTTATGACCATCAATCCATTCAGTTGATCCTCATTATACCGATTTTTATGACCATCAATCCATTTTTTTTCAGTTTCTTTTATTCAATTATGTACCTTTATTTATTTCTTATTATTATTTTTTTATTTTTTTTTTATTTTTTTTTATATATTTTTATATATATATTTTTTTATTATTTTTTTTTTTAGAGAAGAGTCTAAACAGGAATTAGAGGCAAACAAAAACTGGGAACATATGTGATTGTTTAAAGTTTAAAGCCCTAATTATTTATTTTTATTTTTATATTTCTATACATTTATTATTATTATTTCCCTTTTTTTTTAATAAAAAGTAAAAAATAAATAAATAGATAAATAAATAAAAAGCGGACAAAATTAGGTGTCAACACATGTGATAACTAAGGAAGGAATCGCTGTGGATCCAGCAAAGATTGAGTCAGTTCTTGCTTGGAAACAGCCGCAGACTGTCACTGACATACGAAGTTTTGTAGGGCTAGCAGGTTACTACCGGAGGTTTATTGAAGGTTTTGCGAAGATTGTAGCTCCGTTGACGTAACTTACTAGAAAAGATCAATTGTTTGCATGGACGCAGAAGTGTGAGGAGAATTTTAAGTTACTAAAGAAGAAGTTGACGACCTCACCAGTTTTGATCTTGCCGCAACCAGGAGAACCGTATGAAGTTTATTGTGATGCGTCTCACCAAGGTTTGGGACGTGTTCTGATGCAACACAAGAAAGTGGTAGCTTATGCCTCAAGGCAATTGAAGACTCATGAAAGGAACTATCCTACTCATTATTTGGAGCTTGCTGCGGTCGTTTTTGCATTGAAGATCTGGAGGCACTATCTCTATGGATGCACGTTCACAGTGTTCAGTGATCATAAAAGTTTGAAATATTTGTTTGATCAGAAGGAGTTGAACATGCGCTAGAGAAGATGGATGGAGACTCTTAAGGATTTCGATTTCACACTGCAGTACCACCCTGGGAAAGCCAATGTAGTGGCTGATGCGTTGAGTAGAAGAAGTGTATCAATGTGTTCAATAGTGATGGCTAGACAACAAGAGTTGTGGGAAGCATTCAGAGAATTGCACTTGAATGTAGAGTTTGCACCGGGAATTTTGAAATTCGGAATAATTAAGATTTCGAGTGGACTAGCACCACGTCTATAAAAGAAAGGCAAATTCACAGCATCATTCAGAACTTCAAGTGCCAAGTATTCTCATCAAATCATATTCACTTGCATTCTTGAAAGCATCTCATTCACAAAGAGAATCAGTCTGAAACTTCCATACACTTCCAGCTTATCTTACTGAGTTCTTTTTATCCTGAATCTATTCTCAAACAAGAGTTGAGCATAATCAGATTCAACCAAAACTTTTAAATCATTATTGTGAAAACTCACAACTATAAGGATTGTTTATAGTGTGAGTGTGATTAAAAGAGTAAATTATAAATCCTATCAGAATAGTTAGGTGACTTGATTGAATCATTTCTGGGTGGAAAGGAATTGGAGTTACAGATCAAGGTTGATCTTTAACTGTGTAAACAAAAGACTGTTCTCCATTATTGAACACTTAGTGAAAACCTCATAGTTGTGAGGACTGGACGTAGCCCAAGTTGGGTGAACCAGGATATATCGTTGTATGGTATCTCTTCCTTATCTCTATTTACATTCAGTTATTTTTATCAAGTTAAATAGAGAAACTAAAAACTGTGATTTTAACTAATCAAGAATGTTCTCCGTTTTCTGTTTTCAGAACAAAGAACGTTCTTCGTTTCTGTTTTCATAACCAAGATCATTCTTGAGTTGTTTTTCTTTAGTTTTTAACAGGAAATTTTAATTAGGAAAGATTACAATTCAAACCCCCTTCCTTGTAACTTGAGATTGCTACTTCAACTGGCATTAGAGCAAGGTCTCTAAAGAAACACTTTAACCAAGTTGAAGGAGGATCTTCAAACAGGCCATCATATTTTGATGGAACTGATTACTACTTCTGGAAAAACAAGATGCAGTTGTTCCTAAAGTCTCAAGACACAAGAATATGGCGCATCATTACAGATGGAGATTTTATACCAAGAGTTGATCAAAATGATTCAAACTCTGCTGAGAAGAAAGAAATCGACTGGACATCTGAAGACAAAACTAAGGTACTCCTAAACTCTAAAGCTCAATTATTCTTATCGTGTGCTTTGAGCAGGGAAGAAAGAGAAAGAGTTGATGAATGCACAACTGTTAAAGAAATCTGGGATACACTACAAATCCATCATGAAGGAACAAACCATGTCAAAGAAACAAGAATAGACATCGGCATAAGAAAATTTGAGTTGTTCGAAATGAATGAAGGAGAAACCATTGATGAAATGTATTCAAGGTTCATAACTATAGTGAATGAAATGCTGTCCTTAGGAAAGGCTTACTCAGTACAAGACAGAGTAAGAAAGATCATGAGATGTCTTCTAGTCATATGGAGACCAATGGTGACAGCTATAAGCCAAGCCAAAAATCTTGAAGTACTTGCATTAGAAGAACTAATTGGAACCTTAAGAGCACATGAGGTATTGCTACAAGAAGATAAACCTGTCAAGAAAGGAAAAGTAATAGCCATAAAAGCATCTCAAGAAAGCATACCAGTTCAAATAGAAAAAGAAATAGAAAAAGCTGGACAAGAAGATGCTGATGAAGAAATTGCTCTTCTCACTAGAAGAATTCAGAGAATGATGAAACAAAAAATGCAAGTTGGATTTCAAGGTGTCAAGAAAAAGCCATGGTTCTTGGACAGTGGTTGTTCAAGACATATGACAGGTGATACAAACTACTTCATGTCCTTCGTCAAGAAAGATGGAGGATCAGTTACTTTTGGAAATGAAAATCAAGCTCGAATTAAAGGTAAAGGAACAATTAGTAAGAAAAACTTTGCTCAAATAACTGATGTTCAGTATGTTGAAGGTCTGAAACATAATCTCTTAAGCATAAGTCAACTATGTGACAATGGCTTTGAAGTTATTTTCAAACCCAACCTATGTGAAACCATAAAAACAAAATCTAGAGAAGTACTGTTTTCTGGAACCAGAAAGAAAAATCTTTATATTTTATATCTTGAAGAACTGCCTGATGAATCCTGCTTCATGTCCATTGATAAAGATAAATGGATTTGGCATAAAAGGGCAGGGCATGTTAGCATGAAAACCATTTCAAAATTACAACTCGTTAGAGTTTTACCAAAATTAGAACATGTTCTAAATTTTGAATAAATATTTTGTTAATGATATTAAATAACGTGCTTGTTACTAATTATTTAAATGAATAAATGCTAAGTATTCAAAAAAAAAATTTGTAAACTTTTCTAAACAATAAGTATTTTTTTAAGTAACGTTTTGGATTAAAAATCTGGGGCGTTACATTATGGTATCAGAGCAATAATTCACGGACTTTGGGGTGGGACGCTTCGAGTATGTTGCATATATTTTAATGTTTCTTGTGTTAATTGTTTGTTTTTTTTTTTTTATTACTATTGGATTTTACTAATTACTTAAATTTCTATTATGTGCCATTAATTCTATTAATTGTTGGTTTTCTAATTATTGGATTTTATTAATTACTTAAATTCCTATTATGTGTCATTAATTGTGTAACCTCCATGAATTTTTGTGATTAAATATATGCCTTAAATTCCTACTAATTGAAAATAGATTTAATTTGATTCAATGCAATAATTGCTTTTGATTTTAATGACGTTATGAATTTAATATTATGACGTTACGAAATTACTACTCATTATTTGAATTTTTTTTTTGTTTTATATGTTATGAATTTAATACTCGTGATTTAATGACATTATGAATTTATTACTCTTGATTTGAATTTTTTAAAATAATTGTTTATATGTTATGAATTTAATATTTGTCATTAATAACGCTATGAATTTAATATTGTGACGTTACGAATTTACTAATCATGATTTGAATTTTTTATTGTTTGTTGTTATTAATTTAATTCTCGTGATTTATTGAAGTTATGAATTTACTATTATGATGTTGTGAATTTACTACTCGTGATTTGAATTTTTAATAATTTACTAATCGTGATTTAATTTGACATTAGGTAATAATTGTTTTTACATTTATGACATTATCAACAAATTGTCACGAATTCAATATTATTATTTTTTATTTTAGAATCGTAAAATGATTAGTTTTATTTTGCTATAATGTGGAATTATTGTGTATTGATTTGGATTGACTTTGATTGACTTGTTTTGAAAATATACAATAATTAATTGGTCTCCACTTTAATGACGTTATTAATTAGACCAATTGAATTATAATAATTATGAATATTCCTTAATTATTTAATTTTTGTGTGATAATTTAAATTTTTATGACAATGTTTTAAACTTTTAACCTGATAGAATTTTAGGATCCCCATAATAGAAGGGAAGGGTAATACCGTAAAAAGTTGTATTAGCGGGATTCTGGCTAAGGAAAGACTTGGTTATTAAGTGGTCCATTGACCCACCTCTCTTTCTTAGGAACCCCTCTAGTACACGACTTACTGTGTGACCCAAACCTATTGTCCCCATAATAGAAGGGAAAGGTAATACCGTAAAAAGTTGTACTAGTGGGATTCTGGCTAAGGAAAGACTTGGTTATTAAGTGGTCCGTTGACCCACCTCTCTTTCCTGAGAAGCCCTCTAGTGCACGACTTGCTGTGTGACCTAAACCTACTATATAGACGTGAATAAAATATTTCCTTACAACTGTAAGGTTATAATTAGATCATAGTGTTATCCTAATTAGATAATTTGTAGGAAGTATGGCTCATCGCGCAAACCGATCAATCCCCCAAGGAGGAAGTGACATGACTAAAGCAATCCAAGCTATGAATGCGATGGCCGCTGCAATGGCCCAACAAGCTGCAGTTCAGGCTCAGCAAGCTGCAATCCAAGCTCAACATAATGCGCAGAGGGACCTGAGGGAGGAAGCAGCTGTTGCAACGAGGGGACTATCTGAATTCCGTTGACAAGATCCGCCAAAATTTAAAGGGGAGCATGACCCTGACAAGGCTGACCTCTGGTTGCAGGAGATAGAGAAGATATTTGACATCCTCCACTGCCCCGATGACACGAAAGTAGAGTACGCGGCCTACTTACTGATTGGTGAAGCTGAATACTGGTGGTAGGGGGCGAGACAAATGATGGAAGGAAACCACGAAGAGGTGACTTGGGAAGTCATCAAGAGAAAGTTCTTGGACAAATATTTTCTAAAGAGTGCCAGGGCAGAGAAAGAAGCCCAATTCCTGAGACTATATCAGGGAAGTCTCACGGTGTCCGAGTATGCGGCAAAGTTTGAGTCCCTAGCAAAAGATTTTCGCTACTTCCGTAACCAAGTGGATGAAGAGTACATGTGAGAGAGGTTTGAAAGCGGGCTGAGGTATGAGATTAAGGAGTCTGTGGGACCCCTAGAGATACGTCAGTATCAGGTGCTGGTGGAGAAGTGCAAAAAGGTTGAGATCATGAAACGGGGCCGCCTGAACAAAGGTGCTATTGGTGGACCGGCGAGACCTCAGGTAGAAATTAACCACAACCTTATCATTTAATTATGGGGTTATGTCTTTAAATATTACCTTTGAACAGGGAATTGGTGACCAACAAAATGGAGGCAGACAGTTTCAACAGCAAAATCCTTATGCTCGCCCACAAGGGATTGCTAGAGATCGACCAGGTCCCCAAAACGTTGGAGATCAGAGGCCTCAGAATCCAACACAGAACCCAATGCGTACTGTTCAATGCTATCATTGTGGACAGGAGGGACATAGGATAACTGAGTGTCCTAGAAGAACCAGGATATGTTATGTTTCTTAGAAACCAGGCCATCTTGCAAAAGATTGTCGGGAGAAGGACACTGGCGATAATAAGGATGTTGTCAACAACAAGGATGTTGCACGCCCTACTGCTCGAGGACGTGTTTATCATATTAGTGGAGAAGAAGCACCACCTTCCTCAGAACTTATTCAGGGTGAGTGTTTAATTGCTGGGAAAATACTTTCTTTGATATATGATTCTGTAGCAACACACTCGTTCATTTCATTAGATTGGGTGGATTCGCTCCAACTAGATGTCACTACCTTACCATTCGATTTACTGGTTACCCTCCCCTCTGCTGAACTAGTAAAATGTAATTCGGCGTGCTTGCAATGCCCACTGACTGTGTTTAAAATGAATTTTAAGGTCGATTTAATTTGTATTCCTCTGAAACATCTTGGAGTAATTTTAGGAATGGATTGGTTGTCTAGCAACTACGTCATGTTAGATTGCGCCCGACGGAATGTGATATTTCTAGATCCTGACATTTTGAAGTTCCTTTCGACCAACAGATTGAAGTTTTCTCTGAAGGGAGAAGTGCAAAAATATGTGTTTCTCAACTCCATCAGTATGACTCTAGAGGTTGTTGTCGATGAGATCCCAGTGGTGAAGGATTTCTCTGAAATTTTCTCACCAGACGTACCAGGATTACCCCCAATCCGCGACGTCGAATTTTCTATCTATGTCATTCCAAGTACTAGACCCATCTCTATCGCTCCTTACAGAATGGCCCCCTTAGAGCTATCAAAACTAAAGAACCAATTGGAAGACCTTCTGTCTAAGAAGTTCATTCGGCCTAGTGTGTCACCATGGGGAGCCCCCGTATTATTGGTCAAGAAGAAGGATGGAAAGTCGAGACTGTGTGTTGATTACCGACAACTCAACAAGGTCATAATAAAAAATAGATACCCTTTACCCCACATTGATGATTTAATGGACCAACTCAGAGGGGCAGAGGTGTTTTCTAAGATTGATCTAAAGTCAGGGTACCATCAGATTCGGGTGAAAGAAGATGATATATCCAAGACGGCTTTCAGAACGCGTTATGGGCATTATGAGTACTTGGTGATGCCCTTCGGAGTGACCAATGTGCCAGCTATCTTCATGGATTATATGAATCGTATCTTCCGTCCATTCTTAGACAAGTTCGTGGTGATCTTTATTGATGACATATTGATCTATTCCAATACCCGAGAAGAACATGAGGAACATTTGCGTCAAGCTCTACAAGTACTGAAGGAGCAACAACTATTTGCCAATCTAGGAAAATGTGAATTTTGGTTGGAAGAAGTGAAGTTCTTGGGGCATGTAATTTCTAAGGAAGCGATTGCTGTCGACCCATCCAAGGTAGAAGCCGTGATGGCATGGAAACAACCGCAGACAGTCACAGAGATTAGAAGTTTTCTGGGTTTGGCCGGGTACTATAGGAGATTTATTGAGGGATTTGCCAAGATTGCTGCTCCATTGACACACCTCACGAAGAAGAACCAGATTTATGCGTGGACTGAGGTGTGTGAGAAAAGTTTCCAACTGATGAAGGAGAAGCTAACTACGTCCCCAGTGTTAGTGTTGCCACAACCAGAAGAGCATTATGAAGTTTATTGTGATGCTTCCTACCAGGGTTTGGGTTGTGTGCTGATGCAGAACAAACGAGTAGTGGCCTATGCCTCAAGGCAATTGAAGGTGCATGAAAAGAATTATCCCACTCATGACTTGGAGTTAGCGGCAATTGTCTTCGCATTGAAAATTTGGAGACATTATCTATATGGGTGTAGTTTTGATGTATTTAGTGACCATAAGAGTTTGAAATACTTGTTTGATCAAAAGGAACTTAACATTAGGCAGAGGAGATGGATGGAGTTCATTAAAGACTATGAGTTCACGTTGCATTACCATCCAGGGAAAGCAAACGTGGTGGCTGATGCCCTAAGCAGGAAGCGAGTTCATCTCTCGTTTGTAACAATGAAGGGGTTAGAGTTGTTAGAAAAGTTCTGTGACTTGGATCTTAATTTGGATTCCCCATTGGGGAAAGTGCAATGTGGAATGATCATTATAGATAGTGAATTGATGAATGAGATTAAAGTTCTCCAAGTTACTGACGTGTTGACTCAAGAGAAAACGAAGTTGATCGAGGTCGGCAAGGCACCTAAATTTGAGGTGGGCCCAGACGATATTTTGAGATGTAATGGACGTGTTTGTATACCCGACAATACAGAATTGAGGAAGACTATCTTGGATGAGGCCCATAAAAGCAAGTTGAGTATTCACCCTGGTACCACCAAAATGTAGAAAGACCTTAAGCAAAAATTCTGGTGGCCGGGAATGAAGAAACAGGTAGCAAAATATGTGGCTTCATGTTTGACTTGTCAGAAAGCCAAGGTAGAGCATCAGAAACCAGGGGGACTACTAAGGTCATTAGATATACCAGTATGGAAATGGGATAATATATCTATGGATTTCGTGGTAGCATTGCCGAAGACTCAACGGAAGTTTGACTCCATTTGGGTGATTGTCAACAGGTTGACCAAATCTGCCCATTTCATACCCGTGAGGACTACTTATGATGTGACTAAGCTTGCAGAGATCTACGTTGTCGAGATTGTTAGACTACATGGGGTACCCTCCAGCATTGTGTCAGATAGAGACCCGAAGTTCATTTCTCGTTTGTGGGGAGCATTACATGAGGCGCTAGGTACTAAGTTGAGATTGAGTTCAGCCTATCACCCTCAAACCGATGGACAAACGGAAAGGACTATTCAGACCTTGGAGGATTTAATGAGAGCGGGTGTGTTGAATGAGCGAGGAAGTTTGGATAATATGTTGCCTCTCGTTGAGTTCACCTATAACAACAGCTATCATGCGAGCATTGGGATGGCACCATACGAGGCTCTATATGGGCGTAAGTGCCAAACTCCCTTGTGTTGGTATCAGGATGGTGAGAACCTAATGGTGGGACCAGAATTGGTACAACAGACCACAGATAAAGTTTGTGTGATCCAAGAAAGAATGAAGACAGCACAAAGCAGACAAAAGAGTTATGCCGACCAACGAAGGAAACCGCTGAAGTTTCAAGAGGGTGAACATGTGTTTTTGAGAGTGACGCCCACTATTGGAGTTGGTAGGGCACTGAAGTCTAAGAAGCTCACTCCTAAATTCATTGGCCCATATCAGATCCTCCGACGTGTGGGTCTCGTAGCTTATCCGAAGAAACTATTTTTAAGGGGGTGAGTATTGTAACATCCTCTAAATTATTATTTAAAAATAATTAGAACCTATCAATATTATTCAATATTAAATTATGTGTAATAATTATTTGCCTTGTTCAATTTTTGTAGTTGATAAAGTTATTAGTAAGAATTATTTAATCAGTGAGAGTTTAAATATAATATATATATATATATATATATATATATATATTTAAGTAGCGATATATTATATGTAGATGTGTTTTCCTAGTGCAAGAAGAATTTGGGCTAAGGGTTTAAGGCTTAGTGTGACCCAACCCACTTGAATGAGTATAAATTTGGGCTATGTGTTTGTGGCTTGGTTTTATGATCAAGGTTAAAAAAAAAAAAGTGACATTTTATCCCTCTTATTCTTCATTTAGGCCCAACATTATCTAACCAACAATCTCCACTTTAAATTTCCCTAAGTCCACAATTTCTGTATACTCACTACTAAAAAACAAAAAAGAATTCCGAAACCCTAGCCACCATCACCTTCACACCTCATTTTCTTCGTGTATCCAAGCTTGAAACTTCTTTTCCTTGTGAACAACTCCGTGGGGCTTAAAGCTTTGTACTAGGAAGAAAAGCGGCCAAGGTAAGGGCTTTTCCCCACACAAATTAGTGTTAGGCCGTTGGTTGGATGACATGAAATAAATAATCGTGAATTACTTCTATTTTAAAATGAATAAATGTAGACTAATGGATTAAAATAATAAAACCCCAATTTTTGTTGACATTGAATTGTAATATATGACTTCTATGGAGTAAAGTATGAAATTTTATGCCATGTGTGGCAAAATTGTAGTTTTACGATGAATATGAAATAAAGTTTGAATTTTTACCTTATAAGTGATAAAGTTTTAACTTTTATTATGTATATGAGTTGGAGTTTGAATTTTCTTGTTATATATGTGGAAGTGTAATTTTATGGCCTATATGATATAAAGTTCTATTTTTATGTGTATGTGGTGAAAGTCATAATTTTTATGATTATTTGTCTATGAATATGTGATAATCATGATAAGGATGTGTGGTATGTGTTCTTAGTGATATGTGAATAAGTGATGATTTTAAAAAGTAATTTTGAATGCATATGACATGATTCTTAGTGGGCTATGTGGGAATATATCTCTTGATACTATGTCATAAAGGCATGGCATATGCATCTTCGTGGGAGTTGCCTTAGTGGCAGGTTTGTTTTCCCCATTGGTATGGGTGACCTTTCTGTGTGGAAGTTGCCTTAGTGGCAGGTTTATATCCAGATCATATAGTTTTAGGAGCATGCATTATGCATATGTTTTGATATACAATTTACTAGTGTGCGCATTTTTTCTTTTAAATAGGAAGTTTTTACTTTTATATGTTTTGTGTTATTCTTCCATATGTTTAGCTTTGGTTTGATGTGGATGATGGAAAAAACTGACCCTTACAACAACATTTTAGGTACTAATGAGTTCAACGAGATTCAAGATTAGTTAATGAGTATTGACGTGTGGCGAACGTGGGTAAACATGGGTTTTTCAAGACAATTTTGTAACAATAGAATTGCCCAATATTTCTAATTTCTTTTTAATCGTTTGTCACAAACTTTTAATATGTACTAGAATTGTAGAAATACGGAAGTGGTTCCCTTCCGTTAGGAATAATTGCCTTTACTTTGTTTTAAATTTTGAATAAATATTTTCTTAATGATATTAAATAACGTGCTTGTTACTAATTATTTAAATGAATAACTGCTAAGTATTCAAAAAAAAAAAATTCGTAAACTTTTCTAAACAATAAGTATTTTTTTTAAGTAACGTTTTGGATTAAAAATCCGGGGCGTTACAGTTTTGAAGATCAATCAAAACCAAATCATGTTTTCAAACTTACCAAAGCTTTATATGGTTTAAAACAAGCACCAAGAGCTTGGTATGAAATGTTGAGCTCTTTCTTAATCAAAAATGGATTTTCTAGAGGAAAAATTGACACTACACTATTTAAGAAAATTGATAAAAATGATTTACTCATTGTACAAGTGTATGTCGACGATATCATCTTTGGATCAACTAATGAAAAGTTGTGCGATGGTTTTTCAAAACTCATGGAAAGTGAATTTGAAATGAGCATGATGGGTGAATTAAGGTATTTTCTTGGCCTACAAATTAAACAACATGAAAATGGTATTTTTATTTGTCAAGAAAAATACATTAAAGATTTGTTAACCAAATACAAAATGAATGAAGCAAAAATCATGTCTACTCCTATGCATCCATCCTCTTCATTAGACAAAGATGAACATGGAAAATCAGTTTCAAAAAAAGAATATAGAGGAATGATTGGTTCCTTGCTATATTTAACTGCTAGTAGGCCAGATATTGTATTCGCAGTAGGATTATGTGCTAGATTTCAATCTGCGCCAAAAGAATCTCATTTAACAGCTGTGAAACGAATTTTTAGATATCTTGTTGGAACTACTGATCTTGGCCTTTGGTATAGAAAAGGTTCTCGTTTTGATCTTGTAGCATACTACGACGCTGATTATGCTGGAGTTAAAACTGAAAGAAAAATTACTAGTGGAGCATGTCAGTTTCTAGGTGATGCTTTGATAAGTTGGTCTTCCAGGAAACAAAATACTATAGCCTTATCAACCACCGAAGCTGAATACGTATCAGCCGCAAACTGTTGCTCACAAGTTCTTTGGATAAAAAATCAACTTGAAGACTTCTCTGTAAGTTACTCAAGCATTCCAATTTATTGTGATAATACTAGTGCAATCAATTTATCAAAAAATCCCATTCAGCATTCTCGTTCAAAACACATTGAAATAAAACATCATTTTATTCGTGATCATGTTAACAAGAAAGATATTGAATTAATCTTTGTTGATACTCAAAATCAACTTGCTGACATTTTTACAAAGCCTCTAGTTGAGGAAAGTTTCAATTCAATCAAAGAAAAAGTGAAAATCATGAAAAATCATGAAAATTCGTGTTAAAACTGCTTCTGCAAAAAACGGAGAACGTTTATCAATCTCCGTTTTCCAGGCATCTTTCTCCGTTTTTCAACTAACATTCTCCCCTGAGTCATCACTCTCCTCTTGCGCAAAAAAGGCATGGCCTGGCATTTAATGCATGTGTCCCCTTGTTTTCAAAGGTCACTCTGACAAGCCGTCACTTCGTTTCCCGCCCCCAAAAGTCTTTCACTTCCCTAGGTTCAACTCATCATTATTCTTTTTCTTAAAAAACAGCAAAAACGTGTTGCTGTCATCACACCTTTCAGTTTCAAAAAATCTTCATCTTCCTCAACCATCATCTTCCAAAAACAATGGCTCAAACCAAACAATCCGCGCGTCAAAATGCATGCACAGATACACCATCATCATTTTCACCGTCAACATCCTTCGGTCGCTCACCATCTCCACCACCTAGACCAACTCCTCCAAAACACTCGTCATACACCTCCATCTCAGACTATCTCTCGTCCTCCCCTGAAACCAACCCTAACTCCTCCATTCCTAAACCTCTGTCTACTGTTCTTCCCCCTCTTTACTCTTGCCCTCCTACTAACATTGCCCAAGTTCCCCCACACTTGCGCAAATCCTTCATAAACCCATCACCACCAAAGAAATTTGTCAATCCCCCAGCACCACAAAGACGCCCAATGAAAGTCTTGGCAGGCATTGGGACTTCAAGATCCCCAATCACTAAACATGCTTACTTTTTATCATTTCAGACTCCGATTCAGATGAATCATCTGATACCCCTCCTCACATAACACCAACAAAATCCACAAAACCTGTCACTCCCACAAAATCTACATTCTCATCTAAACCTTCTCAATCAACTCCTCCAAATCAAAAACGGAGATTGATTAATGAACTTTTCCCTTCTCCCAAACCCAGCCATCCCACAACTCGTCCCCTCAAAACAAAAACCACCATGACAATCTCTCAATTTTTGGCAAGGAAAAATTTAAAAATTCCTCAGAGATTCAAAACCACTGCCCCTAAACAGAAATTCAGACACGCTCCATCCTCCTCTCCAGAACGTTCTCCAAGTCAAGAACATTCCCCAACCCGTGAACCTTCACCCACCCAAAACCAAGAATGTTCCCCTATCAGAGAACGTTCTACTATCCCTCCCACTTCTCCTGTTCCTCAAACAGCCCCTTCACCTTCTCAAGAACGTTCTCCTGTCCCTCAAAAATCTCCCTCTCCCACTCAAGAACGTTCCCCTGCAAAAGAACGTTCTCCATCTCATACTCCCCCTCCTTCACAACCTTCCAAACGACCTCTTTCACCTGAACATCCTTCCTCTCCCACCTCTGATTCTTCATCAGACTCTGATTCCCCTGCACAACCTTCTCCACCTTCCAAGAAAGCCAAAACTCAAACCACTCCTCTAATTCCTCCCATAGCCACCAAACTGTTTAAAACCAAATGGGATCAGAGACCCATTGACAATCTCGTAGTAGATGGCAATGTTGTCCAACACTTCACTGATGCTCTAGGATGGACTGCTTTTCTACAAACATCTGAGCATTACTTTCTAGATGTTGTCAGGGCTTTCTACTGTCAAGCTCAAACATTCCCAGATAAATCACTCCTGATTTCCAACATTAAGGGAATCGAGATAAAGCTGACTCCTGACATTCTGGCATCAATCTTAGATCTCCCTACTGAAGGTCCTGCTGTTTTTGGGAACTCTTGGTATGCAGCTCTCAATCTTAAACAGACTGAAGTTTTATCTGAGCTGTTTCAAGAAAACTCCACTTGCTACCTCTCCACATACCTCAAACCCCTCCCTAAGATCTTTAATAGTATGAGTCAGCATACTCTTTTTCCCCACTATGGAAGCCATGAGTATGTCTCTGACAACGACGTGTTGATCATCTACCATCTCATCAACTGTCAACCTTCCACATTTAATCCTTCATCACATGATTGCTGCTGCAACCAAAGACTACAGGAAGAATACCGTTCCTTATGGTATGATTTTAACAAAAGTCTTTAAACATTTTAACATTCCTCTATCCAATGAAAAATCCCTCCTAAAACTATCCAAATTCTCCACAAAAAACATTGCTCATATGAAAATAACCGTCACCAAACAGCCTTCCCCCACCTTATCACAACAGCCTGCCCCCAGAACCACAAAACGGTCTGCCACCATCACCTCTTCTTTTCCATCCCCTCCCAAAAGAAAACGCTCTGCAAGAAGAATAGCTGCAGCCCCAGACCCAGCCTCAGCCTCCCCATCCCCAAACAGAGCTGCTGAAACTACTCAAGAACGTTCTTCTGCAAACCGAGAACGTTCTCCAAACCTTTCCTCAGAAATTCCAACTTTCTCCGTTTTTCCTCAACCATCCACCTTATCTTCCACTGACTTTATGTCCTTCTCCAAATACTTTCATTCTCCACCTGATCCCATGACCACAATACTCCCCCATCAAAATGTGTCAGCCATGTCGCCTGGGTGGAAAGGAATTGGAGTTACAGATTAAAAGAGTAAATTGTAAAATCCTATCAGAATAGTTAGGTGACTTGATTGAATCCTTTCTGGGTGGAAAGGAATTGGAGTTACAGATCAAGGTTGATCTTTAACTGTGTAAACAAAAGACTGTTCTCCATTATTGAACACTTAGTGAAAATCTCATAGTTGTGAGGACTGGACGTAGCCCAAGTTGGATGAACCAGGATATATCGTTGTGTGGTATCTCTTCCTTATCTCTATTTACATTCAGTTATTTTTATCAAGTTAAATAGAGAAACTAAAAACTGTGATTTTAACTAATCAAGAACGTTCTCCGTTTTCTGTTTCCAGAACCAAGAACGTTCTCCGTTTCTGTTTTCATAACCAAGATCATTCTTGAGTTGTTTTTCTTAAGTTTTTAACAGGAAATTTAATTAGGCAAGATTACAATTCAAACCGCCTTCCTTGTAACTTGACATTGTTACTTCAACAACAAGGTCCTGAGTTCAATCCGCGCCTGTGCCTTCTTTTTGAATAAATTCCTTTGTGAAAAGGCGCAACTGTTGATTAAAAATGAAAAGGCATTCACAATGGATGGTTTCAAACTCGGGTCATGCGCGAATAGAGGCACTGATCAACCACCAGACCAATGCAACGCTTTAGTCAATAATGGAACGATATATGCATATATCTTTTCGCAAAATAGAATGGCAAAACCAAGAATTGTACCTCTTTCTCAAGTGACATTATTTTTCTATAAATAGTGTCACTTTGGACAGAATGAAAACACAAAAATTTAGAGATTGCCATCCATTTTTCTCACCCATTCTTATATTCTAAGTCATCTTATTCTTCTCTAATGCATGAGTGAAGAATAAGAAACAATTTTTTGTAACATACTATTGAAAGATACTCTTGGTGTGATAGTGCAAATCATATCAAGGTTTTCCAAAGTACCCTGAAGGGGATTCGCTGGTTATCTCATTTGCATCCGATTGGTGGGGGCGAATCGAACTTAAAGGCTTTAGTATAACGGCACGCTTTGGAATTTACTACAGATACTCTTCATCAACAACTTCACGATTAAAGTTTTGCAGCAATTGACACCAACACATATCCAACAGTCATTTTCTTGATAACCGGTGGCAGGTAGACTTTCAACAAAACACGATTCAATTAAAAGAAAATATACATATTTTTGCAAGTATTTGACTTCTCTTTAGTAGTGATGTGGAAAGAAATGTTAAACTTAAATCTAACATAGATTCAATGCGATGCAGCATACTGGAAAAGAACCATATACACAACTAATACTTAAGACAGTAGAACTCGATCAAAATTTGAATTAGAAAGGACCGTATGCGAGAGTCGACCTATGGGTATACCCAAAGCAATAGTATTAGCCTCTAAATAAATAAATAAATAATTTAATAATAAGATCTCCAAAAAAACATTACTATACTTCGTATTTTAATATTTTTAAAACAAACAAAATTTTATTTAAAATTAATATGATTTCAGTAAAATTGATATTATCTATATTAAAAAAAAATTGTACGAAATTGATTATATTAATTAATTTAATATAAATAGTTTTATATTATAAAGTGTCAAAAATATATTTTTTTTTGATAAATTTTTTAGCAATTTTATCAAAATACTATTATAGAATTTAATAGATCTTATTAAAATTTGTGTTATACCTTCGTATATCTTGAAGAAAAACTTACAGTTACAAACAATGATAGCAAAGTGGGGATGTAATCATTGCACATGTTTGGCTGTTTATTTCTCGTTTTGAGATGTTGGTAGTTGACCAGCGTCTTTTAGTAGTTTTTTCAACTTCTTTCCTTTGTTTTTCTTTTTCTCTCTACGAACAAATTACTTCAATTGTGAGGTTGTGAAGGAGTGGGAGCCAGAAAGAGACCATTTCTTTTAAAATAGTGTCGTGGTCATATTAGTAGAGACAATTTTTTTTGAAGATCCTCAATTTTATTTTGATTCACTAGTAAAATACATCTTTCTTTTATTTTTGTTTTTATTCAGAATGCATATTTCTTCTATTTCTTGATGAAAAGAAAATATCAACCTTGAAAAATTCTTTATTAAAATTGAATACACTTCCAATTAACGGTTAGTCATATTTCTATTAGAGATGCATGCAATCGGCTAATAGTTAGTTCTTACAAGTTATTAGTCTATTTAATTAAAGATCCGATGTAATCACTTTGTAATTAACACCACCATCCTTTACGGCGGCGGTTTCAGCATCCCTTCTAGCAGCTTCAATATGACCATTCATAATTGCCATAATAAGGAGAATTAAAATAAAGGAACTAGTGATGGTTTTTGCCGTAGTGTAGTATATGAGTTATTTTTCCCTTGTTTTTGTATGGAATAATTTGGCACCAAAATCACTTTAATTTATAGTGCTAGAGGTGATTGTGATGAGAACTATTGATTTTCTCAAATGGTAAGTGAATTAATTTTGCATTTGGGTGAGGAATTTTCATATATCATCCAAGATTTCTTCGCTACACATTTTTCATGCAACATGCATGCGAGGAAAAGTAAAAATGCAAGACAATGTTTTAAAAACTGAATCCAATATCAAATTGGTGTAGTTTGTGAATTGTGATTTAATTGATTCAACTGATTAAATCATAGTTGAACCGGACAATAATAAATAAATAAATAAAAAATAAATCAATAACAAATTCATCATGGAATGCATATAACTTTATGATTTTAGTAGTATATATACTTCACTCAAATTTAACACTCATAGAAAGGAGAATCCAATATATTACTGAGATTTGAGAGAGGTGATCAAACAACTCCCAAAGATATATAGATCCAATAAAAGTGTGTTTTGATCAAGAAATTTTATAATAATGTAAATTACTTTGGATAATAACTTTATAAAATTTTCAATATAAATTTATGAGATATTTTGTTAAAATTAATTTGAGTAATTTAATTTATTTTCATTTTTATATGGTATTTACTGAATTACTGTAGTTTCAATTTTTTTTACAATTTATTTGGGCTAACTCATGGTTCCTATTCACAGCTATTCTTCTAGTCTAGTCGAACTACGGTTGAACTAGAGTTGGTTCAATTAGTTCATAATTAGGAAGCAAATTAGTTTTCAACCACCAATATCAATTAATTACCACAAAGCTTTTTTGAGCTTGATATAGTATAATTCTCACCACCAACCTAAAAGTTTCCCCTTTGCCATTCATTCCTTCTATTAATAAGCTAGTCAATCAACCTTAAATAACAATCATAAAAGGAAATCACACGTAAAAAATATTTAATACAAATTAATGGTTCCACCTCGGTCTTCAATTTTAAGAAAATTATTATCCTCAAAGCCGAATTAAATTCACTTCTCATTTATGCAAAACATTAGCTCTATAAATAGGAGTGATTATGGAACCAATTCATCCCATCAAATAAGAGAAAAACAAAAAAACAAGTGTAATATCATTTTAATACACTATGGCAAAAACCATCATGACTTCATTTGTTCTAGTTGTTCTTGTTGTGGCATTAATTCTGAATGGCGATTGTGCTTATGGTGGTGGAATAGAGAAAGATCATTATCATGTTTACGATACTCAAACTCAATCTCCAATTCAGCCTCCTCAGATATCTTGTGGAAGGTTGAAAAAACTTTGTGAGCTCTTTTATCCAGCCTTATTTTGTACTATCTACAACGAATATTTCTTTTCTACTGATGCTTTGATTCCACCAACTCAAAGCCATCCATGATCATGACATTGTGACACCATAGCTTGTGTGTGATTATATATTATATAATGTGAGTGTGAGAGTATTTTTATAATATTAAAGTTATATCTATATATAGCTAAATAATTACCTTTATGGGTGGGTCCTCTTATTGGATACATATGTTCATTAATCGAGGATTATAGATATATTTATTATATTTTTGTGATATGCATTTTGTAATATGGTACTATATGTTAGGGTAACATGCAAATTAAAATAAATAAAGTTAATTTATATCTTTCTTGTATTTCCCTATCTCTGCACAACAATTCTTATTTAGCTTTACATAGTGTGACATTAAAAAGTTTAGATATCGTGATAATACAACATGCATTTATATAGATATTCATTTAAATCCATCTCCATTTTGAAGAAAGAGTTTATTTTAATTGAATGTAGGTGTACATTTTTTTTAAAATTAAAATTTGGAAATGGAGGCAGTTTTTGGGTTGATATTTGCTCCACCACGACCGGCGAAACTAATCCAGTACTACTAAAATTATACTACTTTTAAATTTATATATATTATAAATTTTAATCACTTCTTTGAAGAAAGTATGATTTTAATATTTCATTGCTTTATTGTTATGAAATGCAATTAAATCTCGACCAACACCATATCAATACAATTGTTAACTAAGTTACATCCTACAAAAGTGATAATTAAATTGTTTTTGTATTTTCTAATTCCTTGTGCTTCATTTGCACTATTGAAATTATGTACTACACAATATTTTTCCCGCAACACATTATGTACAAGAAATGTAGAACTGTAATATATAATTTGGAAGTTGTTGAAGAAATTAGAAGTGCCATGTTAGACAATATATTAATTTGGGATCATATATAAATTAAATATTATCAGTATAAACAATTTTTACAGTGTCAATTGTGACACCTTAAACCCGAAAAATAACATATATATATATATATATAATAATTTATACTAGATTTTTATAAGAATTCGCAGCGGATAAAGAAAATTTGTTACCAAGAAAATAATAACTTTTGTACTAGTTCAAGATATCGAGTTCCTCTAAATACACGTGTAACAATTCAACTTTAGTCCTCAAATTTGAAACCGTGCAATCTCAATAGACTTGACTTAACTATAATTTCTTAATTTAATTTCAAAAACTTACTAGTACTTATAAGGTTTTCATTCAAAAAGTCGTTACTAATAAAAAAAAAAGTAAAAGTAAAATAATAATTACAATTCTTATTCCCGGTATCACCTATCAGAGCGGGGTTTCTCCCAAACTTGAAGTTCAAGACTCGTTAACCTGTAATAACTACGATTTCACACACGCAGGGTCAAATCAATCAAACACAAACAACGAAGAAGGTGAGTTTTTAAATCATGTTAATAGTATAATATAAGTAAGAAGGACACGCAAACAATCATAATAGACCGTATCATAATCACATTACAATATATCAAAATATTTAAGCAAATAGTACCATATTATAACATCAAAGTCACTCAAGTAAAATAATCATCTGATTATAATATGCATCAAATCATCTAAGAGAAATTATTATTACTTTTGAAACATATCAATCACAACAAAACAATCACAAGGAAATGCAATGATATGCATGAGTTTAGACTCTACTTCATAATGTGGTACTATTCTAACTCTGAAGTACTTGATTAGGAGGCTTGATACTATGCCATCATCCCGGTGGACAAACAATTCAAATTGTCCCTGTCCTCATAGATCCCCTCTACTCAACCCGAGACACATATACGCGACAGTCGAGGTAAACGTGTGTTGCATGGTAGCTCCCTACATTTGGAGTGCTACCTTCAAGTCACCTAGGAATTCCCCACCCGAATACCTCTAAGGTCTAACAATCTCGCCTTAAGGCTCAACAGCAGACCACCACGATTAGGCTCATTCAGTTGTACTTTCCCCGGAATCACTAGGCTTGTCAGGCCCTACCTATATGATTACAAAATAATCTCCACTTCACAATTCTCAATATTTATTTTCTCCCCTCGTTGGCCTATGATACTCCATTAAGACCATCATCTCAAACATAAATTGGAATCACCATTATTTCATCAGATATGGGTTACTTCAATATTCTCATCACAAATTTATAACATCAGTATCATTAATCACACATCATCACAAACTTATAGCATCACTATCATCAATCATATCTCATCACATAAACTTACCACAAATTTATAACATCACAACTATTAATCATACATCATCATCATCACATAAAATTATCATAATGCATCCATCTTTTATTATCACATCACATAATTCATCTAATCAAACATATACATAAAATTCATTTGACACCCAATATCACAATAATATCAAATATCACACATTTAAAGAAATTAAATCAATCAACACCTTACAAATATTTCTATTCTGTATTTTAATATCACAATTTCCATATTTGCACATTAATTAATTTATCACTCAAAGGGATACTGCCGTACGTAGCGAGCCCCGGATAAATCGTTGGGAAATACGGTTTTCCCGTTCATCTCACAATATATTATACTCATCAATTCAAATGTTCTCTCACCCCTAACCTTATTTCGACGCTTTCACACACGAATATAATTTCACGAGCAAACAGTCTTTGTTCTTTGACTCTTTGTCCTTCAATCGATCTAACTGGACAGTTTATGGGTAAACGTTAAAAATAAATTATGAGAAGACACTCTAAAAACTAAATTTCAAAATTCAGTCAAGGAAGCTTACCATAAATCAGAAAGAAAAAAAAAATAAAAGCAATCAATGGATAATATAACCACTATTTACAGGTCGTTTTAGCGTTGATTTCACTCAAATCAGACTTACGGTAAAGAAGAACGGTGCAAAATAAGGAGTTCTATAAACAGAAAAGTAGGGTATTTTAGAAAGAAATCGGGATGGTTAAAAACATGGAAAAATGTGTTTAATTGACTAACTAAATGAGTGAAACAACATACTAAAATTTGAACGAAAACAGAGAAAGTTTTCTGGAACAATTACCGATCATCGGTGCCAAACGATATGCTTATTGTTGTGTTTCCTCTTTGCTTTTACGGCTGCCTTCCGATTCTCTTCTTTTTTATTTTTTTGATTTTATTAACACACGTGGGTCAAACCCATTGGTCCCCTTATTTATTTTTTTGTTTTACTATTATTATTTTTATTTTGCTCAAACAAAATTAATAGTTAATCTCATTTTTAATACTCCTCCAAACATCATTTAATTTTCAAAACATCACTAATATTTCATAACTAATATATGATAGATTATTGTAATTAAAATAATTAACCTTAAAAAAAAATACATATAACTATTGAAACTCTCATATTCAAAATAGTCACTATAATTATACTTATTTTTCAAAACACTCGCATTAAAATACTATCATCATTAGAAAATATTCAAAATCACAAAATAAATAAATATAACATTAACACTTTATATTAATTACTAAATCATAATAAAATTATATAAAATCACAATGTCATAACAAGTATATCAAAATAAAGGGAATCAAACACAATATTACCACTATCTTAAGATAATTATTTATAAAATAAATAAATAAAAACAGACAATAGTTTAAATTAATTAAAACATAACTATGTGCATACTTAACTTCAGTCAAAAGCACATGAAAACATCACATTAATTACTCACGCGCAGATACACGTAAAATCGCCTAAAATTTTATTCTTAAAAATATTTCACTAAAATATTATTATTTTTAGAAAAATATATAAAATAATAAAATATAATATTTTTTATTTATATCACGCATTTAATCTAATATGTACAAAATTAGAATAATAGAAAACACACATATAAAGAAAATTAATCTTAAAATTAATCAACATAAATTATTTTATCAATGAAATAAGATTATTCTAAAATTATTTAGAATATAACATAAAATTTTGGATGTTACATCAATTCATTTGGTCTTTATGGAATTAGTTTTGTTTCAATTTATTTAGAATTAATTTTGGGTTAACTAGGCCACTTTTCTTCTAGATGGAAATAGATGACTCAACTAATTGAACTGAGAACAAGTCAAGTAATTGATTAGTTTGATTTTGATAATACATTACTCTAGTCAAATTGCACTTGAACTAGAGTTGGTTCAACTAGTTCTATTTTTTTGTATTTTGTATTCTACTTTTTAAATAAATTTTTTAATTTACGTATTAGTCATTTAGTTCAACCTCAATTCAATCGATTGAACATGATCTGAACAGTCTTATAGATTTAATCTTTGTTCCACTTAAAAGATCAATTAATTAAAACATATGAAGTATTGAAAAAAATATTACATTAAACTAATTAATAAACCATTATTAAAAAAAGATAAAGTTAACAAATAATATATTAATATATATCTAATACTAATAATAAAATAAATAAGAATTGAAAATTTCTATATGTAGTTAGGTTCCTTTTGGACCAATTTTTTTATTGATTTTCAATTTTTATTTAGATTAGTTTGATAAATGAACAAAATCTATGTGTAGTTTTTAAGTGATTTTTGTATAATTCTTAATTGAATTAATTATAATTTTTTTATATTTAAAATTTTCTTAAAGTTTATTATAACCACAAAGGGTATGTGTATTTTAAATTAAAAAATATATGAAAAGCACATAAAAAAGGGAACCTAATTTATTTTCTTGATAAAAAGCAAATGACGAAGTCCATAATAGAAGCATTGACTTCTTCTATTAGAAGGAATAGACTTTATATGTCTTTCATATCCATTGTTAGAACCGCTATATAAATGTGAGTCTTTAGTTAATTTATTCGGATTTGGCTCATTTAATGTGAGTAGTTATTAAAGTGAATAGATTAAAAGTTGAGATTTTAATCATCCATAATTAATTATATATGTACATTTAATATTAATTATAGATTTATCAATCAAGGGTTGATATTATTTACTTTATTCTCTAAAGTGAGTTGTTCACATTAGAAGAACTGAATCCAATCCAATCATATGCATTGTTGATTGAAAATCCATCAAATCTTTTTTCTCTTCTTCTTAAAATGTTAAAAGAAATTCGTATAAGATTGTGAAGTTGCTACGATTCTTCTTTGGCAACCACAATCAATATATGTTTGCGAGCTCGCTCCTTCCAACAAGGATCCAAGAGCATGGAATTTTTAAGTTCCTCTTCACCTAGTGTTCTGCTCCAGCTCCAATCCACTAAACCAAACATTAGAAATCAACTATGAAAGAAAAATTTTGATTATAATAAAAAAAAATCAAATTCCTTCCTTAATCTATAAAATACCAATATCATATTTGCCATAATAATTTTTCAAATTATGCAAATTGGTACTTATATATGTTTCAAATTTTACACATTAGTATCTGTCGTGGTCTAAAATTTCGAGTGTTTCTCGAAATCAATAGAGTGACTATAAAAATTTATTTTAAAATAGAAAAAATATTGGAAAACTCTTATAAAATAGAAAAAGTAAAAACAATATGTCTTTGAAATCAAATTTTGAGTTCGGGAGTCGATTATGTGTAGGAAAGGTATTAGCCCCATTAAAATACATTTACCTATAATTAATTGTGCACGATTAATATTAACTTAAATATACTTATTTCTCCTTATTGTTAAATATGAATATCAATTGTTTTTTAAATTCACTGTTAAACTAAGATCTTGAATACACTTAATCACCATAACTTATTATGTTCTCCCTATTGTAAAGGAGTAGGGAACTATTTATTTCTCAAAAGATATTAAGAACTTAATTACACAATTTTGTAATAATGGTAAATAATGAGACCTTTTTTTTTTTTATTTTTGCACTGGAGTATAAATTTTATTCATTTGTTAAAAGAAATATAAATTTCAATTGCTAATGTTAGGGGGTGTTTGTTTGAAGTCTAGAAATCACATTCCCAAGGATAATGGAATGGAAATGAGTATTATTTATTAGACGGTTGAGAAAAAATTATTCCAAAACATAAAAATTTCTAGTATATAGAGATAACTTTCATAATTTCCATCGATTTATTTCCAAATGAGAAGGTGGGAATGTACATTCCCATGGAATTTTATATAATAATTTTTTTTTAAAAAAAAAATCTTATAACTATCAATTTTTCTAAGAAGGTAATTTAATTGTAAGCCAAACACTTTCTTAAAAAATTGTCCAGGAATCAAATATTAATTCTTATATTCTCAAATAAATTTCTTAGAATAATTTTTTAGTTCACGAATCAAACGCCATGGCCCACAATTTTTGAAGGTGACATAATCAAACCCTTATATATATATTCAAAATTTTAATAATGAAATTTTCCATTTCATTTTAAAAATGATAGATAATTTCTGTCTATTGAAAAATGTCTATAGTTTGATCAACCATAATCATTAATCTACCATAAAAAAAAAAAATCATACTTTGTGTCTTAGTTACAGCATAAAACAAGTCAACGATGTGAACAATAATAATTACCGTTTTAATGAATATTTTGCTCTCTAATTGTATGACCCTTTCTATTTCCTTTAATAGTATTATTTGTTTAATAAAAATGTTTCATCTACATAATTGATGGGGAAAATACACAAGAAAGTACAAAGATAAAATTTATATATAATGTTGATATACATCACCATAACACATAAATATATCACCATATATAATTTTTATATTATAAGAACACTCACACTCACACAACATTGTGTAATAGACGAATATATTAATAATACACTATTCATGATCAAGGATGAATTTGAGGTTGTGGAGCCTCACTAGGAAGGCAATTCTTTTGGTAGAGAGGACAATAATAGGTAGGATCAACGGTCACACACAACTTATAACAAATCCAACATTCAATAGACGGTATTGTCTTTTGAGATTTGTAAACAGAATCATCTTTCTCTCTTCTAGCACCATCCACAGTATAGCCATTCATCATCATAATTGCCACAACAACAACAACTAGAAAAAATGAAGCAGTGATGGTTTTTGCCATAGTATTTCAATTAGAAGAAGATTATGCTTGTTGTGTTTTTCTATGATTTAATTTAATTGCATAGGATGAATATTTGGTTCCAAAATCTTTCCAATTTATAGGACCAATGTTTTCTTTAAATGACAAGTTTATGAATTCAATTCGGCTTTGCGTGAGGATAATGATTTTCTTAAAATTGAACACCGTGTGGAAACCATCAGTATTAAATTTTGAGCAGCACACTCTTTAATCTACACATTTTAATATATTATTTTTTATGTTTAATTGTAATTTTAGTTATTTTATTTTTACTAATTCACAAATTTGGTCTTTTTATTTTAAAATCCGACAATTTTTGTCTCTTATTTTGATTGTTTAACTAAAAAATGGCGATCTGACATATTTTAAATAACATGACATATGATACAATGATTTAGAACGATTGATATCCATAAAATCGCAATAAAATCTAATAAAAAAATTCATTTTCAACTTTAGAAATTATTCATTTTTGTAATTTAATTAATGTCATATGAATAATTAGTAATCTAAATGATTCTATATCATAAAATTGTATGTTATATCATTTAAAATATGTCAAATTGTCATTTTTTAGTTCAAAACTCTAAAAGAGATACTAAAACTGTCGACTTTTAAAATAGTAAGACTAATTTTTATGAATTGGTGAAAATAGAAAGACTAAAATTACAAGTCTATTTTTTATTAGTTGAAATTTACATGGTCTCACTAAATTGTGTGGATTCTATTTAAATTTACGAGAACTCGTATGAATTTTAATCAATAAAAAAAAATATGTTAAAAAATATATATTAAAAAATGTGATGCTAGTATTATTAAATTTTGTCAGATGTGATTTTCTTTTATGATTGTGGTGTTTAAGGTATCATCGACTAGCTTATTAATAGAAGGAATAAATGATATAGGGGAAATTTGCCGTTGATGGTGGGAATATATATCCAGCTCAAAGAGCTTTGTGGTAATAATTAATTGATATTGGTAGTTGAATACTAATTTGCTTTCTAATTAAGGTGAAGTTATTGCATTGTAAAAGATAGTTTAGGAATGGTTGATGTAATTTGTAAATGATACTTTTTTTAAATGAAATTTTAAACACCATTCATAAATTTATACACAAAATACAGATTGTAGACTTAAATTTAGATCATCGTAGAAAATGTCCAATAAATTTAAGAGTTTAGAAACTCATTTTAACTATATGAAATTGATTCGTAAACTCAATTTGTAAATTCGTAGAGTTTACATAGTATAAAAGTAATAGAGCCAAAAAAAAAAAAAAAGTACATTAAATTAACTATGCTTCAATATGTATTATGAATGTCTGAATTTATGCTTCAATCGGTAGTGAAAATGTGTAGAGGCGGTACTTATCTTTTAGGTTTTGGGCTCGAATCCCACACCACTTTTTCCTCACCTCTTCTTTTTCCTATTTGTCAATTTCTAAAAATTAATTGCTACAAAGTTGTTCTTTTTAGTATAAGAGTCTATCAAAAATTAATTATGATTGTATTTGGAATTAAGTTTTCAAAAGCAATACAAGCAAAAAAAAATTGCTAATACCAAAGTTAGGGATAGATGTCTCACAGTTATAAACTCATTTTTATATCATATCCCATCTAATTATTAATACCAAATGATGGATTACTCAAAAATCAAGATTGTGAAATAATTAGGGATTGTTTACTCCTCTTAATTTTTGTTTTTGTTTTCATTTAATATAGTAAGCACAAGAGAAACGTTTTAAACATTTTTGAAAATATATTTCGATAAGAAATATTGTATTTTCTGAAATTCTTATAGTGCCACACTATTTTATATGTTTTTAAAAAATGCATTATAAATACTTATAACAGACATATGTATTAGATAGATGAGTTGTAAAATAAAATCATACTTATTATTTTTTTATGAAAAAATAAATTAGATTAAGGGGAAGGGAATTTAATTTAAATCGCTGCAGATGGGAAACAAAATACAATTTGTATATTTTCATCATCATTATTAATAATTAACAGTATTTTTCTAATACATCTAATACTCTGTTTTTATTGACAAATGCTGAAACACCCCCTAATATCTTGACATTTTAATGGAAGCTTCAGGTAGTGTCATAAGTCAACTCCCAATATTGAAATATCTTGTGCTTTCCCATGAGCTACAATAGTTTCATTTTAAAATTATACTATTAGTCCATTCAAAAATTAAATGAACTATGATTTAATCCTCTATCTGTTTTTTTTATCAAGTTATCTTTTATAAATATAAATAAGTGTACTGATCACTTTTATAAATGAAGTAATTTATATTAATTAATAATATAAAATAGTTTTACTCATATATTCAATTACATCTCATTATTTGAATGTTTGTAGAATTATTTTAAAATATTATTATAATATAAACTTAAATATTTGATTCGTTCTTGTAAATTTGTACCTTTTTTTATTTTTTCGTCTTTGTAAATTTCTTTGTTTTCAATTTAAACCCTAGAAGTTCTATTTAACTTTAAAATCATTAGTTGTTGTTAAAAAAAATTACGTGGATGTTTAACGTGGTAGAGGAATAAATTAAATAATTAAAAAATAAAATAAAGTAATTAAATTAATTAAATTAATTAAAAAAATGGAAAAAAGAAATGAAATTAAGTTGAAGTTATTATGTTTTAGTCTTCCATCTAAAATCAGAAATAAGTTTGAGAATTAAGTTTTTCTCTTCATTATCGTCGGAACACCATCATCGCATCACCATCATCTTCAATTTAAGAAATATAACTACAACTATAACTACAAAATTGCCGTTTAGAGTTTTTATCATTGTAAAATATAACTACAAAGAATAAATATAAACATAAAAATAATTGATTTAAGAAAAATTACTCACATCCCAATAAGGACATCTCCAAAATCGCCGTTTAGGATTTTCATCAGTGTTAGAGATGAATCAAACAATTGAAAACGAGTTAAGTTTGTTACAAATGAAGATGACGACATTGTTGAACAAAAAAGAAGCAAATAAAGATTCGAAGATGATAGTGATGTGATGATAGCGATTCAAAGATGGTGATGCGTGGTTAGTGGGACTAAAATATAACAACACCTTTAACTTAATTTCATTTCTTTTTTCCATTTCTTTTTTAATCAATTTTATTACTTAATTTTATGGTTTTAATTATTTAATTTATTCATCTATCTCATCAAACTGTCAAGTCATTCATCTATTTAACATATAAGGTCTTTTTAATAGTAACAAACGGACGAGATGATTTTAAAATCAAATTGAACTTTAAAATTTGATACACATCTTATAATGATATGATATAATATATATTATATTTAAATAACAAAATTACCACTGTGAACAATTACATATTAGTTTTTTAAAAAATTAACTTATTATATTTTAAATATTATAAATTAACAAAAAAATTAAATAAGTAATTAAATAATTTTATATTAAAACTAAATAAACAATTTAAATTTTAAAAACAAAATCATGTATAACCAAATAATTATATTTTATTTGTTAGAATGTAAATACTAAGATATATATTATATGTAAATGGCAAGAATACTTTGTAAACAAATTATATTGATTTTAAAATTTCAATTAACTTTCATATTTTTATAATTATGAATACTAATTTATTAAATTATATAAAAAAGACAAAACTACCCTTGTGTAAAATCATAAACCTTTTTTAAATTAATTATTATTTCATTTTTAAGTTTAATATCAAATTCTATTAATTATTTTTCTATTTGATTAGATTTACATTTTTATATTTTAGATTATATTTTATAAATTGTTTTTATATTTATATTTTATTATATTTCAATTTATATTTTAAATTATATTTTATAACGATAATTGAATAAATTACTATTCATATCGCTGATTTTTAACCCAGCTAATATTCAAGATAGAGAAACACATGATAGAGAAATAGGTTCATCAAACGGGTTCTAAAAGTTCATAATCCAAAATGCATATAAGCAGAATAATGCTTAGAAAAAAAAATAATGCTCTGGAAAAATGACACTCCAAATAGCTTTGGCAGCATTTTAAACTTAAAAACATTCACATGAGAATTAAATAATGGGATCTTCCATCAAGGATTACACCCTTTTTGCAGATTCATTAGGAGAACTCTATTTACAACATTCCATTATCATGACGTGAGGCACTCTAGACTACCAAAAACAGCCAAAAATTTACATCAAAGTGTAAATATTAATCAGACGGTAATTCCAAATCAATTTAGTCCTCATTGGCTTCATAAAAAATACGATACGATATATTGAAATGTAATCGCACAAATTTGCTCAGAAGAATCATCATCATAGTATATAGCAACAAATTTCTATTAGAATGCAAAACAAATGAAATTCACTTTTGATATTGGTCCAATAATGGCATGATTGGTCAGAGTTTATACATACCTGTGGCATTGAATAAAAAAAATTAAAAAAAAGGAAAACCTTAAGAAATGAGAAAAACCTCAGAGACCCATTTCCAGTCTCACACACTCGTCCCCAAAAAGAATGAACTTGACAAATGCTTTCTAACCAATCACATCAACAATTACATGCGTACAAGCTCTTTCATTCCATATCTGTTATTTGTTGTAACTTCAGCAAGAAGAAGATCACTACTTATAATCTGTCAAGCATGGCTTACAACATTCAATCTGTCATACACTGCTATGATCTTTCAAATCAATAAATAAAGATAGCACTATCATCATAAATGATGCTACAAAGGAAAACCATAATTGAAAGAACATTCTTTGACGAAATCAAAAGAGAATACCTGACTACTATCAGCCTCAAAGCCATACCTCCTTCCCCTACAAAGATCAAACTCCAAACAGAGAAGTTTTATCGATCCTATACTTAATATAAAAAATGTCAATTATTATGACTGTTACAATAATAATAAAATGATGAATTTAAAGGTGCTAACCTGCCAATTTATTTTTAAAAAGTGAATGAAAAGAGTTAATTTGAAGCCTCAGTACCACAGCCAAGAACTTTACATCAAAGAATATATAATTATTCAGACGGTAATTCCAATCAGTTGTGTCATCATCGGCTTCATTAATACCAAAACACTGTACAAAATAAAAAGATAGGAAATCATAATACACATAAATGTAATCGCACAAATCGGCACTGCAAAATCATTGTATATTGGATCCACAGATTCCTATCATAATGCAAAACAAATGACAAGCACTCTTGATTTTAGTCCAATCATAGCATCTTTGGTCAGAGCATATAGCTACCAGAGATGTGGCATCGGACTGAATTAATAAAAATGAAATTAAAAAACAGAAAAATATGACATGAAAGATAAAACCCTCAGAGACCCGTTTCAAATCTTACACAGCGCCACAAGCAATGAACTCGACCGATAACAGTGATTTGGAATCAGTGAATGAGAGCATACTTTGAAACGGAGCTGATGTATAGGGTGTCATACCGCACTTCCTATCAATTTTTGGGAGATCCTCCTTACTGGGTAATTTCAGATTTCTTATCATCTAAAGTATCACAAGAATAAAACAAAACCCTAAATAAAAAAACTGAATAAATTCAAATGACAAAGATTAAAAACAGATACAACACAACATAAAGCACAAGATAGATAACGACTCCGCAGTACAGCTGCAGTCACGAGTGGGTTGTGAATCAATGAGGGTTTAGCAATCCAACTATTTTTTTTTCAAAATTACTGTTCTTTTGTTAGAGTGGTTGAGATGTTAAAAAAAATGACACCACAACCACACAATGATCGAATCTCAGCTCCTAAACCGTATTGCAAATGAGTCTGGAACAAGTCTGCTCATACAAGTCCTAATACCACAGGGCAAAATTTGACTAATTGACTAACATTTTGGACCGTCTCTGCATCTTTAAACCAATGGAACAAAATTACAGAGCTGAGAAGCTCAAATCCCAGCAACCACATCATAGATAACCCTTACTTTCAATAATGAAATCTCCAACATAACTATGTCAAACTCATATTCCAACAAAAAGAATCCAAACCGATGTCACCTTTAGACACAATATCAACTGCGTAGAAAAAGTTAAACCGCGTTCATAATCATTAATGCATATAAGCTAAAAATAATGCTCAGAAGAAAAAGCAATACTCTAAATGGTTGGAAAAGAGACACTCCAAATAGCTTTGGCAGCATTATAAGTGAGATCTTACATCAAGGAATACACCCTTTTTGCAGATTCCAACAAAAAGAATCCAAACCAATGTCACCTTTAGGCACAATATCAACTGCGTAGAAAAAGTTAAACCGCGTTCATAATCATTAATGCATATAAGCTAAAAATAATGCTCAGAAGAAAAGGTAATACTCTAAATGGTTGGAAAAGAGACACTCCAAATAGCTTTGGCATATTATAAGTGAGATCTTACATCAAGGAATACACCCTTTTTGCAGATTCATTAGGAGAACTTTATTCACAGCCTTCCATTATCATGATCAGGGGCATTCTAGCCAGCATCTAGAAATGTGATCATCCAAGTGTATTTGCGAGATATTTCAAATTGAGATCAAATGTCCTAACAGGTATTTGCTTGGATGAAACAACACGTCTCGTTGCAGTTTCAGATTGAACCTTTGAAACATTGTTTATTGTGCTCATTTGCTGAAAATGACAATTTAATTCCAATTTTAAACAACAATCTGCAAAAGAAATTACTTTTAATCTTTCAGACAAGTAATGAGAAACGTAGCTCAGTTGGAAATAACAAATACTACATCAATACAATCACAACAACAACGTGGAATATTATAGAGGGTATTTTTTAAAAACTAGTGGAAAAAAACAAAAAATACTAATCCAAAGACTCCGAAACGGCCAGAAGTTTATATCAAAGTGTAAGATCATTCAGACAGTAATTCCAAATCAATTTAGTCCACATTGGCTATATAAAAGATAAGGAGTTAAGATATATTGAAATGTAATCGCACAAATCGGCTCTGCAGAATCATAGTATAAAGGATCAGCAGATTCCTATCAGAATGCAAAACAAATGAAATTCACTCTTAATTTAGGTCCAATCATAGCATCTCTGATCAGAGCTCACATATATAGCTACAAGAGACGTGGCATCAGACCCAACTACAAAAATATAAATAAAATTCAAATTAAGGTAAAAGCTTAAAAATTAACAAATGTGAAAAAGCATAAGAAACCTATTTCCAGTCTCACACATGGCGCCAAAAAGAATGAACTTGACAAATGCATGCTGTAATGAAATAGTTTATGTCTGTCTTACTGTTGTATATGTATATGACACTTGGAACTGAAAAAGATTTCCACTATCAATTTCATTTGTGCTTTCTAATCAATCATCACCACATTCAATTCTCATGATTGGTTGCATTCTAGCCCTCGACATATATTATTAGAGGCTTGTGCAATGTAAGTGATTTTAGAGAGGTACTTTACTGGATTAACTGCGTACTAGCTCTTTCATTCTATATCTGTTATTTGTTGAAACTTTAACAAAAATAATACTGCTTATAATCTTTCATGCACTGCTTACAACAGTATGCTTTTAATCTTTCAAATCAATACATAAATATAACACTATAATCATAATTGATGTTACAAAGGGAAACCTTTCACCATAGTTTAAAGAACAATCGTTGAGGATATGAAAAGAACCTATGACTGCTATCAGTTTCAAAGTCCTCCCTCCCGCTTCCACAACAAAATCCAAAATCCAAACAAATAAGTTTTATCAATCCTATACGATATATTCAAAATGATAATTATTACATCATTACGTTACATTAATAATAAAAAATGTTGAATTAATACAAGCTAATCTGCCAGTGCATTATAAAAAAAGTGGGTGGAAAAAACGTAATTTTAGGCCTCAGTACCACAGCCAAGAAATTTACATCAAATAATATAATTATTCAGACGGTAATTCCAATCAAGTGTGTCATCACCGGCTTCGTTAATACCAAAACATCAAACATAAAAAATAAAAATCAGAAACTATAATTATATAGAAATGTAATTGCACAAAACGGCTCTGCAAAATCATAGTATATAGGATCAGCAGATTCCTATCAGAATGCGAAACAAATTGATATAGGTCCAATCATAGCATCTTTGGTCAGAGCTTATATTAGCTACCAGAGACGTGGCATCGGACCAAATTAAAACTAAACAAAAAGAAACGGAAGAATTTGATTTGAAGATTTAGAAGAAAAATACCCTCAGCAACCCATTTCAAATCTCACACACAGCTTCACAGCCAAAGAATGAACTCGACCGATGACAGCGATCTGGTATCGGTGAATGAGAACATTTTTTGAAACAGAGCTGCTGTATAGTGTCATACGGCACTTCCTATCAATTTTTGGGAGATCCTCCTCATAGGGTAATTTCGCACTTCTTATCGCCAAAAGTATGACAAGAATAAAACAAAATTCTTTAAAAAAACCAAGAATAAAACAAAAACCCTAATCACTAAAACAGAAATAAATCACAAGGACATCGTTTGTTTTATTTTCCATTCTAATTTTTTATATTTACCTTTTAATGTTATTTTTGTTATAAATCACAAAGATCTAAATATAAAATTTCATTGTTTTTCAAAAAAAAAATCGTTACAATTAAAAAATTTACTATCAGGAGTTGAGCACTTGAAAACTTAGTACAAGAGATTAGACTCTCACAATATGGTGAATTCGAATTCGAATTTCTGCTATGAGATGTACACACATTAAGTATTCGACACACGAATTATAATAGGATTAAGGTAACAAATTACTATATGAAAATTCATAATATTATAAGAATAATGCATGCAAGTGTAACATTTCATCCTGTTACTAGAATAATACATGAAAAGCAAAGGAAAACATGACAATTAAAGCCATAAAGCGAATAAGATGACAGCACCTTTCCTTCAGAAGCTTGATTTCCAATCTCCTCATTTTCTTCCTGCAGGGTTCTACATTTAGACATCAGCATCTTCCCCATCTTGCTTTGGGAAGTAAAAGTTACAGCGGAAATGTTATCTTGCAACTCCTTTACTTTTTTGTCCTTTTCCTCCACTAAATTCTAATAAGATGAGAACTCTTGTAAGAACTACTAAAAAGGAGTGTGAATGTGTGTTTCTGTGTGTATATATAGGAAATGTTGATATAAGGACTGAGATGTATAAATGAAACTAAGGAAACATCAAATCAACTATCTCGAGGCACAAGAAAAAATCAAGACAATACATATAAGATATGCGCAATAGAACATCAGAAACTGTGTGGTTCTGACTCTAGATTCATTTCTACAATTTAAAGGCATTTGCCTATTCTAATATGTCATCTAAAACACCTAATTATACATTCAAATTAACCCTCCATCGTAAAATTTATCCACTTTGCCTCACTTTCAATAACTGAATACGTCACATAATCAAAGTACAGAGCTTGGCTATGCCCTTCTATATTACGTTAGGTTTTGTTCCATCTCATTATGTGAATTCCAAAGAAAAAAATCTCAATAAATACCATTGGTGACTATGGTATGGAGCGCTACTGCTATGTAACAACACTGCGGAGTCGGCTACATGGATCAGAAATTCCTAGATAGACCATAAACTTTAAATCTCTCTCAATGGTCTGGCTTATAGTTTTCAATCTCCCTTTGTCTGTGTAAACCGTTCATCCATTCTCAATATAAATGTTTACCCGAATTGGTTGTGCAATGGATGCATTTTAGCTTAGGAAATTACATTGCTAAAAAGAAGCTGTAAAATCAACTGGGTTCAAAAGTAAATGCATAAAGAAAAATCATTAGTGAGAAAATTTAAGTCTACTTCTATAGTACACTTAAAACATGTTATAAGCATGCCTGCATTGATGGAGGTTTGAGTTGTACTTTCAGCACCCACATAGCAGACTGAAAGTTTCAGACAGCCATGACCAAATGAAAAAATAAAAAGAACAACAGTAATAATAGATAGAAAATATATCAAATCTGGAGCTTTAGCAGCCAACACCATATTGAAAGGATTAGGATTTTAGGAGCATTCTGATATCTTCATATCATTAAAAGCCAGCTATCAATTAAGTAAAGGACACTTTGTTGATAATTATTAAACACAATCGTAAAACCTCAAAACTAAATAATTTGATGTTCTTTGTTGTCAGATGTAAATGAGAGAGTGAGAGACCAAGAAAGTTGCACTTCACTTTAATTCTTACTTCGTTCATACTATACTTTTTGAAGGGAAACAAAGGGAATATATTCAAGTGGTTGAGCTGGATGCCAAAAAGAAAAACATACACACAATCAAGCTAATTGCTAAAACAAACACGAATCTTGTATTAAGAATATTACTTTCAACTCTGCTATCTCTTGCTCCCGTTTTGCAAATGTTACAATGAAGGCAGCTTCTTTTTTCTTTTCCTTTTCAAGCTGGTAACCAATGGAAAAATTATAGAGTCAACAAAACTTTGTCCATGGTTGAAGAAATATTTTGATGAAAAAAAGATTCTAGATTCTAAACCTGATCTCTCAAAGACTCTTTAGATGATTTCAGGTCCTGAAGATAATTAATCAACATTTTTGGCTCTAGAAAGAGGAAAGATTAAATACAGAAAATTATTGTAAAAAGAGCGAAATCTTGAACAATTAAAACAGGTATGCAGTATATACTGCTTGCAAAAGACACAGTACAAACAATGTGAATTCTCTAGAGGAAAACGTACTTGGCATGTTGCAAGCTGATCCTTACATTCCTGAAGGCTGCAAAAAACATGGTTACAAAGTAAAATTGAAAAGTAGAAAAGAGGGCTACATCCTGGGAGACTCTAAAGAACTCAAAAAATGAGAACCCAACCTCCACAAAATGGCAACTAGAAAACAATTTAGTCATATCATAGTTGATGAATACCATGACAATTGAAAAGGTCAATGTTGGTTTGTTTGGACCCTCTTCAATCGTGCAAGTAGCCTTAAGAGTTAAGACCTATCCCAGTACAGTCTAATTTAGGGATGAATTATCTGTAATTGGTGGGCATGTGACACTCGGAGATGACGAGGTAAGATGTATGCTGACGGCTGAGGCATGGTCAAGGAGCAACTCTTGTTGGACTTGCGGCAAAGGTCAGGTGGACAAGCAAATTACAAATGAACTATATACACACCAAATTGATATAGATCAAAGACCAGCATGTATCATGTTGCATAATTGATGGTCGTTTAAAGGAAATGATTAGAATCACCCCTATTAATCAGATGCCTGTTCTTTCAAGAAATTACACTAAGATGCGTGTGAGAACACTCGTCAATAGACCTACAAAGTGACATTGATATATTAAATTTTCTCAAGTAATGTGTGTAATAGAAGTCTAACTCATCTGGTGCAAAACTGATTTGTATGATGAAAATTACCCCAACCTGTAAAATATATTTTCAAGTCATATTTCATCTAATATGAGATTCTTAACACACGTCATCACACCCAAGACTGGATATTTAGAGTATGATCCGAGTGGCTCAATAGAGATGATTTGATAGTAGGTGACCCTACAAATCTTTGATAGACTCTAATAATATATTACAAATAACAAGATCAAAGAGATGAAGATTCATCTCATAAAAAAATAAGCTCGAGAGTTTTTAACAGAGAGAAAACATCTTTAGAGGTCATATTCAATTTTTGATATTTGATAAAAAGGAGTAAATGAGTACATGAATACTCTATATATAGAGCATATAGGGAATTAAGATCCTATCTACTTAACTACTTATTAACCACCACTAAGAAACTCTTAAAGAGAGTTAAAACTAATGCCTAAACAAGTGGTAGTTAACTCATTAATCATCAAGAAAGTTTCTCTTTTCATCCACTAATGCCCTTTGGATTGGTCAATTTAGAGTTATATTTTGATAAAAAAAAATACTTGTGAATTAACTAATCTAAAAATATATTTTAAAGACTTTTAAAAATATAAGAGAAGAAGTTATCAATCATAAATATTTCTATTTAGTGTGGGTAACATATAGTTCCTAGATATGACTCAACTTTGGCAACTTGAAAAATATATAGGTAGCTCAAATTAATTAGAAACATATATATTAATTGTTTGACTACACAATCATATATTTCTAATAACGTTTTTTTAATTTTATTTCAAAAATATGTTAATATTATTTATCTCAATATTTGTTTGGAAAACATATAAAAGAATAACAGCTCACATTAAGCAACACTTGTAACAAATTATCAATAATATTAATGTTAACAAAATAAATTATGAAATCACGAAGTGTAGTGTAATTTCTTTTTTAATTATTATTTATTAAATAACCAAATTGAACTTCGCTTTTGAAAAATTTGTTTTGTTTAAAGAATTACACTTGAAACGTGAAAAAGATAATAAATAAAATTGAATGAACAAACAAATTTGCAACTATATTGATCAAAATAGTTAATATTGTTTGGAAATTTAAAAATACATCTCTAGAATTATCAAATTTATATAAAATTGTCTTGCTGTCAACTTCAATAGTTAGAAGTTATAACATAGTATGTCACATTTTATATTGATCATCTCTATAGGCGAAAATCATCTCCATGAACTAATTTGAAATTGAAGTCATCTCATAAATAAAATTATTATTGTAAGTAATTACTTACAATTATGAATGGACTAATTACATACAAATTTATTCCTAGTGAAGTGACATTAGTAAGAGATGAATGTCGACAACATATTTATTTACTGTATCATGTCATGAACTCTAACCCTAAAAGTTAACAAAAAGATCATTTTAACAAAAACTTTGATAGATATATTAGAACAATGCACTATTTAAATACTTCCTTCATCCTTAAATATATCTCTTGAGAAATTTTGTTGTCTTGTTTTATAAGACCCTATTAAACTTTCAATTATATTATTTCTTTTTCTTTTTCTAACATACTCTTAATTATAAGTATTTAATTCATATACACAGCTAGTGTAAAGAGTTTTTACACTGTCACTTAATCACAATTCGTAGATCATAATAGATAATTGACTTTTACCATAACTACTTTTAAAGTCATGACCACGAATAATTGATTGTAATGTGATGACAGTGTAAAACTTTTTACACTGATAGTGCATGACAATTAAACTCTAATTATAATACATCTTTTTCTACAACAAAAAATAAATACTAAGATGGATCATCAATTAACTTTTTCTTTTGAAGGACAAACTTATAAAAACAATATCAACAAAAATAAATTTAATATTACTACTCATGTTCTTAATCACCATGATTTAGTTAATTGAATTTTATACTTCTTCCAACTTCAATTATAAACAAAAATACATAATTTTTCACTTATTAAAGATGATAGTTAAATATATCTAATTTTCTTTATAATTTTTAACTTACTCCTAATTATGTTATCACTGCAACATTAAGAAATTAATTGAATGATATTTTCGGAACAATGTCATTAAATGTGGATAAATTAATTGATTTTTGTTTATATTTAAAAGTCAACTAATACATGTCACTCCCTCCGCCCCAAAAGAATTGACCCATTTATAAAAAAAAATTGTCCCAAAATAATTGACTCTTTCAATTTTGAAAACATTTCTTTCCAATTGTATTATTTAATTAACATTACTTGCATAATTTTCAATACAATATATTTTACTATACATTTATGACATTGATAATGCACCATACTAAATAAAGATAATTTTGTAAAAGTAATATTTTCTCTATCATTTATACAATTTTTTTAAATATGTGTGAAATGATCAAATGATTCAATTATTTTGGGATGAAAGGAGTATTTTTGGAAAACAACTTGGCATTCATTTCCTTTCTAAAGTGGTTGAGATTGTGGAAGACCTGAATTCTTAAATGCAAGTTGAAGTTGAATTCCCTTTCTTTCCTTTCTATTAATTATAGTCTCCAACCAAATAAGAAAAATTTGGTCACAGCAATAAATACTTTGATATTATTATAAGCATAGTTTGCACCTCAACTCCATTATTGTTGCAATGCTAATCTAGGTGTATCCTCTGCCTTCTATAACCAGAAGCACATTCACACCAAAACACAGAGAGTACACAAACGTAGCTTAAGAAGAAAATAAACTGATGGATAACATCACAATAGTATTCTGTCTGTTCTTTTTAATCTCCTTCATGAGAGCAACCACTTCACTTGACAGTTTAGCCGTTAATCAATCCATCAAAGATGGCGAAACATTAGTTTCAGCAAATGGAACTTTTGAAATGGGTTTCTTCAGCCCTGGAAAATCAAGAGGTCGATATTTGGGTATGTGGTACAAGAATTTAACCCCTGTAACCGTTGTCTGGGTAGCTAACAGGGAAACACCAGTGCACAATAATTCAGGAATCTTAAAACTCAATGAAGATGGAGTTCTTGTAATTCTCAATGGCACAAACAACACCATTTGGTCCTCCAACACGTCAACGAAAGAAGCAAAAAATTCAATAACTGCACAGCTCTTGGACACAGGAAATCTTGTGTTGAAAATTAGGCATGATAATATTTTGTGGCAGAGTTTTGATTATCCAAGTGATACATTATTACCAGGAATGAAGCTTGGATGGAACTTAGTTACTGGTCTTAATAGGATTCAATCGTCATGGAAAAGTGTAGATGATCCAGCAATGGGAGATTATACTAGTGGTGTTGACCTCAGAGGATATCCTCAAGTAGTTATTAAAAAGGGATCTATCATAAGATTGAGAATAGGATCATGGAATGGACGTGCTTTTACTGGATATCCAACACAACCATTGAAACAAAAGCAAAGATTTGAATTTTTCCAGAATTCTAAAGAAGTGTATCATACCTATGAAGTAGTTGATAGCTCTGTTGTTTGCATATACAAACTATCACTTTCAGGAAATTTGCAGGCTATAGCTTGGACAAACCACTCAACCAATAGGATAATTATCTACACTGGCGCGGAAGATTCATGTGATAATTATGCTATGTGTGGTGCTAATTCTGTATGCAATATGAATGGAAATGTTCCTAAATGTGAATGCTTGAAAGGTTATGTTCCTAAGTTTCCCGATCAATGGAATATATCATATTGGTCTAATGGTTGTGTTACAAAAATTAAATCAGTTTGTGGAAATAATAACACAGGTGGTTTCTTGAAATATGGAGAAATGAAATTACCAGACACGTCTTCATCATGGTATAATAAGAGTATGAACCTTGTGGAATGTCAAAAGTTATGTATGAAAAATTGTTCGTGTACAGCTTATGCAAATATGGATATCCGAAGAGGAGGTAGTGGTTGTCTTCTTTGGTTTGACGATCTTGTTGACATGAGACTAATCTCCCAATGGGGACAAGACCTCTATATCAGAGTCCCTTCTTCAGAATTAGGTACAAGTTTTATTTATCACTATATTTTGGCTTCATTTGTCTTACCTCTTGATCGAATTACACAATATTAAGACTTTTTCTCCTTAAAACTGGAGGATTCATTTATATGGATCACCAGATTTTGCTGGATCCAGATTGGCTGTAGTCAACAGCCCATGCCTGTAGTCAACAGCCCATACCTGTAATGTAGTCACACACATCTGGACTGTTCAATCAAAATTGGACGGTCTAGATTTTAAGTTCAGATTTTAGATTAAAAACTATTAGATGGTTCAAATGTGTTAGACTGCAATGCAGCCAACAGCATCAAATCCAAATCTGATTTTGCTAGCAACTTCCAACAAAGTTATTGGTGATGCTTGTTAATGTTAATTTTTGCTCTGATGTTATTTTCTTAACTTTAATATCTTCTTTCTTTTTCTTACTAGCTTAAAAGTGCCAATTTAAACATGGGAAAGGCTAACAAATGTCTTTTAGAAAGACACTTGTGCACTTGTTAAGAGTATAAATATAGAATTTAATATAATATTGAAAATTGTGTATCTAATTGTTAAAAGGTTCAAATTTTATTATTTTCAATACAACCTTTTTATTTTTTAATTCCTTAACAAATGTACTAAGATCAACTAAGAAACTGGTCATATACTTTTGTGAGATTTATATATTTAACTGTTAATTATGTTTGCATATGTCAGACCACGTCACTGTTGATGTCCCTAGAAGCAAGAAGAAACTGTTGATGCGGATCATAATTGGCTTGAGTATTGTTGGATTTTTCACATTTGGCTGCATAATAATATTTATAAGGAGAGGTAAATTTTGTACTATGTTAGATACCCTAATAATATAAGATAGTATGCAAGCATCCAATTAGTAGTGTGCATGATAATTTTTGGAGGATATGAATCGATTTTTTTTGAAAATTCTAATACATACACCCCCAAAAATAGTAACACTTGTTTGATAGCTAATACTATTCTGATTTTTTTTTTTTTAATTGTCATTTTAAGGTTATTTATATATACCAATTAAATTAACATAAAATTATTTGTCTTTTATTTATAATGCTCTTAACTATTTATTATCTCATTTCACATTTTTTTCTCTGCAATAAATACTTAAGAATACTTGTCAAACTAATAATAAATATTACTTTGATCTTTAAAAACGACAAATAAAAAAAAAAACTAAAAAATTAATACTTAAAAAGAAACAGATAGAGTACTTAATGTTGTAATGTTACACATTTCAGTGACACTATTTCAACGGGGGCAAGTATATTCTAAATTGAGAAAGGAAGACGTGGATTTGCCAATGTTTGAATTTTCCACCCTTGTTAAAGCCACTAATAACTTTTCTAGCGTAAATAAACTTGGGGAAGGTGGATTTGGACCGGTGTATAAGGTAATATAGACATATATATATATATATATATATATATATATATATATATATATTCAATGAAGATATATTTACTTTATTATTCTAAATTATATGGTTTCCAGGGCACATTAATAGATGGGAAGGAGGTAGCCATAAAACGTCACTCAAAGATATCAGATCAAGGATTGGAGGAATTTAAAAATGAAGTTGTGTTGATTGCAAAACTTCAACACCGTAATCTTGTGAAGCTTCTTGGTTGCTGCATTCATAGAGAGGAATTGTTGTTGATATACGAATACTTGCCCAACAAGAGCTTAGACTACTTCATATTTGGTTTGTGTCTTTTTACATTTAACTTTACGCTAAACATTTTAATATAATTTCCACAAAAACCTGTTGATAAATAGAGGAAATGGTATGCTAAACGTATTAGTGAAATTAACTAGATGAATCTAGAAGCAAGCTCTTGGCTTGGCCTCACCGTTCCCACATTATTGTCGGCATTGCTAGAGGACTTCTATATCTTCATCAAGACTCTAGACTTAGAATTATCCACAGAGATTTGAAAACCAGCAATATCCTATTAGATGCTCATATGAATTCAAAAATCTCGGACTTTGGCTTGGCTCGGACATTTGGGGGCGATCAAGTTGAAGCCAAAACGAAAAAAATGGTTGGAACATAGTAAGTTTACCTTCTTTTTGTGTATAGTGAATAGTTAGTGCACAATTGTTTTTTATTTCTTATTATTCTTCACACAAAAATTTCAGTGGTTACATGCCGCCAGAGTATGCTGTGCATGGTCGTTATTCCATGAAATCAGATGTGTTTAGTTTTGGCGTAATAATACTAGAGATAATCAGTGGAAATAAGATTAAGGGGTTTTATGACTCGGAGCACTCTCTCAATCTTCTTGGACATGTAAGTACAATTCCTATGATGATACCAATTTCAATTGTGTCATATAACGATAGATTCAAAGTTTGTGACCGCTACAAATTTCATAACTTTAGGCATGGAAACTCTGGAATGACAACATGCCACTTGAACTGCTAGATACACATTTATTTGAGATGTGTGTTTCTTCTGAAGTCATACGATGCATACATGTTGGGTTGTTGTGCGTACAACAAAATCCTGGAGATAGGCCTGACATGTCCTCTGTCATTCTTATGCTGAATGGTGAGAAACTATTGCCTCAACCGAAGGCTCCTGGATTTTATACTGAAAATAGTTCACCTGAAACCATGTCCCCCTCCTCAAATCAGATGTCAGTTACAAATTTTGAGGCCAGGTAGAATATGAAGAATCAAACCATTAAAATGTATATACTAATATAGTATTGAATACTTAATGTTGAGACAGAACATGTGAATATCTTTTTCTTTCTTCTACTGATTTATAACTTACTTTTTTTCCACAAAATCTATAACTTACTTGAACTAGTTCTATGTTGAAGGCCAAAGGTCTCTATCTTATTTTCTCAGTGTGATGTCATTTTCTGTTGTTTGCTATTTTTTGTAGCAGTCATTAATTGAATGAATAATCTTCACAGCTAAAACAGTCACTCTGTGCCTTCATGAAAAACAAAATATTTACTTAATCAAAAATCTTAAAAAATATTTACTTAATAAAAAAAGTCTCGTATTCTATTTTTTTTTTTTAAATTAGAACAAATAATTTTATCTATATATGCCTATTGTATATATTCAATCAAACTTATATTTTTTCTTGAAATTTATCTGTTTACCTTTTTCGATTTATGTTTTCATTAGTTTAATAATTTACAAAAAACTTAGCATCGTAATTAACAGAGGAGTTAAGAAACAAAGCAACACACAATTAAGGGACACAATTTCTTCTTTAACGTAATCGTTTGAAAAAAAAAGTCATTAGTTGAAAATTATTAGCTGATTCATCGACTTATTTTCAATTTTTTTATCAATCATTCAATATGATTTTTAAAGAATTTTTCTCTCTATCAAAATCTCAAACTTATTTTTTCTATTGGAGGAATATTTATCTCTTTAATCATGAGATTTATAAAAAATTCTTACGAGTCCTATTGTAGTCTAGTTTAATTTGGGACTAACATCATAAAACTGAAGAGGGAGGGAGGATAGTGTGATGGTGTTTGAGGCATGATCAAAGAGTGGACCTTGTGAAACGCTTGGCAATAATTTGGTGGATACATTAATAAACTATATACATACATGAATGATATAAATCCAAAGACTCTACATTTATGAGACTACATCAATAATTGATCCCACGAAGATAATTTGATTAGTGAATTAGAAGATATTCAAGAAATTTTAAATAAGAGAATCTAAATATCGATCTAAAAAATTAACATAATCTAATTAGTTACATAATTTAACACTAAAACAAATATCTTATATCTTATATATATATATATATATTTATAAGTTTTAATATTTTGTATTAAAAATATATTTTTTGATTTTTTTTATTTATATTTTGTATTAAATATATTTTTTATTTATTATTTTAATAACATAAATTGTTATGCATGATTAATTTAGACTCGAGTAACTTGATTTAAATTTATAATATATTTAATTATTAACTAATTTTAATTTATTAAAATTTTAAATTAATCAACAATTCTGACTAATAGGGTGAAGTTGAATCTATTAAAAATAAGTGTGATTTCGTTTGATTTGGTTTTGTAATATTTTTGTCATGGAATATCAATTGAACCAAATAAATATACAACAATTTGATTTGGTTCGGTGGTTCAATGTGAATAATAGTTTAATTTAAAACCATTAAGTTTTATTGTTCTTTATCTGTTTAATTTGTAGACTAAAGCTCATTAAATAATTTGCAGTCCATGTGTGCTTCTATACACCAACAGAAAATTAACAACAATCATATATATATATATATACCGATAAGATTGAACTATCATACATAAGATAAATTGTCATTGATAAAAATTTCAGATATGCTCTGAGTGATAGAATTTTTTCATGGTAAAAGACATCACTATAAGACATACTGTATTGGAGTGATCTCATTTTTCATAGAATCTTTTGGGCTTCGATAGAAACATATGCGATAGTGTTAGACTTTCCGGTTATCAAAGCCAAATCAATGTAAATAATAACTAAATATTGGTCAAGAGACTCTTTCCGGTCTTCATATTTGTCCCACTCTGAATTTTGACAGAGCTTGGAAAATGGATTGTCATAAAAGAACAAGGATCATTATATAAATAATTATGCAATTGTAGAATGAGATTATTTCACATATATCCAACCAAACTTGTCCATAATAAAACTCTAACTCATTATGATCTTGTAACAACTTTTTGATAAATGTGCTAAATCGTTCAAGTAATAAAATAATAAATAAAATCGTCTTTAGAGTGATTTTTATTAATTTATTTACACGATAAAGTAAATAATAGTTAGGTGAATAAAAGATTTATAAATTGATTGTTTGAGTAAATTAAAATTAACGAGATAGAGATTATGAGAAAAACGATTAAGAAATTCGAATCACCTTTTTTTTACAATGTAATTATTGATTTACTATTTTTATAATTTAACCTATTTGATTGAGTCAAATTAACAAATTAGACTAAGACCAATTTCTTGGTTCAAAATCTATTTTTTATAACAAAGACACTACAAGAAATAATAAGTGTTTGCGACGGTTAAAAAGGATATTTGCGGCGGTTGTACCCGCCGCAATTGTACATTTGCGATGGTTTTATAATTGTCGCAGATTCGTGCGTCGCGAGGCTGTTTTGCTACGGTTCTAAAAACTGTCGTTCCAACCGCCTTCATGTAATATTTGCGACAGTTCAAACCGTCGTTAAACGCAGCTGTTGTTTTTGTTCCTATTGAGTATTGCGACAGTTAGTAACCGCCTCTAAATACTCTTTGCGACGGTTTGAACCGTCAAAAACTGATATAATTTTGTTTTATTTTTCAGTGACATTTTTTATTGTATTTTTCATTAATTTTATTTTGATGACTTAATAAATAACAATTAATCTTAAATTAAAATAAAATAAATATTGATAAATATTATGCATATAATTAAAATACACAAAACTAATTAAAAATGACTGAATCTCATTCATATAATCTATTAAAAAGTAATAACATAACATCCATACATAGAATTTTAAAATCACATCAAAAACCAAAACATTAGTATAGAAATTGACCGGGCTTATTACTCAAAGCATGTATGAATGTTAGTTTAGTATACACATGTTAATACTTTATATTCTTATAACAATATTGAAACACAAACATATATTTTGGATCCAGTTATTATAGCATATTTTTCAATATTAAATAATACCTAGATTCAATTCTACGGTGATCAAACACATAAAAATATTAAAAACAAAATTATATGAATAATCAAATATGTTTCAATTACATAAATATTATACAAAAACCAAAACTACATAGATTCAAACTATGCATCAAGAACTCCATAACTTTCCTAATAATATTTCACTTTCAACAATCAACTTGTTTAGCTGAACAGATGAAATAAAACAAAATTACAAGAAGTATCTGGTTAATGGAGAAATTAAAAGCATAAATACCTAATTGATCCAAGAATTACAAGACAATAATTTATTTAAATAACTCCTAAAGTTAATTAGCTAAAAACTACAATAACTAAAATAAATAAATAAATACTTAAAATACACTTAAAAAATGAATATGATGAAGAATGATCATCTTGTATCACAAATGCAATAACAAAACTTACATCACCATAATTCTAATATGGATAGGATATTGGAAAATTATAAAGATAAGCATAAGGAGTAAATGTCTAAAGGTGATATACTGATGGCGTCGTTGGTTTTACAAGAAAACTTTTAAAAATATGGCTACCCTTTGATTCATGGCAGGTTATTCCTATTGAGCAAGAGTTTTATGAGTTCTCATTTGCTTCACCTACTGATTTTCAAAGTGTTTAACCATTGGAACTTGGAATTCAGAACCAAAGCTTCTACATATTTTTTACTTGGACAAAATATTTCAATATGAATTTGGTTAGAAACACAAAGGCTCAATATTAAATTCGTATCTACAAGTTGCCTCAAGAGTATTGGAAGTCAATGATTATTTTTACAATTGCTTCAGGTATTGACACCTCATTTGTCTGTTGATGAAGCAACCAAATCAACAACATTTAGACACTTTGCTAGACTTTTGGTTTATTTTTTCACAATGCAAGAGGTGAGAGACTGCATTCTTGTTGAATGTGAACAATATGCATTTTTTGTATGCATTGATTATGAAAAATTGACATTGTTTTGTGAATCATGCAAGGTTGTAGGGCACTCCATAGATAAATGTTGCAAATATTCTAATGGTAATGGAATAACTCACTTTGTTGAAGAAGTTGAAACAATAAAGTATGTCCCGAAAAAGACTGCTCCGAATAATGTTGAAGTTGAAAAAGATATTTGGGATAGTAATACTCATTGTGTTGTTAACGCTCCTTTGTTTGATCATATCCCCAACATCAAACTAGGTGGCACCGCTATTATTCAAGAATCTCACTATGATCAGAAAAAAAAAATGATAAAAATCGTGAAGAAACTTGTGACTTGGATTCAGTTTATTCGGAGAAATCAAAAATCATTTTAGAGAGACCTCAAGAATTTGAGGTCCAGTCTACGCATGTTATCAATTGAATTTTTGCATGAATGTTTCTAACCCGTGTAAAAGTTTAGAATTTTTTAACAAAAGATAAATTAAATATGAATTTTTAAGCGCTAAAATCTTAAACAAAAAAATTCATATTTGATTCATCCCTCGTTACAAAATTCTAAATTTTTGTGTGAGAGATTATTATAATGTTCTAAATATGTATGCAAAGAATCATTCAAAAATTCGGACATTACACATGAATTGATTTAAAAGCACAGACTAAAATTGTTGACGGAAAATATTTGAAGGATCATTGTTCAAAGAAATTTTTTAGAAAGATTAAAAACAAAATATGATATACTTATAGGAACCAAAAACTTATTTATCTCTATTTATTATTATTATTATTATTATTATTATTATTATTATTATTATTATTATTATTATTATTATTATTATTATTATTATTATTATTATCTTCTTATTCTAATTTTTTTCGCATTCCCACAACACAAGTTCTAGCAATAAAAACTTTCAACCGAAAAAATAAAACTCTTTAAAGTTCTAGCAATAAAAACTTCCAACCGAAAAAATAAAACTCTTTAAGCTCATTCATAGACTATGAGACTGACCGTTCTTTTCTTGGTTGATAGCTCTCTTATTTTCTTATTGTTCTCGATTTCCTCAGAAAATGTAGATGTTTATATAAATCATGAATTAATAATATAAAAATTATGGAGTTTATCAAATAAATTTAAAATTTATTGGTTACACATTTATATCACAAATAAGATTTAATGTATATATCGTTTGTGATTTTCAAAACATATAACAAAATTAAGGCCTAAAATTAGTTTTTAATTGGCTATCAAAATTACTTTAATGTATATCATTTTAATCGTAAAAAATCATAAAAATAGTAGCGTAGTTTGGATTTGAAACATGAACAATGTTAATGTTGAATATAAAAATATTTCTTTCTTTTGTTCTCGTTGTCACTCGATTGGTGATTCGTTTGCTACTTTAAAGTAAAATTTGGGTAATGTTGATAAGAAAAGATCAATTTGAATGGATGTTAATCCTAAACAAATTGTGAGAAGATATATGCTTGGGCAAGATAAGGAACTAGGGAGTATTGATGTTGTTGTTATCCAAAAAACTACAATTGATAAAGATGTCTTGAAGGGCGTTAATAATGTTGGGGCACATGATTGTATTGATAATAATCCACTTCTAAGATTAATTGAGGTTGTGGATGGTAATCATGAGGATGTGAAGGTTAACTAAGAGATTGTTGGGACTTCCAAATTAAGAATGGTTAATAATATACAAAAGAGACTATAAATATAGAAGAAAAAAAATTCTTGAATTTACTCAAATGATTTTTAAATCTAAGAAGAAAAAGATGAAGAAGGAGCAACTCAAGAAAAATATTTGAAGCTATCATTGGAAATAGTCAGGAGCTTGCATCCCCTACGAGCTCTAAAAATGCAATTCAATAACTCTTTAAACCCAACTCATCTCATTCAAATAACATAAAATTACAAAATGAGAATCATTATCTAGATATTCACATTGTAGGTTCTTGGAGTGATGCTATGTTAGATGAGAGTAATGATCAAAATCATCAAACACATTTTTATATGGAAGCAAATTTACATTCAATGGTTAGTAAGACACATTTGAATATGGTTGTTACTGAAGATATATACATCCTAGAGTTGTTCATGAATTACTAAATTTTCTAAATGATAAATCTATTAGAGAAACAAAACGTAGGAGATCTACTGATGAGGAGGAAAACAAGACAACTATTAGATATTTGTAGAATCATCCTACAACCATAAAAGACAACTATTAGATATTTGTAGAATCATCCTACAACCATAAAAGAATCTTTTATAGAAGTGATTACTAAGGAAAGGATAAAGAATATACATAATCGAAGCTCAACTACACAATACCCACTCAAGGGTTAGAAACTTTGACTAATTTGTAAAAAATTCTTTGTTTTTTCTGTTCTTTTTTCCTGGGTCAAGTTGATGCACTCCAATTTTTTGTTTTTCTTAATGAATTTATTTTGGCTTAAAAAAATAAAAATAAATTTATAACTTAATTAATAATATCACAAACTATTTAATATGAAATATTTTTTTTAGTTAAGTAAATACTACATTCGTCCCTAACTATAAGAGTTTATTGACTAAATTATGAGAATTAAGAAAGCGGGTAGTAAGTCTTTAAGTCATAACTCAACTGACAAATGTCGATATTGTTAGGTTTGACATCATGTTTCGGGTTCGAATCTGAAACATCGCAGTTGTATGTGTGAGTCTGTGGTATTTACTATCTCGTCTACAAACCAAAACCAAAAAGTGGATAGTAGTATTAAAGTTGTTAAGAATTGATATTGTTTTAACATGTTTTAACATGTTTATCCTTGAAGAGAGATAATTAGTTAATGTTTTTATTATAATATTTATTGTTGATGGTAGAAAAAGATGAAAATTAATTAAGTGTATGTTAGTAAAAAATAATTAATGTAGTTAAAAATTCCAAAAGGATCAAATAAAAGAGTTTAACTATCATACACTATCATATTTAAATTTTTTACTCTATGAACATATCACAACCATTCATAAACATCATTTTATACATAGTTATAATAAAAGTCAAACATCTCAAATGATTTATAATTGACTGAAAGTATAAAAATATTATACACTAATATTATATATAAATTAAATCCTTTATAAAAAGTGACAAGAAAAAAATAGTTTAACTCTATTATCGTACCAATTCTAATATATTATATAAGCAAAAATACATCTATATTACTTTAAGTTTAATACAATTTACGCCTAGGCCATTTACGTTTATTTTATATCGATTTAGTTCTTTAAGTTATATGTTTTTTCACCGTTAGTCTTTTATCTCAATTTTGATAACAATTAATTTAACTAAAAACTATTGATCATTAGAAACTTGACAAAATGCTGCAACAATATGTTCTTCATACTAATCTTTCATAAAACATTCATCAAATCTTATAAATTGTCTATATTTCTTGATTTTCTCTACAACAATTTAAATACACATAGGGCCCGTTTGATGGACAGTATAACGAGACAGGATACGATACACTTATCCTATCCCTCCCTAATCCTTTGTTTGATGCACCAAATATGATACGGTAATCAAAAATTTTAAACAATAGTGTTGCAGTCGTATTTTCTTATCCTTATTTTAAGGTGGGTTAAAATAATCCGTTATCAACCGTATATACTTGTTCGCTTTTCTCTCTTCCTCTCGCCTCAACGAGTCGTGTTCGAGTCTACCCTGTGGCACTCTTCCATTTTCCCACTCTTCCATTTTTTTTGTTCATCAAATAATTTTCTGATTGTTTTGTGTTATTGATATTGAGTTGATTCTATGATCGGTGACTTTAAGTTGATTTCCTATTTTCATATATGATGTTTTTGGTTGTTTTTTTTATTTATTTTATTCTATAACAATATAAAAAAAATTGATGAAAAATAATAATTATTTTCCTTTCGAGATAATGTTATGATAGTAAGGGCTTGTTTGATTGTGTTTTACTTTTTAGTTTTTGAAAACTATTTTATAAATAAATTTTAAAATATTGTTTTTAAAAAGAAAATTTAAAAAAATTTGTTTGCAACTTTAATTTTTTAAAATAGTCTTTGACTAGAGAATTAAAAAACTGAAAAATAAAAAGTAAAACACCATTTATGTGTTTTGCTTTTTTATTTTTAAAAAGTATAATATTAAAAATAGTTTTACAAAACATTTTTGAAAAACAAATAATCCAAACAAATTGTTTAGTTTTTAAATTTTAAAATACTAAAATAGAGTTTTTGGGATTTGAATCAAACAAACTCTAAGTCATTTTTCAATTGTGATAGATAGAGAAATCACAATTTCTTCAAGTATATAAAATTACTTCATAAATTATTTACATTTTTATGATAGTGAGTCATTCTTCAACTGTGATAGATAGAGAAATCACAATTTTTATGATAGTGAGTCATTCTTCAATTGTGATGGATAGAGAAATCACAATTTTTTCAAGTATATAAAGTTACTTCATAAATTTTTTACATTTATTAGCATTTTTGTTTATTTATAAAAAATTATATGAATGTTATTTTGAAAGAAAAAAAATTAAATAGATTATAAGGACAAATTTGTCATTTTATCAAAATATAAATCATATCATCTTGTTATCTGTTGTGTATCAAACACTGAATAGGATAAACTAATCTTATCAAGTTTGTTATCATGTGCACATCAAACACATGACATGATAACTCTTTATCCTATCCATATCCTATCCTGTCTCTATCCTGCTCCTTATCCTATCATGTGCCTATCCTATCCGGTCCATCAAACGGGCCCGTATAGTCTTAAAAATAAGGTTATAAAAATCTATTCATACAATCAACGTGTTTAACTTCCTTTGCATGCAAAGTAACTTGGAATCTCAACTCGTACGTTTTGATTAAATCTTAACATTTCATAATAGTAATTCGAGAAAATTTTCAAACGAATACGAACTCATGCATAGTTTAATATATCTTAAAGGATAATGGTGCAAACTAAATGTAACTTAAATGACGTAATCGATAAAAAATAAACTTAAAGGACCTAAACGAAAATTGAGCTAAACATAAAGTACTAAAGATGTTTCTTTTCCTATTATATGTTGTTGGATCTTGTATTAGGGGTATCCTACAACAACTTGAACATGAGGAATATGAAAATGATATGATGAAGGTTGCGCTAATAAATTTCAAAGCATGTGTATCACACTAAGCTTTATGTTCGATTCGCCCTCACCAATCTATGTATATTGGATGCAACGGGTTAACTGGCAAATCTCCTTCAAGATACTTTAGAAACCTTGAATTGAATTACACATTTACATCAAGCCTATCGATCAATGATAGTTTATAGAATAAAGTTATCTCATTTACTCTCGTGCACCAAAGTAAAGAAGAAATGACTTAGAAATATATTTGACAAAAAATTGACTCATGTAAACATGAAATTCGTATTATTTTTCTGCCTTTAGAATGTCTCTATTTAAAAGAAAAACTCATTCTACTTGGTGAAGAAAAACAACTTTTGGTTTCTGCAATATTCAAAACGAAGCAATATATATTACTAACATTCAGTGAATGGCACGATATAATGGTTGGTTTGTTGGCCAAAGATTTCATCCTATCACTTTTATTCTTAAGGTCTAAGTACTTTTTCCTTTTGGGATGTATTTATCGTCAAATACTTCAATCACTCTATTAGTGTTCTTTTGTAATTGAACTCAAGACTTGATTCTAGTCTAGTGTGAGTTGACTTTTCCACCATTAAGATTCATTTCAACTTTAATAAACTTTGAATTTTCATTCTTCAACATATCTATGCCTTTTATATATTCTTGATAGTTTTGACCAACTATCACCAAACCATGACATTCTTGTAATTTAATCATATCACATACACAAACTTTCATGTCATTCTATCTTTTACCATATTTAATAAACATCTTAATTTAAAATTCTAATCCCTTTTAGTATGTCCAAGTCCAAGATATAGTACATTGAATGCATTAAATATATATAATACAATCTAGCAAAAACACGATCATAGAATTTCTCATAATCAAATATCATAAGGTGAGTCCAAACAAATAAGTCATCTACTACTTAACAAAGAAGAATCCATTTCATTTTTATTAAAGTAATAATATCTTCGTAGTTATCTAATAACTAACACATGCATCATAAATTCTATTTGTTAAATTCAAATTTCATATTTAAATATGTCTTTTGGTAAATCCAAAAAAGTATCACAATAGAAATCAACAATAAATCAAAATCATTAATATTTTCAATAATTTTATTCCATCAACTTTCCAAAGATGCATGATGTCTATATTCTCCGCCATGATGGAGAACTATATTGAGGTATTCATGGATGACTTTTTTGTTTTTGGTTCTAACTATAATATTTTCTTATCTAACCTTAATGCCGTTTTGAAAAGATGTACTGACACAAATATGATTTTAAACTAGGAAAAATGCCACTTAATGGTTAAAGAAGGCATAGTTCTTTGTTATAACATCTCTTTAAAAGGTAATGAGGTTTGATCAAGCAAAAATTGAAGTGATAGAAAAATTGTCTCCACGTATGAATGTGAAAAAAGTGAGAAGTTTTTTAGGGCATGCTGGATTTTATCGACACTTTATACAAGACTTCTCAAAGATTGCATAACCTATTGCAACCTCCTTGTCTCTGCTCCTATTATAATTGCACCCAATTGGCATTACCTTTTGAACTCATGTGTGATGATAGTGATTATGTTTTTGATATTGTGTTGAAGTTAGAGATATGATAAATTTTTCCATGCAATTTATTATACTAGCAAGGTTTTGAATGAAAACCAGGTTAGTTATGCAACCATAGAGAAATAATTGCTAGCCATAGTATTTGCTCTTTAAAAATTTAGATATTATTTGATTGGATCCAAAATAACTATGTTCATTGACCATGAAGCAATTAAATATCTATTAACCAAAGAAGAGTTGAAACCTTGACTACCTAAACAAATTTTGCTTTTGCAGGAGTTCGAGAATATGGTAGCAGATCATTTGTCAAGGTTGGAAAACTCTGCTATTATAGAGAAAGAAAGGAGTGTGGTGGAAGAATTCCCAGACGAGAACCTATTATCTGTCAATGCAAGGCTTTGGTTTGCTGACATGGCAAATTTTAAAGCGGGAAACATAGTACTTGAAGGATACACTTGACAGTAGAATAATTTTTTTTAAAGGGAGGCTAACCATTTTCTATGGGATGACCCCTTTCTGTACAAAGTAAGTCTTACCTAGTTAGTTAGAAGATGTGTGGCTTGTGAGGAAACGAACCAGATAATGTGGCATTGTCTTAGTTTGTCATATGGAGGGCATCATAATGGTGAACGCACAATAACTAAAGTTCTTAAGTGTGGATTTTTCTAGCCTACATTGTTTAAGGACTATGTGGAGTTTGTAAAAACGTGAGACAACTATTAGCGAACAGGTAATATTTCTAAGAAAAATGAGATGCCTTCAATGGAATTTTTGATGTTGAACCGTTTAATTGTTGGGGCATTGATTTCATGGGACCATTCTCTTCAACTTATTCTGATCTTTATATTCTTATCTATGTGTATTATGTGACTAAATGGGTTGAAGCAATTGCATCAGGAGCTAATGATTCCCAAACTATGATTAATCTTCTCTAAAAAAATGTCTTTGCTCGATTAAGAGTATCGAGGGTTTTGATCAGTGATGGGGGATCACACTTTTGCAAAAAATATTTAGAAATTGTGTTGTCAACGTATAGCTTTTGAAGTATCTAGTAGATAGTTAAAAAGAATTTTAGAAAAAACTATTGGTTCTTCACGGACGGGTTGGTCGAAAAAGTTAGACGCTGCTTTATGGTCATATTGTAACACCCCGGCCATTACTGTTACCGAAAGTGCTACCTCACGACCTTCTCGCCCCCTATCCACCTAGTGGAAATAGCTCAATTGGTAGTGGGAATGTGTGGAGGCGGTACTTATCTCCCATGTATCGGGCTCGAATCCCACAGAAGGCAAAAACTCGTTATTTCCACTAGGTGGATAGGGGCGAGAAGGTCATGAGGTAGCACTGCCGGTAACGGTAATGGCCGGGGTGTTACATAAGGATTCGAGCCTGGTACCTGGGAGATAAGTACCGCCTCTACACATTCCCACTACCAATTGAGCTAAAACTCGCTATTTCCACTAGGTGGATAGGGGGCGAGAAGGTCGTAAGGTAGCACTGCCGGTAACGGTAATGGTCGGTAACACATATCGTATAGCTTTTAAGACACTTTGGGATATATCCTTATCAGCTAGTATATGGCAAGTCTTGTCATTTACTAGTTGAATTAAAGAACAGAAAGCATTTTGGGCTATTAAGTTTTTGAATTTTGATTCTAAACAGGTAGGAGAAAAAGACTACTAAAATTGAATGAGGTAGAGGAAATGCGACTGATGGCTTATGAGAATGCAGTAATTTACAAGCAAAGAGAGAGTTTCAATCGGGGCAACATGTGTTGCTTTTCAATTCTCGGTTGAAACGATTCCCAAGAAAGCTGAAATCAACATGGTCAGGTCTCTTTGAGATAAAAGAAGTTTCACTACATGGAGCAGTTGAGCTGGTAGAGCCTGGTTCAGAGAGATCCTTTAAAGTGAACGGACAAAGACTGAAAGATTATTTTGGAGGAGACATTCCAAACAAACAGGTATCACATCCTCTTAGAGAACCTTAAGAGCAACAAATTTCAAGCTAATGAAGGTAATTGAGCGCTGCATGGGAGACAAACCATGAGACACACATTTAGGTTTTAGTGGTTTTTACTTCTAGTATTTTTTTTAATTCCAAAAATAGGGGAAAGAAAGGAGGGGATGAGATAGAGTTGGGTGCCAAGAAAAGCACTATAGTGCTTTGCACTGCAATTTGAAAACCATGTGTAACCGTTGACCAGCGCATAGCCCTAGTGGGTTGCGCAACTACGCATTGTGCCCTACAATAGCGTAATGCGTTGAATGGATGGAAATGGACAGTTGGGCAACTAATGGTTGAGCGCAATGCACCCATGGTTGGCACAATGCACTAATATATGTTCCCTTTAAAAAACTGAACATTGAAACTCTATTTGAACTTCGATTTTCATCCAAAACCTTTGTGGAAAGAGTTCTTATCCTTGTTATTTTTTATGCTGCTATTCCTTACTTTCTTTTCATCCTTTTTACTCATGGCTGAGAGAGCAACAATTTGCGGCATTAATTGTAGGGATAACGGAGACTTTGATGATTACCACTTCAAATCTATTGCCCATTGTAGTACCCCAATTTTGTCTGACCTGTTGGAATCAAGTTGATTTTATACTTAGAGTTTTGATGTTAACAAAAATATTTTATGAGAACAATATATTTGACTTCAAAGAGTCTGAAAGAGGTTTTGGTCAAGATTTGAAGAAGAATTGAAGAAGATTTATCTACAACAACATATGAACAAAATAAATCTGAAGAATTAACAAACGCAATTTGAACAAAATACGAACATAATTAATCTAAAGAATTTATAAACTCAATCTAAACAAAATAGGAACATAATCAATCTGAAGAATTTATAAACCTAATTTGAACAAATTACAATTCAGAATTAAACAGGGACTAAATTGAAGCCCAAATTTTAATTATAAATACATACTCAAGGCTGAAGAAGAAAATCATCGTAAAAGAGAAAAGAGTTGTCTTAGAGTTCAAAGAGAAAAACACTTGTTCGAATGAAAAATATTATCTAAGTGTTTTTTTAGTGTTAGAGTTGTTATTATTATGAGCTTTGTTAGAAGCAAACACTTAAAGTTCCAATCTTTTGTATCCAACCCGATAGTGGTTTAGTTCCTTCTTCAATAAGGAGTTGTCAGGTTGTTAGGAGAAGACTTGGCTTGTACGGTCAAGGTGGTTAGTTCCTCAAAATTCTAGGGTTGTCAGGCTGTTTGGGAAGACTGGCTTGGAAGGCCAGGTGCTTTGTAATTCAAGGTATTTGAATTAATAGATAGCCTTCTGAATGAGGGGATTGGATGTTGCAAAGTTAGTGGGGAACCAGGATAAATCTATGTGTCAAATTTTTTATGCTTTCATTGCTTGCTGCCCCTGAATCCGATTGCTTCTACTCCAAGTAAGTCACCAAAACTGAACTAGGTTTTATTTATTTATAAATTATCAAAAAGTTATCAACTTTGGCAAACACAATTCAATCCCACCTTCTCGTGTTTGCACCTTCAATTGCCATCAGAGCTTGGTCTCAAGGGTGAACACTTTACAGTGTTTGAGAAAAGATCCAAGGGTTCAATATGTCTGGATTCAGTGAAGAAACTGTTGAAGGAAACATCAATAGACCACCTCTGTTTGATGGAGCATGTTTTGAGTAATGGAAGGACAAGCTGAGAAGTTTCTATATTTCCCAAGATTATGAACTTTAGGACTTGGTGGAAGATGGTTATATTGCTCCGAAGAATACTGATGGTATTGAAATTCTAAGAAAGGAGATGAATGCTGATCGGAAGAAGATGTACAAGATGCATCATAAGTCCAGAACATTCATGATAAATGCAATCACCTTCAGGGAGGTTGACAAGTGCACCAACAAAGAGACAACAAAGTGTATTTATGATAGTCTGATTCTGACCCATGAAGGAAGCAAGCAAGTTCAAGAAGCAAAGGCTAACCTCCTAGTCAAAAAGTATGAGCCGAAATACTCCACATATTTTTGGAATTGGACATCTACATGGATCTTAGCTTTTAGTTGCACTTAGTTGGACTCCAATTGGACATCTACAACTCCAGATATGGCTGAAATACTCCACAAAGGTCATGTTGATTTCTCACCAAAATTTAGCACTGCACTAAAACAAAGTAACAACATAAAACTATGAAATATCTCTACTTAATGAAGGAAATAAGAACATAAACATTTCATTGAATCAAAGAACTAAAATTAACAAAATATATTAAATAACTCTTTAAATTAACTAATGAATAAAAGATAACTAAGACTAAAAACAATGAAAAATATGCATATGATGAAGAGTCATCACATGCAAACCTTAGATTAATTTCAAAACTAAATAAACTTCAACTAGTATGAGGTCTACCTAAGCTTAGTTACAAAAATGAAATTATGTGTGAAGCTTGCCAAAAAGGAAAACAAACAGAGAACTCCTTTACTCCTAAGAACTCAGTCTCTACTTCAAAGCCCCTTGAGCTCTTACATATAGATCTCTTCGGGGCAATGAAAATAGCCTCTCTAAGGGAAAGAAATATGGATTTGTTATAGTAGATGATTACACTAGGTGGACATGGGTAAAACTTTTAAGAAGTCAGGATGAATCCCACAATATGTTTGTCACATTTTGCAAACAAATAATGAATGAAAATGGTCTTAAGATTGTAACAATTAGAAGTGATCATGGGGGAGAATTTGAAATCAAGTTCTTTGAAAGTTTTTGTGATGAGAATGGAATCTCCCACAGCTTCTCCTCTCCTAGAACACCCCAACAAAATGGAGTTGTAGAAAGATAGAACAAATCACTCCAAGAAATGACCAGAACCATGTTAAATGATATGAATGTTGCAAAACACTTTTGGGTTGAAACAATTAATACTGCATGTTATATTCAAAATAGAGTGTTAGTTAGATCTATATTGAATAAAACACCATATCAATTGTGGAAAGGTAAAGAGCCTAACATCTCTTATTTTAAACAATTTGGTTGTACTTGTTATATGTTGAACACTAAAGATAACCTTGGTAAATTTGATTCTGGATCTCAAAAGTGTACCTTCATTGGATACGCTAAAAGATCTAAGGCTTATAGAGTGTTTAATAGGGAAACTCAGATTGTGGAAGAATCCATACGTGTTAAATTTGATGACAAACAGCTTGATCTTGAAAAGTCAGATTAAGATGATGTTAATGCAGGTTTACCCGAACTAGAGGAAGCAGATGCAGACAAATAAGAAAACCTTGAAAAATCAGAGGATACAAGCAAATCAAAAGAATATGATAAATCTTCAAAGGATGAATCTGATCAAGTCAGAAACACTCAAGATAAGTCAGAAGGAAGATCTGGATGGAAGTACAAGTCATCTCATCCTGAAACTTTAATCATTAGAAGTTCAAGTGATCATTTGAGAACCAGAACATCACTAAAAGGTACCACTTTGTTTGGCTTAAGCTCATCAATTGACCCTACCTCTATTGATTAAGCATTGACTGAAGATAGATGGATTCTTGCAATGCAAGAAGAGTTAAATGAATTTAAGAGTGATGACTCTTCATCATATGCATATTTTTCATTGTTTTTAGTCTTATCTATCTTTGATCATTAGTTAATTTAAGGAGTTATTTGATATATTATGTTTATTTTAGTTCTTGGATTTAATGAAATGTTTATGTTTTTATTTCCTTGATTAAGTAGAGTTTTTTTTCGTAGTTTTGCGTTGTTTCTTTGTTTTAGTGTTGTGCTGAATTTTGGTGAAAAATCAACATGACCTATTGGAGTATTTCAGCCATATCTGGAGTTGTAGATGTCCAATTGGAGTCAAACCAAGTGCAAATGAAGCTAAGATCCATAGCTACAACTGTCATGAAGACATTGGATCCAAATTCGGATTCAAAAGAAGAGAAACATGCAGTACACATCAGAAAGAAGAGGTTTTGCTCCTGAATCGCAAAAACCTGCGCCTGGGGTGCATTTCTGCACCACTAACTCTGTCAAATAGCGCTTGAAGCGCAAATTCCGCGCCTGGGGAGCGTGGCACGAGGCTGAATGTATAAAAACGCGTGTTTATCACTTTTTAGGCATCTTTTTGACATTCAGGAAGTTCGGAGACTTGTGCCCTAGTAGAGAAACTCAAAGACAGCTGTTTCTAACACCATTGGAGCAGTTTTATCAAGAAATATTCATGAATCTTTCTTGTAATTATTCTCTAATCTCTATCTTTTCTGTCTCTATCATGAGTAACTAAACCCTATTTGTTAGGGATGAGTGAAACCAGATGAAACCCTTATTTTCCTGATTTGATTTCTTGTTATATGAATGAGTTTATTGAATAATTTTTCTCATCTCTGTGCTTAATGCTTTTTATTGCCTGATCAACTTTAAAATGTTTTACGATTCGTATTTTGAAACGGAAGTGGACTTTACAAATGCTTGAGATGAGAAATTCATGATATTATAGTCTAGGGACAGATCCAGGTCATGAAACCAATTGAATTATTTGTAGAGGCAATAATTAATAAGAGAATTCTTGTATTGTAAAGCTTAATTCTAATCTTAAATCAACTAAGGAATTAGGGGTTACTTTGGAATTAAAGGTTCTGTCACTAAGACATTAGGGCAAGAATAATAAAGAGAAATCGGTAATAATTCAATAAAGGAATTTGGTAACAAGGATCAAATTAGAAATCAAGTTTGGATTTGAAGTGAAACTCATCCCTAACATTTTTCTCATTATAAAAGTTCAATTTTATAAAGTTGTTAGTTTTAAATATTATTTCAATCAATTCAGAAACTTTTTGTTCAATTTTAGTAATTAAATATAATTCAATAGTAAAACGCAATCCTTGAGTTCGACACTCGGTACTACCGTTTTATTATTACTTGCAACGATTCAGTACACTTGCTGAAACGCTATCAAGTTTTAAGCGCCATTGCCGGGGATTGCCATCTCACTATTGAGTTATAATTTAGCTACTTAATTGAAATTTTTTGCTCTGCAATAAAATTTTTGTTTTTATTTTATTTTTAATTTTGAAAAAAAAACTGTTTTTTTTTTTTTTTTATTTGTTGCGCCTGTTAATGTCGTGTGCTAGTGGTTTGTCTCTTCTTTGTTTGAGCTGCTGAGGATGGAAGATTGTAATAATGATATTCTACTACAATTATATGAAGAGTGTGATACTTGTCTTATATCTGCTATATTACGCATAATTGAGAGACAAATCTTGAGAGATGCATTTTTAAAATATAACCGTCAGATTGGGCCTTTTAGGTGTGACTTTTGCGAAGGAATACATAGGAATGAACTTGTTTTGATTACTATATCCCACCACTAGAATATGAAGATCTATTGGTTATAGAAGCAGAAGACAACGAGTGTTATATGAAAAAGATCAGTTGGGAACAATTGAAAAGGACATGGAAGCAACATCATTTATTTCTCAAAAAGAAGAAGAATGATGATGTGTTTTTTCTGTCATATATGCCACCTTGACAATAGTAGAGGCGTCAAGCTAATGACTTTAAAGAAGCGCTTCGTGGGAGGCAACCCATAGGTAGAGGTAAATTTTATTTTTGCAATCTTATTTTTGTTATTTGGATTTGTTTCTTTTTAATTGTGTGTAAACATGCACTATGAGGAAGAATTTGTAAAAACTTGAAGTTAGTCTTAAGTTATCTGTTTGGAATTTTGAAATTTAAATTCTATTTCTTAGCTCATATCATTGCTCAATTCGATGAGTTTCACTAATGCATGCATTGTTGATTACTCGTTGGTTATGGAAGTCTCACTTTCCATTTTTAAAAAAAAAAAAAAAAATTTTGCAATGACATGTTTGATATCATTTGGATAGTTCATACTCTCTCTTAGTATCCCAGCTATGAGCTTTTGGGCCTAAACACTTTAATTCTTTGCTGTGTGATTATCCAAACATGTGTTATCCTTTGAGAACTTGCACTAATTCTGACTTGCATCACTTGTAATTTATGCACACACTGAGGCAATTTTGTTCGGTCGTTTGAGCTTTTCTAACTACCCTATGCAAATTTTATCCTTTGCTAGCCCCTTTGAGCCTTGCCCTTTTCTTTCAGTTACTAGCCACATTACAAGCCAAAGACCTGACTTTAATTACATCACCTTAATTGGAGTTAGGTAGGAAATTTTTTGTCTCATCTTGGTAAAGTGCTAAGTTTGGGGTTGCTCATGGGATATCAACCTTTTAAGTTTGGGGTGGTGGTTCTAAAAAAAAAACAAATCAAAACAAAAGAAAAATCAAAACAAAAAGAAAAGAAGAAGAAGAAGAAAAAAAAATCAGTTTTTGTATTTTAATAAATAACATGTTCTTGGTTCTTTTGTCAATGTTTGAGAATCTCCACAATGAAAATGTGAAGGAAAAAAAATGGTAGAATAATTTGAAAATTTGTACCTAACTCCAAGTAGTAAAGCCTACTATCCCAAAATGTCCTACCCTTACCTAAGCCCCATTACAACCCGAAAGTCCTCCAAAAGTGTGTGTGTTTGTTGCAATTGTGAATGCTAACTAGAATATTTTTCAAGCCTATGGTAGCGTGATGCATCTTCTAGGATTTGAGTGATAAATTCATAACCCTTGCTAAACACTTGAGAGAAATTTTAGTGAGATTGTGTGAAGAGAGAGTTGAACTTGATGAATGAATGCTAAGTGTACAAATGATGTTTTTTTATGTAAGCAACCATGGAGCATGATGAATGTTTTGTAGTAGCTGGAACTTTGAAAATTGAGTTTCATTTGATTTGAGAAATTGAGTTTAAGTTTGATTTTCACTATACCAAATCTGAAATTAATTGTTGCTTGCGGACAAGTAATAGATTAAGTTTGGGGTTCTGATGACTCTTCATCATATGCATATTTTTCATTATTTTTTGTCTTATCTATCTTTAATCATTAGTTAATTTAAGGAGTTATTTGATATATTTTATTGATTTTAGTTTTTGGATTTAATGAAATGTTTATGTTCTTATTTCCTTGATTAAGTAGAGATTTTTCGTAGTTTTGCGTTGTTTCTTTGTTTTAGTGCAGTGCTGAATTTTGGTGAGAAATCAACATGACCTATGTGAGTATTTTAGCCATATCTGGAGTTGTAGATGTCCAATTAGCGTCAAACCAAGTGCAAATGAAAGCTAAGATCCATAGCGAAAATGTTCATGAAGACACCCGAGCCAAATTCAGACTCAAAAAAGGAGAAACACGCAGTATACGTCAGAAGAAGAGGTTTTGCGCCTGAAGCGCAAAAACCTGCGGCTGGAGCGCATTTCTGCACCACTGACTCTGTCAAATAGCGCTTGAAGCACAAATTCCACGCCTGAGGCGTGGGCACGCGGCTGAATGTATAACAACGCGTTTTTATCACTTTTTAGGCATCTTTCTGACATTTGGGAAGTTTGGAGACTTGTGCCTTAACAGAGAAACTCAGACACGGCTGTTTCTAACACCATTGGAGTAGTTTTATCAAGAATAATTCATGAATATTTCTTGTAATTCTTCTCTAATCTCTATCTTTTCTATTTCTGTCATGAGTAACTAAACCCTATTTGTTAGGGATGAGTGAAACCAGATGAAACCCTTATTTTTCTGATTTGATTTCTAGTTATATGAATGAGTTTATTGAATAATTTTTCTCATCTGAAGCAGATGGCTAACAATAATTTGCAATATCATCAACATGTTCAATTTTCTCTTCAAGCCATCGAAGCCCAAGTTGAACAACTAGCCTCCACCGTCCATCAAATTCATGCCAACAAATTGTTGCACGATGATGTGTAATCTATTGCATTATTGGAGGAACTAAGCAACAAAAGTTCAAGTGAATGCATGAAAGAGATTGTCCCACAAAATTCCTTGGAATTTGACCCGGATGAATTATATACTACATTTGAAGTGCATAAATCGCTTGAAATTTTTTCTTTTGAAGGTGGTGTTTGTGATATTTTTCATGAGATCAATGCAGCCACTTGTGCCAAAATTCAAACAAATTCATTAGTTGTTAATTTTGAAATTGAGAAGGTGGAATTTACACTAGTAGAAAATTGTGTTTTTAATTGAGCGAGTTAAGTGAGTTACATGCCACCCGACTTAACAAATGAGGCGGATGTTTAATCTTAATATGTTTAAGTCGGTTGCCTGGGTAAACAAGTTAACAAAAATGAGGCGGTGACAATTTTGTAAATATGTGAAGCACGTTTAATGCGGTTATACTGACAACCGACTTAAGGTATACAGAAACAATAAAAAATAAAAAATAATATATCTCATCTTCCTCTATGTTTATAAGATGAGGCGGTGACAATTCTGTAAATACATGAAATGCGTTTAATGAGATTATATTGGTAACTGATTTAACGCAGAGTGGAAAAATAAGGAAATTAATATATCCCATCTTCCTCTGACCCGCATTTTATCTTCCCTAACCTCTACATCCTCTAAACCTCTGTGTTCCCTAACCTCCACATCCCGTACACTTAAAACTGGGTTCTTGACATTCCTCTGACCTCGACATCGCAACCCTAAACTCTCGCCGCCGCTGTTTTATTGTCACCACTTCGTTGATTTGTGAAGACAAATTTGATTCTCAAGTTCTTGTTTTTCTTTCCTCTAAAAATAATTAATTGGACATGTGTAATGTGTGTTTTTTAATTGTTTGTGATGTTTGTTTATCTGTGTTGGATGTTTTGTATGTTGATGTTGGTGGAATTTTACATTGTTTGAAATAATAGAGAAAACGTAAGTTTCACTTTCTCTTTAGTTCTTGCATGTCTTTCTCTCTTGTGTCTCTTTGATCTAGTTTTGTACACCACATACAAGATATCAGTTGCTTGTTGTTCCTTTATTTTGTACATAAACTCTACAATTCATGCTTGTTTAGAGGAACAAAATCCCTACAATTCAGGCTATTGTTTCTTGGAGTGAATTCTAAGACATAAAAGTTACCCCAAAATTATCACAAGTTTCTTACCTTCGGCATATACGTCGTCACCAGTTACAGACCATTCCTTGGATTCATAGATAGGACTACATAATAAATCAAGCAAATACATTTTGAATAAGTAGTTCAAATTCTATATAATTGCATGAAAATAATTAATAAGTAAACATCAATATCCAAACAATGTAACACACCTGTATGATTTTATAATTGAGATTAACTCATCTGATAGTATGTTATTATATTTATATAACTGAACCTAGAATTCAATAAAAATGTAAGACACCTCTATCCATCAACATTAGCACCATATTTGTCAACAAATTTCGCAAACCTTTTACTGGTCTTTGATAGTTGTTCCTCTAAAATCATGCGAGCTTGATCAAATTCTATTGAAGCCTTCATCACAACATCGTAAATCCTTTGCTCTTGTTCTTATCTAGAGAAATGTAACTGCTGCATACATTCCTTGAGAGCACAATCCAAATGAAACGCTCTTTCTTCATATCAGTACTACATATCATGAAAGTTACCTTACAGTCTTGAACAATTTTTGTTTGTTTCTTCATATGCTCATCTTTAGCATTACAATTACAGAGTGTAAAATCAAGCTTATCATTTAATCTTTTTAAGTCTTTCTCTAATTGTTCTTTATCAGCCAGAAGTGCTTGCACCTAAAACATAAAAATAAAAACAAGACAAAATATTAATTTCTTATATCATGTAATGAAGAAAACACAAATATGTGGAAAAATCCAGATCTCTACCTACCTCTTTCATTTTTTTCTTTTGAAGTAAGATTTGTTTTGTCTGTTTCTAAAATTATCTTCAATAAATTTTCTAAAGTCCATAATTATAATATAGGTATAAGATTTTTTTGTTGTAGTTATTTTAATTGTTGGGGTTGAGTGACGATCATGCTTGGCTTACACTTCTTATGCCAGCAATATAATCAGTTTAATAAACAAAAGTTGTATAATAATGGTAAATTGTTTTAGCATTAATCTTTTATCTTAATCTTTACGATTATTTATTTTTGAGGAATGATATTTAAACACATTTTTAAACACAAATACTATCATATAATATACATGTGTCCCCCACACAATCTCTCTCTTCTTTTACTTTCTCCCCTTTTTTTTTACTTTCCCCCTTTTTTATATCTCTTTTTTCACTTTTTTTTGTCTTTCTCTACAAAAACAAACCTCACACATTCATCTTTCCTTTCTTCCATAATCCCTCCTTCCTTTTATTTACTGATTTTAATCAAATTTTTAATGAAGTAACTTGAGCAACTTTATCTCCTCCCTTGCAAGGTAACTTCTCATTTTCTTCTTTCCGACAATGTTGAGTTTCAAATTTTGTCTTTCATTTATTGATGGGGTTGTTAGCTTGTTTTCTTTAAGTATGTGTTGTTTTTTCATAGAATTGCAATTGTTTTTGGTACATTGTTTTGCTTAGATATGAATTTTTGTTTTTATGGATTCATACATGTTTTTCTGGATTCATACCTGGTTTTTCTGCTTCTGGTTAATAATATAAACATTATTGGTTAATGAAGTACAATAGGTGGTTAATGAATTATTTTTGTCTAAAAATTAGGGCTGTTAACTGTTAATCAATCATGCTAATTATTTTTGTCTAAATATTAAGTTTCATCACTCTTAATCAATGATGTTAATCAGATTTGAATTGTTAAGTTTCATCAATGTCTAAATTGTTGGTAGGTCTAACACATTTCATATTATGTGATTAATAATTTGTTAATTCTGGGTCTTTCTGATTTTTTGTTTCTGGTTAATATTTTAAATATTATTGGTTAGTGAAGTACAATAGGTGGTTAATGAATTATTTATGTCTAAATGTGGTAGGTCTAACACATTTCATATTATGTGTTTAATGGTGTGCTAAATGTTGGTTACTAAAGTGCATACAGTGGTTAATGATCAGATTGAATTATTTTTTGTAATTTTTGTGTGACATTTGCACTATCAGTTGAAACTTCATGGATTGTGGTACTATTGAAGATGAAGGTATCAGAGTTGACAACCTTGATGATGATGACAGGGATGTGTGTTTCTTGCTTAGATGAAGTCAAATCATTTTATGAAGAGTATGCTTCGAGAAAGGGTTTTGGGTGGAAGATTAGATCTTCAAGAAAAGGGCAAGATGGGGAACTCTGCTACTTAATTTAAACATGCTCAAGAGAGGGGTCAAAAGTGTCAAAAATTTCGTGTACGTTTAAAACACTTCCAACTAAGGTAAATAATTGTCCCGCCAAGATGGTTATTAAGTTGGATAAAGATGGATTGTGGTACATTACAAAATTTGAACCTGATCATACTCACGAGACGAGTTCTACAAAGGCAAGGTTGTTCAAAGCAAACAAGAAGATGAATTTGCATGTGAAGAGAACAATACAAATCAATGATGATGCAGGAGTGAGGATCAACAAGACATTTCAATCTCTTGTTAAAGATGCAAGAGGGCATGAAAACGTACCATTTTGTGAAAGTGATGTGAGGAATTATGTTAACCAGGAACAACGTGCAATAGGAAAAGAAGGTGATGGAAAGGCCTTGATAAGCTATTTCTGCCAAATGAGGGAACAAAATTCAGATTTCTTCTATGACATAGATTTGGATGACGATTTTCACGTAAGGGATGTGTTTTGGGCTGATGCAAGAAGTAGAGCTGGTTATGAATACTTTGGAGATGTTGTGACTTTTGACACAACATATATGACTAATAAGTATGACATGCCTTTTGTTGTGTTTGTTGGTGTGAATCACCATGGTCAATCAACATTACTTGGATGTGGACTGTTGTCAGGTGAAGATACATATTCATTTGTATGGCTTTTCAAATCATGGCTCGTTGTATGCTAGGAAAGGTCCCTCTGGGTATTGTGACTGACCAATGCAAGGCTATGAAAAATGCCATTGAGTTAGTCTTTCCTACAACTTGTCATAGGTGGTGTTTATGGCATATAATGAAAAAAATTCCTGAAAAGCTCAGTTAATATAGTGAATATAAAATGATTAAGTTTGCATTGAATGAAGCGGTTTATGACACAGTGACAAAAGAGGCATTTGAAGAAAAATGGTGTTCTTTCACCGACAAATTTGAGCTTCAACAAAATGATTGGTTGAATGGATTGTATAACGAACGTCATAGATGGGCACCAACCTTGCTAAGGAAATATTTTTGGGCAGGTTTGTCTACTACACAGCGAAGTGAGGGTATACATTCTTTCTTTGATGATTATATGAATTCAACGACAAGTTTAAATCAATTTGTAAAACAATATGATAATGCTCTCAGAAGTCAAGCAGAAAAAGAATTTGAAGCAGATTTTAATTCGATGGATACTACAATTTCTTGTGGGTCAAACTCGTCAATTGAAAAACAATTCGAAGGTGAATACACTCATGCCAAATTTAAGGAAGTTCAAACAGAATTTAGATCTAAAACGAATTGTACTGTTTCCTTGTATACTGTGGAGGGTTCCTTTGCTACATACCATGTGTTGGAGGAGGTGTCAATTGGAGACAGACCAAAAGAACGTGTCTTAAAAGTTGTGTTTAATCGAGAAAATAATGATGTCAACTGTGAATGTTCGTTGTCTGAGGTTAGAGGTATTTTGTGTCGCCATGTGTTATCTGTGTGTACTCAAAAGAGGGTTAAAAATGTGCCAGAGAAGTATATCTTAACAAGGTGGAAGAAAAATATTAAAAGGAAACATTCATATATTAAGAGCAGCTATGGTGTGAAAGAATTGAAGCCACAAATGGACAGGTTTGACAAATTGTGCAAGCATTTCTATGAAGTTGCTGAAGTAGTTGTAGAGTCTGAAGATGCGATTAAGGCACTCCATGAAATATTAAATCAATTTAATTCTAATTTGCCCACCATGGATACTACAAATAACAAGGTTAAAAGAAGTTCTATTGATGCTTCAAGTCCAAACAATGATAATGAAATTCGCAGTCCTTTGCGGGTCAAGCGTAAAGGTCGTCCTCCAACAAAAAGAAAAATATTTGTAGTTGAAACAATTCGCAGTCCTTTCCGAGTGTGTGGTTGTATTATTATATGTAAGATTGTGCTAACTTATTATATGTTGTTGTTCAGGTTGGAAGTAATACATCATTCTTCGATCTTTTGTCATAATTCAACACAACTATGTGACGAAATGTAAATGTTTTATCAATTTTGTCACTTTTTTATATGACATTTTGTTGCAACAAACAGTCAAGTATATGGATTGTATGATAATCATGTACGTAGTTTATCACTTTTGTCACTTTTGTCACTTTTTTCTATAACAATTTTGTTAATGGATTTGAACAGAAAGTTTGGTCATTCTTATCAGACAAAATATAAATTTGGTTCATAATGCACACTAATTTTGGTTCATAAAAATCAACAGCTAATGGACACTAATTTTTAACCATACATATTTGTTCATAAAAACATAAAGAAAGAAAAAAACAGGCAAAAAATGTAGTTCAAACGCCACCAACTACATCGCTATAGAGAACCTCCCACAAACTCAAAATATGCCAATAACACACTTATTTTTTCTTCTTCTTCTTCTTCTTTTCATCCGGATTCACAAATGGACTATTATTGACTACACTTTTAACTCGCTTCTTTGGTTTATCTTTCATTCTTGTAATTATGTTTGACGTTGGTTTTGCTGAACTGTTCACGTTAGGCTCACCTGTTGACAAATGTATTAAAATTATATCATAAGAAAACTACAACAACACCACAACATATACAATTTATTACTTACCAACAACATTTTCTGCGACTTCATCCCCAACATTCTCAACAGGGGTACTAATTCCCACCTCACCTGTTGACAAATAGAATGTTATTAACAAGTCCAATTACATACCATAAATATTTGATTGACGAAAAAATTCAATATTCATACCATCAAATTCAGCATATGAAGTTGAGGGGAATCCATTACAAGCTCTTGCTGAAGAATCTCCCACAAATTCATGATCGGATTCATGCATTGGCTGACATTTACACAATTCTTCTTTCAACAATTTTACCTCACCCTCAAGAATCGAAATCTTCTCTTGGGACTGCCTATTCTCCGCCACCAATCGTTGATAACCAACATAACGTACAGTCTGATTTTCTTGTTCATGCAATGCTTCATTTACCATGTCAAATTCAAGTTCTTCATTTGTTGCAATTAACTCTTCAATTGTCTTGCAAAACGAAAAACAATTGAAACACACACATTATTATTAAACAAGTTATACAAGCAAATAATATAAATGCTTACCATGTTATTTTGAAATGATTTTAATATTGCTTTCTTCTGACACTGTAAGATTGGCCAATTCAAAAATCTCGGGAATCGAAACTTTGGAATAGATGTTTCACCAAGGGGCAATTGGTTGAAAGCCCAGATCTAAAACAAATATTAATATACTTAATAAATGTATTTTAATTTAAAGACAACACAAGATAGAAGATGGTGACATAAAATGATATAAAATATATACCTATAGGACAGTTGCACAACCTGTTATGTGTGTTTGCGAATCTACCTTCCCCTCTTTCAACACAGTTTCAAACCTACTTAAACTTTCAACTAAAACATTATACACAACTACACCCCAATTGTAGCTATGCAAAGACTCTAGATAATCAAGTATTTTAATATAACGAGTATTTACTCGATTCCCTTATTGGGGAAAATAGAACTCGCCAAAGGCGAGGAGTATATAAAGTCTACAAAAATTGACTTTGTTCTGACGACACATGTGAAGCAACACACAAATCGTATCACAAGTTACTTTTTTTCCTCTAAACAACAACAATGTATCACATTCCTCATTTTCATATTCTTTCAAAGGCTCACCTACTATTGGTAGTCCTATAGCTAAACATATGTCACTTGGAGTAAAATTAACTATCCTACCCCTAATTCTAAACCCCCCCCCCCCCCAATACGTCCATCCCACCTACTAGCCAACTCCAACAACAGAGAACCAAGAATTTGTAAATTTTTTGGCATATCTAAAACCCACTTGAATGGAGTTGTCATAATTTGAGTTCGTTGTGCATTTGTCAAATGAAGGTTGATTTCATGCAAAAAATTTGGTAAACATGCATGTCTTGCACGTATCTGAAAAGTATGAATATATGGTTAATATTGATAAATAAATTGCAACAATACAAATACAACTAGTTTATAAATTTCTTACATTTTTTTTCATTTGTCGGTGCCATGTCTTAAAGCATCAGAACTGTAGAAAAATAAATACCAAAATATTAACATTGAAATAAAATAGCTCATTTATGATACTAAATTTGTCTAAATTGAAATAATAGATAGAAATATACTTGAATTATGCTTATTATGTGACATTATCAAATAAGTGACATTATCAAACATAAGTACACTAATATTTTTCATTTATTATGAGAAATTGGGAAATTCTGCTTATTATCGGAATTGTAATAATATACTTATACTCCTACACCAAAAGGGGGATTTCAAATTCAATCTAATGATCATTTGGATCAACAAAACTGTAATCTTAAAAAATCCTCAAACTTGTTAATGAATTAATTAAGATACTAATCTTGTATTGAACTGCAATAATATCCATAAACAGCTTCCAATTCAGAATTTAAGGTCACATAAAACATACTGAAATTCCATTATGCAGCTTGAATTGGACAATAAATGAAAGAACATGCCAAAAAAAGTAATGAGCAACAGCCAAAGGAAACAATGGAAGGAATATCAGCATTTAAGTCATGTTATCACAATTCACAATATGTGGAGTCCACAATGTTTAGAAAGGCTTGGATTTCAACATCCAACCAATGGAAGAAATTAGGGGTAAAAGTTAACTACAAATTTTTGTACTAAATATTTCACATGATACACGTGGAGCTGGTGTAATTTTAGATAGGTCATTGGGAAAGAAATCAAGACCAGTCAATTTCAAAATCATTCTTATTTCTCATTTATAAACCAGTCTAAAGTGCTAGACTCTGTCTCAAATATAAAGCAATAAAACAGATCAATCTGGCCAAAATTCTTCTATCATGGAGGAAGTATAAAACCTAAATGCGATAATTTTATTCAAACCAGCAAGGAATTCGGCTAATTTGTTTTACCTACATCAGCCTAAATTGAAACGAAGAAGCCAAAAATAGAAACCCTAAAAACAAATCCTAAACGAAGAAGCAAAAATAGAAACCCTAAATCAATAACTAAAAAACCTAAATTTAAAGAAACAACAATCATACAAAGAAGCAACAACAATGATAGAGAGAAGTAAACTTACAATGAAAATACCCAACAACCTGTAACTATCGCATAAAGAAGACAACGAGCGATGACAACTGGGAAGGAAGATGAGATGGCCTAACGAAGAAACGATAGAAATTGCTCTTGTGACTCGAAATGAACCTTTCTCGGTGGAAGAAAGGAATAGCGATGGAGAAGCATTCAGGAACAAGAAGGAGAGAAATGGTTTTCTGAGGAATAGAAAGATAACTAGCAAAATGACTAACTTGTCCTTAAGTATGTAAACGTATATAGTATATGTGTTTGTATGTGTCCAAAAATGTGTTTAAATAACATTTCTCTTTATTTTTAACAGAAAAGTTGTGGAGGAATTTTTAAAGGTGTGGAAGAATTTTTACAATTTGGGTTTAAATATGTCTTTGGTCCCTACAAATATATGACTTTTTGATTTTATTCTTCGTAAGTTTTTTTGTTTGAATTTAGTCCCTGTAAAATCAGAGACGATTGATTTTGGTCCCTAACGTCAAATCAAAAGTTACAAAAAAAAGAGCTGGCAAACCGCCATGGCACGGAAGAAGACGGGTTTTCCAAAAAACCATAATACTAATTATTAAATGATAATTAATAATATAAAATATTTTAATTTTTAATATATCATAAAAGATGATGTGTTGTTGTGCATTTATAGGGCCACGTGTCCCGGCGCTCCTTTTTTGTAATGTTGATTTGACGTTAGGGACCAAAGTCGAGCTTCTTAGATTTTACAGGGACTAAATCCAAACAAAAAAACTTACAGGGACTAAAATCAAAAAGTGAGAGGGACCAAAGACATATTTAAACCTACAATTTGCTTTTAAAAAAATTCCTAAAAATGAAGGAAAGTTTTATTGTTCGTTTATTAAATGTTTAAATAGAAATCAGTTACATTTAAGGAAACAAGAAATCATCTTATTTATTCTGGTATTTTCCAAAGTTATACAAAAAAGGATATGGCATGGTGATTCGTTAAACATGGCAAGTGTATCGGAAAGAGAAGAAGTTCGTGAAGATATGGACAATCGACTTAAGGACATGATTCTTGATATTGGACAAGAGTCTTTTCAACGTGCACATGGTTTTGATAGTTTATGCAATGACAAAGAAGAAGCTTTGTATCTGGAATGCACTAACTTCACACGCTTTCATGCGGTGCTGAGATTGTTCAATTTGAATGTGAGAAATGGATGGACAGACAAAAGCTTCACTAAACTATTTGAGTTGTTGAAAGAAATGATTCCTGAAGGTAACACATTTCCAAACTGTTATTATGAGGGAAAGAAGATATTGTGTCCGATGGGTATGGAGTATAAGAAAATACACGCATGCCCTATTGATTCCATAGTATACCGAAATGAATTTGAAGTGTTGAACCAATGTCCTAGGTGTGCGTTATCACACTATAAAGTGAAGGATGCTGATTCCAATTGTGATGAAAGCACAACAAGTCCTCTTGCAAAGGTGTTATGCTATCCTCCCATAATTCCAAGGTTCAAATGATTATTAGTTAATGTCAATGATGCAAAGAATATTAGATGGCATACATATGAGAGACAATGTGATGGACAACTTCGTCATCTGGCTGATTCATTGCAATGGAAGAAAGTTGATGAATTGTATCCTAAATTCGAGAATGAGTCAAGAAACCTTAGACTTGGACTTGCCATAGATGGAATGAACTCATACAGTAACTTAAGTAGTAACCATAGTTCATGGCCCGTTCTCTTAATTATCTACAACCTATGTTATGTTATCTATGATGATTTCGGGTCTAAGGAAACCTAAAAATGACACAGATGTTTATCTAAGTCCATTGATTGGAGACATGAGAATTCTTTGGGAGGAAGGTAATGAAGTGTTTGATGATTATTCTTGTGATTATTTTAAAATGCATGCAATGTTATTTTGCACCATCAATGATTTTCCTGCGTATGGAAACTTGAGCGGTTATAGTGTTAAGGAACATAAAGCGTGTCCTATATATATGTGAAGAAGGCACATGCTACCTCCAACTAAAACAGGGAAGAAAGACCGTTTACATTGGACATCAGAGATTTCTTAAACCTAATCACCCATATCGTAGGTTGAGAAAAGCGTTTAATGAGACCAAGAGAATCGAATTGCTCCGGAAGACTTAAGTGGAGAGAAAATTTATCCAAGGTTGAAAGATGTCAATTTTATATTTGGAAAGAATAAAAAACAATCCATTGAAAAAATGTATGGAAAAAGAGGTATGTGTTATTTAATCTTCCTTAATGGTCCAGTCTAGATGTTATACATTGTATTGATGTGATGCATGCGGAGAAAAATGTGTGTGATAGTGTAATTGGAACACCTCTCAACATTCCAAGAAAAACAAAGGATGGATTGAATGCTTGTTTGGATATGGTTAAGATAGGTATACGACAAGAATTAGCTCCACGATCATCAGGTAAGCGACCATATTTGCCTCCAGCTTGTCATACTTTGTCAAAATATGAGAGAAGACTTTTTTGTGAGTCTTTAAGGGGCATATAAGTGCTGACGTGATATTCTTCAAATGTAAAGAGTCTCATCTCAATGAAAAAATTAGTTGGTTTAAAGTCTCGTGATTGACATGTATTAACGCAACGCAACAACTACTACTACTAGTGGTTATCGTGGAATATTGCCTAAAAAAGTGAGTGACGTTTTAATAGGTTGTGCTTATTCTTCAATACTATATGTAGCAAAGTCATTGATTCTAAAAAATTTAGGTGAGTTGGAAAATGAAGCTACTATTATTTTGTGCCAAATAAAGGTGTATTTTCCTCCTTCTTTTTTTGACATAATGGTTCACTTAATTGTTCATATATTGAGAGAAATTAGATTGTGCGGTCCTGTTTATCTAAGGTGGATGTATCCAATTAAGCGATACATGAAGATCTTAAAAGGGTATGTGAAGAATCCAAACCGTCCTTAAGCATCTATTATTCAAAGATACATTGGAGAAAAAACTATTGAGTTTTGTTTAGACTATATGTCAAAAGCGGAAACTATAGGAATTTCTAAGTCTCGTCATGAAGAGATATGCACATCTAAGGGTATATGAAGTTTAAAACTTAAGAGCATGAGGCGTGAGGAATTACTTCAAGATCATTTGTATATATTGAATAATACCGATGAGGTTCAACCTTACCTTTCGACTCACAAAAACATTTTCAAGGAAAAAAATCCTCGAATGAATTAAAAATGGTTGTTCAATGAGCATAATAAGACTTTCTTAAAATGGTTTAAAGAAACCATTTTAACCGATAATACATGTTTTGTTACATTAAAATAGCTAGCAGATGGGCCTAATTTTGACGTGATAACTTGGATCAACAACGATATCAATAATTTTACCTTTTACACAAAGACTTGAGATGACAAAAGTACAGTGCAAAATAGTGGAGTTATGGTCGTAGCTGAGTCAATGCACTTCTCAAATTTAAAAGATAAAAATCTTGTTATAGCATCAGTATCTTACTTTGGGATCATTGAAGAGATTAAGGATGTTGATTTTATTAAATTGAAAGTTCCTGTATTTAAATGTAAATGGATTGACATAAGCAACAATGTTAAATTTTGTTTTGTTTATAAGTAAATTATGCTTTGTTTATAATTTTTACTTACAATAATATCATCCTTATATGATAGTTTATCTATAGTGTCATGTTATTTAATCATTATTTTGAATTTTTAATTGTTACTAGCCATAATTATATATTTTTTAAACAGAGACACATGGGTGATCCATCAGCTCCTTCACAAAGTGGATCAGAAACTAACTCTACCCAGAAAAAGAGTAGACGTGCCACACGAATGACAAAGTTGTTACGTAAGTGTAAGAAAGGTGATAAATTATCGATTGATTTTGATCAATCAACTAGACTATCTACAGGTAATAACAGGAAAGCTTTCATTGGTCATGTGACTCCCTTGTTTGAGAAAAAGTCAATATTTTGGCCAATGAATCATAGATGAAGACGTGAAGAAAAAAATATGGGCAACAATCGATGGAATTTTAGTTATCTTTGTTACTATTGTACTTAACTATATTATTTTTGTACACTAAATATTCTATTTGTTGTGTAATGTAGGAAACATGGAATGTTCCTAATAATGAATTTATTTAAAAAATGTTTTCAATATATGGGTGAGCGTTGGAGGGCATTTAAAGCTACACTAACAAGGATATATTTAAAGAACGGGGACCTAAGTCACAAATCTCCTATTGATGTACATCTTTTTATTGACGAGGAAATATTGCAAACGTTCATTGAGAGGACCCTTCGTTTCAAGTTAGTTGTATATATGATTTGGTTGCTCTATCTAATATTTTAGTACTATCTTTAATTGGCTTGTTATTTACAATAGGAGAAAAGAAAGAAGGCAAAAATGATGCAATCCTTTAATATGTACCCCCACAGATTGTCTCGTGAGGGATATGCATTCTTAGACAAGAGGAAAATTCGAGAGAAATTAAAACAAAGCCAAAAATCAGCTGGAGATTCTAAAGTTCCACCTCCATCTCCACCATCATGCCATGAGAAGTGGAAGAGAGCTCGACAAAGACCATCAGGAGAATACACATCATAAGAAATACGACTCATTGTTGAAAAAACTGTAAGTAAATATGTAATTCTAATTTCTTAATTAAATATTTATGCATAAAAAGTCTAATATATTTTTGTTTAAATTGTATGTTGTAGGATTCTCTTATGGAAAAAAACATCCCAAGGAAACTTCCATCCAAAAGGACGTCAAGATATCTTGACATAAGCCATTGGGCAACCTAAACTCTCTGGTTGTGTTCGGGTAGTTGGCAGAGGTGTGGGGATTCGACAATACTCTGGATCGTATTCTCGTTCATCCTCTACTCCACCCATTATGAGTAATGACCAAATAGAGACCATAAAAGCAAAGCTTACTAAGATGATTAGAGAGCAAGTGATGCAAGATATATCATCTATGACTTTCTCTCAACAAAACAATAATTTCCCAATTTTCTCTCCTAATACCACTTTACATGCAAGCACAAAAAGGTAGTTGTTCTGGTGTGCCACCTATACTAAATGAAGAGGATGATATCCTAGAATTTTGTGAATTATATATTGATAGGCATACTCATATTGTGGCATATGTTGATGTGTACAAGTTGGGATCCACTGTACATAATCAACTTCTAAATAATGATATGGTGACAATTGTGGTTACAAAGGTGCTAGATGCAAATACTCAAGTACATATGTCCATTGATGAGGTGACAACAGCTAGTCAAGCACCCAACAATTTTATTCAATGACCAAAAAAGATTCTTGCAACTTGTTTCCAATAAGGTATTCATTTACATTTAAGTACTTACGTACTTGAGTCCTTTTAAATATGTTGGGTATTATATTATTTTAATGGTTTAGGTTGTTGAGGTATCAAAGAAAGACAATGTTCCACCAAAAAAGCAAAACTTTCAACTAAATTATGTTGAACAATTGATGGTTATGACAATGAATATGTCAAAGCCTTAAGAATTTAAGTTGGAACATGGTGGAACAAGTTTTTTTTTCTTCTATTGAAAGATGTTATAGAGTTGTGTATAGATAAAGAAGAGATATGCATCACCATTTTACAAGTTTGACTAACGTAAGTATGTTTTATTTGTAAACTTTGCCAAATTATAATTTTCTTTATAATGAAAATTGAGTTTCATATCTTAGATATCTATATCGTCGTTGTATTGACTTTGGAAAGAGTGAAGTGTATGGATTTATTGATCCAAGTTTCATCCAGAGTGAAAATGATCCAACTATGCTCAAGTCCACATTCAAAAGAAGTTGTACGAGGAAAAAAGAACGTGTTACCTAGCATCATATCTCATAAAGTAATTATTTTTCTATTAAAGTTATCATTTATAATAGAGAAAATTGAATATCACACATATTTAATTGTTTATTGTAGTCGTTTTTGAGTTTCATATCTTAGATATCTATATCGTCGTTGTATTGACTTTGGAAAGAGTGAAGTGTATGGATTTATTGATCCAAGTTTCATCCAGAGTGAAAATGATCCAACTATGCTCAAGTCCACATTCAAAAGAAGTTGTACGAGGAAAAAAGAACGTGTTACCTAGCATCCTATCTCATAAAGTAAGTATTTTTATATTAAAGTTATCATTTATAATAGAGAAAATTGAATATCACACATATTTAATTGTTTATTGTAGTCGTTATTGACAATTGCTTATTATTACTCATAAGGAGCTTAATGTAGTCTTTCTATGTTAATTGGGAAGGAAACTAGATAAAAAAATATGTCAGATTGTTGATTTGTAAGTATTTAATTTATTTATTGTTCATAAGTATTATAATATGTTTTATAACACAACTTTAATAACTATTTTTGTATTGTAGAGCTTTTGAAGGTTATTATAGGTTTCTATGTTTGATAATTAAACCAAATATAACATGAAGTTTTCCCATAGTAAGTTGTTTACAAATGAATAACTTCATTTATAACATTATAACAATTATTTATTTAACATTTTTGTGATATTAAATTTTAGAGTCAGAGACAAGCTTCAAATTATGTGTGTGGCTACTATGTCATGTTACATATGTTGAACATTGTAACATCTGGTATTGGTGATTCATGGATCCAAGTACGTAAATTTTTTTACAAGTTGTTATTGTAAGTTGAACATTGTAACATCCGGTATCTGGCTCACAAGCTAAATATAAATTTTCTGTTTTTCATATTATTGTTATTGCAAGTCTATCATATGTAAAAACTATTCCTCCTAAGTCATCAGATTTTTAACAATATCCAAATTTACTTACTATTTGTTTTATTTTCTTCCTATTTCATGTGTTCGTAGTGCAGAAAGGCTTCCACCAAAACCGCCACATATAGCTCTATGAAGGAGTCCTTAAATGAATAAATAAAAAATATGTTTGTTTTGCGTGCTTTTTTAATAAATTTCTTGGTATGCTTAAGTTGTGAGTGATTTCACTATTCTAGATGATATTATTTGTGTATTTTAGGCATGACATGGGTAACATCCTTTCATTCTTGGTATAATAAGTTGAGTTTTAACACTAAATTGCGCATCATCTGTGATAGATCATTTCCCTTGGTGAGATTTGAGCCTTATAAGGATTGAATACATTTTTCTATGATGTTTCTTTCTTGTGTGATTTTACTCATGATTGTTAGTTACTGTAGAATTTGACTCAACTCTTGTTGAAACATCTTGTTCACATGCATGTATTGAAATGATCTAGGCATTTGTTTTCTTGTTAAGCTATTGGCCAAATAACTCTACCCTACCATTATCCCTTTGAGTCTTTTTATCTCATTCTTTGTTATATAGCTCATTACAAGCCTAAAAGTAAAAAACAATGAATTGTGCCAACTTTAAAGGATAAAAGAGTTTTACTTTGAAAGGATTTTTATAATATGATTCAGATAAGTGTGGGGGTGCTCAACATGTGGTTATGTTGAAATATCTAAATATTGTTGCTTTATTGAAAATTTGGCAAGTTCAAAATAAATAAATAAATAAAACAAGAATGTATATATCTTTGTTTGTCCAAGGTGATGAAGCAAGTGTAAAAAAAAGAAGTGCAAAAATAGAAGTTAAAGGTATTTTGTTGAGTCACCTCTCATAATTTTACAATTGTCTTCTTATCATTGCTCTTTTACCCTCTTAGATTTTAAAGCTTAGTTTCCCTAGGACTACCCAACCCTGAACTTGACCCCATTACAACCCAAATAAAGTCCTTTTGATCTTTATGTGCATGTGTTTCAATGTATTTCAAGTATAGATGTTATAGGCTTGCCATGTCTATGGTAGTGCTAATTTTCATGATGTGCTTTGCGATTAAACACTAGCCTAAACACTTGAGAGTTTGAGTGAATTTTGTGAGGATTCTTTCACTTATGATTCATTCTTTGGTTGATCTTGTCTCTTATTTGCTTTAGATGTGATAAGATATTCTCCACGATTGTCATGATCCTTGAAGCATAGGATGAGAATTTTGCTTCCCACTATACATTCCTAAGGTTCATTGAAATTGCTTTGTTTATTTACTTTTTAATTTGTCTTTGTTTTCTCAACCTTGAATTTTGCTCAAAGTGCAAAAGCTTAAGTGTGGGGGAATTTGATCAACACATTTTGATACACTATTTATAGCTTGTATTTTGTGGTTTTTAATAGTTACTTTTTACCATATTTACCATCTTTATGTTGTAATTAGATTTAGTCATTATCTTAAGTAATTTTCGGTGCATACTAGCCTCTTGACACTCTCTCCTTCTACAGACCATGACTTGGGTTGTGATTGTCCGATTGAGGTGATCTAGAATACGTTGAAAAGTTGCGAAGCAAAGCTAAAACTTCTATGTTGGAGGCAAAGTCTGTTTTGAATGTCTTGATGGTAAAAAAGGGTGATTATAGAAACTGATGATTTGATTATGGGATTTGGATCACTTTATCATGTGATTAGTTATTATTCGACTGTTAAAAATCATTGGAGCCCACTTTGATACAGATTTCGGGTTAAGCTCCTTAGGTTAATTTAGGTTATGATAAATAATTATGACAGCCTTTGGAGACACTTTTTGTCATATTTTACAAATGTATTTTGTGCTCTAATCCTCCATGGAATGCTAAAACTCTTTATCAATATATTGGTTAAGGATACTTTGTTAGACTCTTTAGGTTCGATTCTTAATGAAATTTCATTTTATATTTTTATATCTTTTCATTTAATTTCTCATCTCTACATGACCTTTGTGTATGAACTCGATTTATGTTTTGATGCTAAATCGTGTCGATTTCGATTTATACCTTTGATTGCGATTATTCGAAATAGATTGAATGTTTGTTTTGGTTTAGTTCAAATATGAAACTCTTAGTTATCAGTTTGGTTGAATTTGGTTATGAATTAATCGTGTTTTTGTGACGCTTGTTTACTACCATGATTAATCGAAAATTGTGATGGTTGATCCCGTGGAAATTCGAATAAAATTAAATGACGTTTGTTTCATTAGTTTTATGACCTAACAAGAATAGAAACATAGAGCGGATGTTTATTTATAACTTGTGATAGAGTCCCGACGATGAACTCTTGAAACCAATTGATTGATTGTTTCCATTAATTGATAATTCTCTCTAGTTACTCAATTAGTTTTCAAACTAAAAACCCCTTTTTATTTATTTGATTGCAAATTCTTAATTTTGATTATCGTTATATTTAAGATCCTCGTGAAACGACTAAAGTTTAATTATCTTACTTACTACATTACCCTTTTTAACTTATTTTAACCGCGTACGACCGTAAATCAATCATAGTAGTAAACATATGAAGGACTTATTTGAGACCTCACGTCAAAAGCTACTGTAAATTTCTAAAAGAAAATAAAAAAAAGTGAATCTATTATAATATATTAAAATAGAATTTCAATTCTATTGAATGACACGTCATACACTTATGTGCCACATCATAACATTTGCGCCACATCGTTTATATTCTTATGTGGCACCCTTCATATGTCTCTACTATTCATCTCACATCTTCTATTCCTCAATTTAGCTTTTGCATCTCACACATCATATACATAAGTTAAAAACCCTTTCAAAAAAGGTCATCATAAAAATAATTCTAATGTTCTCACTCCAATCAACTTTTACGGCTCATCCAATTCTAACTTTATATCCTGTAGATTAATTGGTAACAAAATACGTCATATTGACGTTATCTCATCCCAAATATTCCAGTAATCATTTGCAAGTATGAATCCGATCTCACGAAGCGATATCTGAATTCGATCTCACAAAGCCATATCTGAATCCGATCTCACAAAGCGATATCTGAATTCGATCTCACAAAGCCATATATGAATCCAATCTCACAAAGTCATCTCAGTTCATTTCTTGGAAAATTTGTGTCATCGAAACACTTATTTTCGCCTATGTAACTAGATTTAAATTGTCCACACAACTAGACAAAACACTTTCATAAATATATATTTATATGTTGTTTTGTGATTTAAATATTTTAGCGGATATCAAAAGACAAAAAATTGGAACTGGAGCATCTCGACACATTTGAAAGGTACATACTTTGAGTTTGAAAAATTGAATTTATATGTCACAAAGAATTCAATTATTTGCAGTTCTATTTCATTCTATTAGATTTTCATGACATCTTTGGTATTCTTTATATGTTAGAAAGAATTCAGTTATTTGCGATTCTCTTTCATTCTATTAGATTTTGATGACATATTTGGTATTCTCTATAACAATTTGTAGCTTATGTCCTATTAAAAAAATCGTAGCTTATGTCCTCAAATAAAAATAAAAAACTATTTCCATCTACAAAATTGATGCAACATTCAAACATAACCTCTTTCGTGTTTAATTGATTCAATATTAGAGGGTTCAAATTCATCTTGCGTCTCACTCAACCATGATAAAATATAAACTTTTAAAATAATGTGATTTTAATTTTTTTTAATTCTAATAATAAAATTTAATCAATGACATTTTACACTATAATACAAAATATTGCAATTTTGATTTTTTTAATAGTTAATAAATAATTTCATGATAAAATTATTTAAAAATAATTGAAATTGAAATTTACTTTAAACAAAACATTTGAAGTTTCAACAAATAAATACATACTAATACTAAATTTAATTTAAACATTCAGTTATCCTTTAAGTTATTATTTTATTTTTAATCTTCTTTCGCAAAATAATAATGACTTATTCAACATCATTTGTAATAAATGAAAACATATTTCTTTTATAAATAAATGTTAGTAAATTAGTAGTTATATTAGTTTTATCTGATTTGGACCCAAAACCTCATAAAAACTCTTTAGTGTTCCTCATGGTAAAATATCGCATAAATTGTAATAACAAAAAATTAATAAACTTTCACCAAAAAATTAATAAACTTTCAACGAAAATGTTATATCTCTTAAGTTATCAGAAAATTTGTAAAAAAAAAAAAAAAACAAATTGGAATTGAAGTATCTCAACCTATTGGATGTTTGAAAAGTTGCATTTATATGTAAGCAAGAATTCAAGTATTTACGATTCTCTTTCATTCTATTAGAATTTCATCACACATTTGGTATTCCCTATATCAATTGGAAGTTTATATCGTGTTAAAAAAATGTAGCTTATGTCCTCAAATATTTTTTAAACAAATATTTTCATCTACAAATTTGATATGACCTTCAAACATGACCCCTTTTATGTTTAATCAATTTAATATTAAAGGATCCAAATTTATCTCTCATCTCACTCAACCATGATAAAATATAGACTTTTAAAATAATGTGAACTTATTATATTTTAAATTTTAATTAAAAAAATGGATCAACGACATTTTACTCTTTAATACAAAAGGTTGCAATTTTAATTTTTTTTAATAGTTAATAAACAATTTTTTTGATAAAGTTATGTGTTAAATAATTGTAATTGAAGTTTACCTTAAACAAAATGTTTCAAGTTTCAACAAATAAATAATAATGACAAATAAATAAATAAATTAATGGGGAGATAAATTATGATCATCTTGCTGTTAACTTTTTGTTCAACTGTTTGTTTAAGAGGATATTTTTGTGAATCGTCTATGTTATGCTAGTTAATGTTTATGCCATTTGAACCACCTTTTGTAATATTAATCTCATTAATATGAAGTTTTTTTATGGTTCTACTCTATTATTTCAAAACTTTGGTGTATGTTCAAGGGGAGTAATTATTTTTAAAATTTAAAAATATTACACATATGATTTAGGGGGAGCATAAACATTTTATCTCATAAACTTTTCATGTTTAAAATCATAATCGAAAGAATTTTGTTATCATCAAAAAGGGGGAGATTGTTGAGACAAAATCTCTCTCAAATGATTTTAATGATAACAAAATTACTTAAGAGATTATGATTGTGGTTAATGACTAATCTGTACTTTTGAGTGAATTCATTTTAGAAAACAGATTACTCATCATTAAGATAAAAAAGGAGAAAAATCTGGCTCAATCAATCAAGCTTTCAAAACTGGAGGATATGATGAACCCTTAAGGGGATGAACCTTGAATGCTGCAAAATGTTCATCATCACGGAAAAAATGTTTTTTAGTCATGAAGAGAAGTTAAATCAATATCAAAGAATGAATAAATAAAGCATTTTTAACAATGAGGTCAGAAGCCAGATTTTACATGTACGAGGATGGGTTGTACGAGGTACGAGGATGGCCAGTACGATGTAAGAGGATGAATCTATAGTCCACATCATTCTCAAATGTTGAAAATGACTCAACACTTCAACATACAGAAAGGCTGGAGCTAACAAAGACAAAAATATAGCCTTACATGTCTTGAAGAATGAAAAGAGAAAAGGATAGCTCATGTCCAAGTACCTAGGAGTGTTGAACCTCTTGTACAAGGATGGACTGCATCAGTCCAAGGACAGCTGGATGGCAATTTATAATTATGATCAATGACCATGGACTTTTTGATTTAGTCTCCAACGGTCATAAAGTGGTTTGACACATGGAAAGAGCATCTCAAGATCTCTATAAAAGGCAGGGAGCTCTTCATCATAAAACACACAACAACATTGCATAAAAAGATCAAGATTCTAAAAGGCTATCAAGAGCAATTTCCATCCTCTCTTTATACTTTCAATATTCTTACACTAGATCTTTGAAATATCTTTTTAGAAAGTTTTAAGTAAAGAGAAATATCAAACTCATATCACTTTCTAATTTCCACGTGAGTTGCACTTGGAAATAGTTGAAACTTGTAAGAAACAAGATTGTAAGCTTGGTGAGGCTAAAGAATACACAATGTGTAACCAACCTCTGTGAGAGGTTAATCAGTTTGATCATTAGTAAAAACTCACAAGTGTGTGGGGATTGGACGTAGCCATCATTGGGTGAACCAGTATAAAAGTTGCGTGTCTTCCTTTATATTTTCTCTTGCATTTATTCAGCTCATATTTAAAGGCTTAAATTTCTATCATCTGATTCGCATCCTCTCAGAGAGGTCAGTGATTCAAAAACACGTTAAAATATTTTTAAACACCAAAATCCCTATTCAACCCCCCTTCTAGTGATATTTTAGCTACATCAATTATTAATAGCTGAAATATATTTTTTTATAAGTAAATATTAGTAAATTAATGGTTATATTAGTTTTATCAGATTTTGAACTCGAAATCTCGTACTTAAAACTCTTTGGTGTCCTTCACTTAAATTGCACTAACAAAAAAATTAATAAATTTTCAATAAAACATTAAAGTAAACGAAATGTTACATCTCTAAAAAAAAGAACTCTAAAAGTCATTAGAAATCTTTGGAGCTTCATTGTATGAAGATCTTAATGTAAAATATTATGATTGGTTTATCTTTGCTACACAAAATGATAAAGTACAAGTGGTTTTTGAAAGTGATTGTGTATGATACACTTAAGAAATCATACACATATCATTCAAAAGCAATATCTTTTATTATGTGAATATGATATCCTATGCGCACAATTGCAAAGATTTATACCACAATAAATGACAAAACTCTTCTTTAAAAGATTTAATATTATTGTATTCTCATAAAAAGAAATATATACTATAACACATTTTCATATTTACAATTTAAATAAATTATATAATCAATTTTACTTTTTTGATGTGTTAATGCTAACATATGTTGGCAAAGAAAAGCTTACAACTTAATTAATTATATTTAAAAAAGTGTTATTATAATGATTCAATTTTTTACTATTTAAAAATTAACTTCATTTTAGCAATATAAATAAACAGATTATTCGATCTTAGATGGTTTTAGTTCTTTTCTTTCTCTATTTTTTTATTATCGGTCTTTGCATTTTATTAATTATATTTTTATGGTGCCTAAATATTTATAGGTAAATGGAAGCGTCAATACACTTCAGATGTCAATTAATCACGATAATGTCTTTACACTTTCATATTTGTTTTAAAAAATGTTATTCGATTCCGATTCTCTAATTTCAAGTTTACAATACATTTATTTATATCACATTCAGAAACGAAATGACATTATTAGTTACAAATGTTCAAAGATTCTTCAACAAAAACAATTATGGCTAATTCTTCAACTAAAATCGTTGAAGAGCAACAATGGTGCAAATAAACCAAAATTTAAAGTGTATAAATAAATAAATAAATGATGTTTATGAAGAAAAAAAAAGTCATTTTCATTTCACGTTGACATTTTTAAAATTCTAACATTTTTCTAAATTTTTAAGATTACAATTAATTGTATCGTTAATTATACAAAACTTTTATATCTTTATATAATCTAATTTTTAAAGAAAAATAATTATATATTTTAATACAAAATTTATATATATATATATATATATATATATATATATATATATATATATATATATATATATATTAACGATCTATCTTACAATGCGTGGATCACAATCTAGTATAATTTAAATATATACACTTGGATCCTCTTTTCCCGATCTTTTCTTCGCCTGTAAATCAACTTTTCACTTAAGACAAATTCATTTGAAAACTGGAGGATTTTGAAATTGAAAATGTTTGAGAAGGAAAAATTGATTGGTCTGAAAGATTTAATTTTTCAGCACGCATGCTTTGACGAAAAATACCCTGAAAGCCTTTACATCGTTACCTCGTGAACATTACACTTGGTCAACCAAATTAACAATATGTAGATTTAGAACAGTTAGATTGAAAACTTTATAAATGAAACTAATATAATCATTGAGAAAAAGAAAAAAAAGTATCTACTAAGTATAAATCAATTTTATATTATAAGCTAATAAGAACCGTTGATTTTATCATCTCATTACATGATTGTAACTTTTATCAATCAATAACCATACATTTAACGAAAATATTTAACGGCTCGTGTTAACGGTTAGGGTTAATTGATTGTGCATATCCATTAAACTCTAACTCGATTTAGTTTTTTGAGAAACTATAAAATTATGTTTTTTCTTCTAATTAATGAAGTTTTTGTTTGGTTTCACGTTAAGAGCGGCTAGAATTTATTTTAGAGACGTAAAATTCATTTTGACATTTTTTATTGATTTTGAGTAGAATTGATTTTGTCTAAATGAATTCTAACTTCATATTAGAATTTGTAGCTTTTAAGTCTAAACATCTTATTTTCAAGTTATTTTTAATAAAATCAATTTTACAAAACTAGAATTGTGTTTTGAAATTGTTTTTGTACTTTTTATTACCACTCCTAAAAGCCAAGCTTTAACGAAGAAAGAAACAAAAAAAAAATTTATATATATAAACTATAAAAAGAAAGAAAAAAAATGTAATAGTTCCTAATTCTGCGTGACACTCTCATTTTAATTTATGAGACTATCAATATTTTAATTTGGTTGACAATCAAAATGGTTCTTAAATTTGTAGAGTTCTCCCAATTTAGTCATTGAGAATATGAATTTTTCAATTTAGTCTTTGAATCTCTAAAATTTTTGAATTTGGTCAAATATTGCGGTCTTTGGCGGCTTGAATCGAACGCGATAGTGTGATTCGAACAGGTAGATTTATATTTTTGTTAGCTACTTTTTATAATTATTTAAAAACAACAAAAATAATCTCAAGAAAAAATCTGCTTATTTTTTGATAATTCAACCCAGTAGTTGACTCTCGGTACAGACTACAGAATCCGTATTAAGTATTAATATTTTTTTATTATGTAGTTGAGAAATTGCCGGTACAGGAGCTGGACTTCTTAAATAATATAAGTTGAATTCCATTCTGGTCTGTAATTCAATAACTAAAATTTATTCAGAGTTTCAAAGTCTTAAAGACTATAACCAAACATCTAATCTAATGGTATAATAGGATCATCCTCCTAATCTTCTTCTATCTACATAGAAAGTTCACAGAAACGAAAACAAAATGATCGATAACATCATAATGTTAGTCTTTTTGTTTTTTTTATCTTCCCATATAAGAACAAGCACTTCAGTAAACAGTTTAGCTGTGAATCAATCTATCCGAGATGGTCAGACTTTAGTTTCATCAAATGGAACTTTTGAAGTTGGTTTCTTCAGCCCTGGAAATTCAAGCAGTCGATATTTAGGTATGTGGTATAGGAATTTATCGCCTTTAACGATTGTGTGGGTGGCCAACAGGGAAACACCGCTGCGGAATAAATCAGGAATCTTGAAACTCAATGAAAATGGGGTTCTTGTGGTTCTTAATGGTACAAACAACGCTGTATGGTCGTCTAACATGTCGAACAAGGCAGTAAATAGTTCAATAATTGCACAGCTATTGGATAATGGAAATTTAGTGTTGAAAGTTGGGCAGGACGATATTTTGTGGCAGAGTTTTGATTATCCATGTGATACGTTATTGCCCGCAATGAAACTTGGTTGGGACAATGCAACTGGTCTGAACAGGTTTGTGACGTCTTGGAAAAGTGAAGATGATCCAGCAAAGGGAGAATATTCTGTAAAAATCGACATTCGAGGATGTCCACAGTTAGTTATTATGAAGAGATCTGTCAATAAATTTAGAATCGGTTCATGGAATGGCCTTGGTTTTACTGGATATCCAATTCAACAGTTGAAGCAGAAAGAAAGATATAAATTTGTGTTCAATGCAAAAGAAGTTTATCATCAATATGAAGTTGTTGATAGCTCTGTTGTATCCATATATATGATATCCAGTTCAGGAAATCTGCAAGCTTTAGCTTGGACAAGTAAAAAAAGCGGTAGAATAGTAATCTATACTGGGGGAGAGGATTCGTGTGATAATTACGCTTTGTGTGGTGCTAATTCTGTTTGCAATATGGATGGTAACATTCCGAAATGTGAATGCCTGAAAGGTTATGTTCCTAAGTTTCCTGAACAATGGAATATGTCATATTGGTCTAATGGTTGTGTTCCGAGGATCAAATCTGTTTGTGGAGACGATAATTTTGGCGGCTTCTTGAAGTATACGGAAATGAAATTGCCAGACACTTCTGCATCATTGTATAACAAGACCATGAACCTTGTCGAATGTCGGAAATCATGTCTGAAAAATTGTTTGTGTACAGCTTATTCAAATTTGGATATCCGAAAGGGAGGAAGTGGTTGTCTGCAATGGTTTGGTGATTTGGTTGACATGAGGAAATTCTCAATGGGGACAAGATTTTTATATCAGACTCCCTTCTTCAGTACTAGCTGAAATCGGTAAAATTATTATTTATCTAGCAACTTGCAACTATGTTATTAGTCATGATTGTGAATGTTAACTCTTAACACTGCTTTTATTTTCTAATTTATTTTTTCCCTATTTAATCCCATACTAAGAGCTAAGTTAAACATTGTAACTAGTCATATACATGTGTAAGTTTCAGTGGAATAGTTGTACAAGTATTTGATGAGTAGTCATGCTTTGCATCTTTCAGAACCTGCTGCAGTTAATGGCAATCAAAACAAGAAGAAGATTGGAATCATAGTGGGCGTGATTTCTTTGGATTCATTGTATGTGTCTGCTTAATAATACTCAAAAAGCGAGGTAAATTCTTTACTAGATAAAATGAATCATATTTGGTAGATAGTAGGCAAGCATTGATATTAGTGACATGTATAATATGTATTGAAAATAATTTCAAATTTTAGTACATAGTGTTAAAAATGAAAGAAAATGACATGTTTGTCATAGTAATTAGTTTCTTTACATTTACACGTTTCCCTTTTCAGTGGCAGCGAGAATATATCATCTTGCACCATTTAAATGGAAGCAAGAATATTTTAGATTGACAAAGGAAGACATGGACCTGCCAATATTTGAATTTTCATTCATTGTTAAAGCCACTAATAATTTTTCTAGCGAAAACAAACTTGGGGAAGGTGGATTTGGACCGGTGTATAAGGTAATGTAACATATACAATGACTATGTTTGATTTCTCATAGTATAAACAATTCATAAAAGAGGTTATTATAAAACCATATTCCAAATGATGGTTATCAGGGTACATTGACAGATGGAAAAGAAATAGCTGTTAAACGACACTCGAAGATGTCAGATCAAGGATTGGATGAGTTTAAAAATGAAGTTTTGTTGATTGCGAAACTTCAGCATCGTAATCTTGTGAAACTTCTTGGTTGCTGTATGGAAGTAGAAGAAAAATTGTTGATCTATGAATACATGCCCAACAGGAGCTTGGACTACTTCATCTTTGGTTTGTTTCTTTGATGTTTAACTTAAAATTCATACACCTTTATATAATTAACCTCTAAAACTTCATGATAAAGTAAGTGGTATGCTAAACATATAAATGAAATTAACCAGATGAAACTAGAAGCAAACTCTTGGTTTGGTCTCAGCGTTCCTACATTATTGCTGGCATTGCTAGAGGGCTTCTCTACCTCCACCAAGACTCTAGACTGAGAATTATTCACAGAGATTTGAAAACTAGCAATATCCTACTAGATGCCCATATGAACCCAAAAATCTCAGACTTTGGTCTTGCTCGGACATTTGGGGGAGATCAAATTGAAGCCAAAACCACGAGAATGGTGGGAACATAGTAAGTACCTTCTATTCGTCCTTAATGGATAGTTTGTACTCTTATCTTTTGTATATTTTCCTTTTTGGACTTATTCATCTGCAAACAATACTTGTAGTGGTTACATGCCTCCAGAGTATGCAGTGCACGGCCATTATTCTATGAAATCAGATGTTTTTAGTTTTGGTGTATTAATACTAGAGATAATCAGTGGGAAAAAGAATAAGGGATTTTCTGATCCAGAACACTCCCTTAACCTTCTTGGACATGTAAGCACAATGACTATCTATTCTACAAACTAGTTGAATTGTGTCATATTAGATAAGATTCATATTAACTACTTTTCCTTTGTTTTAGGCATGGAGACTCTGGACTGAAAACAGACCACTGGAACTGATAGATAAATACTTACTTGAAACGTGTATTTCTTCTGAAGTCTTTAGATGCATTCATGTGGGTTTGTTGTGTGTACAACAAAAACCAACAGACAGGCCAGACATGTCTTCTACCATTCTTATGCTAAATGGTGAAAAACTACTGCCTCATCCAAAGGTGCCTGGATTTTATACGGGAAGGGTTTTACCTGAAGTAGTTTCCACATCCTCAAATCAAATGTCAATAACTACATTTGTGGCAAGATAGAATATTAAAAATCAAACCAATGAATGTGTTTTACTTGATTGGGTAAGGAAACAATATAGCTACCAGTATGAAATATTGATATGCAATTTGAACAGACAGACTGTAAATACCATTATTCTATCATTAATAGTATTACTTATTGATAATGTATATTTAAAACCAATAGTCATGTTTCTGTATGATGCCATTTACTGAAGTTGTGTGGTGAATTTTCCGTAATTGACTAAGCATATATCATTCATAAGTTTGGATGCATGAAACAAAGATAAAGCAACTTCTTAGAAAAAGGACAAAGTATGAGCTCATAAGATCAAATCAAATATACTAAATACAATAATTAGTAAAACCATCATTGTCAGAAAGCTATTTCTTTCCCCAATTAAGTACACGCCCAAATAATCAATTAATATATATCCACTTTGGATTGTGAAGCCTTGTGATTTTGTTGCATTCATATTTTATCCACTTTGGATTGTGATCGATATTTCATTAGAGGAACACAATTTAAGGTTTGCAGATGAAAAATCTGACTCAAGTGTACCATCATTTTCAACGTAAAAGCCAGGAACCTTCTGCTTCGGCAATAATTTCTCACCATTCTGCATTAGAACCACCGATGACATGTCTGGCCTATGTTCTGGTCTTTGTTGAACGCATAAAAGACCTACATGTATGCATCGTACTATTTTTGAGAGGGTGCATTGTTCTTCTAAGAAGATTGTGGTAATGCTTTTGGCAATTAGTGCCACTTCAGTTTTGAATTCTTGCAAACCTTATCCTGACTTCTTTGAAAGCCTATCTCTTGCACAGTCGAGTAAGGCCACAAAAGCAACCGAAAAATATATAAATTTTACTTAATAAAAGGCCTCCAACAAATGTTACACTTTCCAAAAAGGCTTTATATTCTAATATTTTTAAATCTAAAAATAATAAAATCTTATCTAAAACTAATATTATACAACAAATGTAAAATTAATCGACATGATTATCAATTAAAAAATAAATATTATAAAAAGATCAATTATATTAATAAATGATTTTTTATTCTACAGTGTCTAAAAAATAGTTTTTCATATAAAGAATAGTAATTTTACTAAAATACTATTATAGACTCTAAAGAGTCTCCTATTTAAATTTGCTTTAGTTCTCCGAATGTCTTGAACCAGGCCTGACCTCTTATCCATCTATCAATGTACTCTGCAGACCTCTTATCCATCTATCAATGTACCCTGCAAAATAGTAATAATAGTCAAGACGTTAATGGGTGAATTAAAAATGTTAAAAAGTAATTTTCAATAGTAATAATCGATACTTTTAATTGTCTTTTCTTGAATATAAGTAAAAGTACATCCAATTAAATAGGGTTGATAACAAAAATTTGTCGTGAAATTTGTCGTCGAAAACAAAAATGAACGAAGGAAGTAATTTTTAAATTTTCCACAAGTAGGAAATGTTCTCTCTAGAATACCTATGATATTTTTTCCTTCCAAACCTCCATATTTTAACTTTTATTCTTTCGGTGCTTTGTGTTTTATTCTTCAATAACGGACCATGCTATTTTATGCTTCATTATCGTAGTGAAATTTACTCAGCAAATGTTCGTAAGTACTTTTCATTTTCGAATTTCAATTGTAGTTTTCATTAAGATTTGTAGATGGCGAAACTCTGCGGGAGCGAGGGTGGCGGCTCACAGTGGATATCTGCACTCTTCGCCAGAAGAATAAAACGAGTAACGCAAAGAGGAATATGCATCTAGGTTTTGAATCGACGCGCTTCTCCAAGATCAATCTCTAACTCGGGGTTTGAATTCTTACATTCTTTGACTAATGCAATTTATTTTATTTATGAATAGATCCCATTTTTGTTTGACTCGATTCTAATCAAATTGGAAGAATTTAGAATTTTCAATGCATGATTCATTGATTCCCTTCTTTACATTCCAAATCCCGTTGTCTCAAAATGTTGAGATAATTGTCAATAGTATGATTGCTGATTTTGTACTCAAATTAATTCATAATTGAAACTTATATGATTAGGAAAGTCTTTTAACTAGGTTTCTAAAGATTGTAGTTTAGTTAATTTCGCCAGTAATAGAAATATTAGCAATGAATTAATTTGCTCCTTCTTCCTAGTGTTTTGTCTGACGAGATCTTGCACTTGGCTATCCTAAAATGGCAATAAGATAGTTCCACAAGGTTATTTGGTTAGATATCATTGTTTCCTTACATCTTCCTCTAATATTGCAGTCAAATTAAGCCAACCAATGGTCATAACTCATAAACACATTTCCTTTTCCAAATTTCAATCGTTGTTAGCACGAAGTTTTGTAGATGGACAAATCTCCAAGAGTGAGGGTGGAGGTTCGCAATGGATCTTACCGCTAGTTTCTAGAAGGAGAAAAAAGAATAATGATGACACGAAGGAGAATACTCTTTTAGGTTTTGATTTGAAGCGCTTCTCTGAGTTCAATCTCTAATTTACAGGTTGATCTTTTAGATCCTGTGGCTATTATAACTTTTTATTAATGAATAGAGCCAGTTTTTGTTTGAATTGGTTTTAATCAAATTATAAGAATTTAGAATTTTCCATTCATGATCATCGATTCCCTCCTTTACATTCCAAATCTTGTTATCTCAAAAAGTTGAGATAATTGTCAATAGTGATTGTTAGTTTTGTGCTCAAGTTCATTTACAATTGACATTTATAAGATTAGTAACGTCTAGTAACTAGTTTTCTAAAGATTGTATTTCAGTTAATTTAGTAAGAAATAGAAATAGAAATATTAACAATGATTTTTCCTAGGTATTTGGTAGATGAGAGATTGTTTTAAGCTATCCTAAATTTCAATTTGGTACCTTTATAAGGTTTTTTTGTGAGACTTTTTTGTTGTTTTACATTTAATTTCCTCAAGTACTACAGTAAAATTCACTCACTAAACCGTCATAAACACATTTCCTTTGCCAAACTTCAATCGTAACTTGCACAAAGTTTCTTAGATGGAAAAACTTTTTGGGAGCATCTCCCAATGAATCTTAGTGTTTGTTTCCAAAATCTGGAAAAGAGTAACGATGATGTAGTCCATAGGACACAAAGGGGAATACTCTTTTAGGTTTTGAGTCGATGCACTTCTTTGAGTAGTTCTAGGTATGATTTCCTAGATCCTTTCCCTAATGCAATTTTTTATTAATGAATAGATATTTTATGTTTGAATCAATTTTTATCAAATTGGAATAATTTAGGATTTTTTATGCATGATTTGTTGATTACCTCCTTTACATTCCAATTCCCATTATCTCAAAATGTTGAGTACCTCCTTTACATTCCAATTCCCATTATCTCAAAATGTTGAGGTAATTGTTAATAGTCATTGTTGTTTTTGTTCTCAAATTCATTCACAATTGACATTTATGTGTTTAGGAATGTCTAGTAACCAGGTTCCTAAATATTGTAATTCAGTTTGTAATCGCAAGATTTCTATGATAGATATAGTGTTTTGATAGATTTCAAAATAAGGTTCATTTGATTAGATGGTGTGTGTATGCATTTATTGATTCTGATTTCTCAAACATTCACAAATTCATTTGATTCATACAAAAGTTACATTAAAATAGTATTTTATCATGTATAACTTTAGTTGCATGATGAGATAATATTGGCACACTTTGAAATGTATTAAAAACCATTCCTATGTGATTTTTAACTTTGTAAATCAACTTATGTGTTTATAAATCGATTTACATGGATCATCTCCTATGTTTCAGACCTTGTGAAAAAGGTTGTGAATCGAACCTATGTTGTCAATCTCAGATAGCGGCGCAAAGCGTCAAACCTCAAAAATGAGATAGAGGGATCGCAAATATCGGGATGACTGCTATTACAAGGGCAAAAAATAATATACAAACCCTTTAAATTCCAAAACTATAAATAAATAATGAAAAATAGAAATAAAAAAATTAAATACCAATCATACTTCGTTTGTATTATATCTCACCAAAATAGCATCCCATCAAAATCAAATTCTAACTTCTAAAAAGTAACCGAAATAGCATCCCATCAAAAAAATCAAAAATATGCTTCTAGGTCTGCCTCATCTTCACTTCTAAGTTCCACCACATCAATAATGTGCAACAACAAGAAGAAGGTGATGATTGAAGAAGAAAATGAATAGAAGTATTAATATTAAAATATTTTATTTAAAATATTAGGTCACTTAAACCCTTCGGAATGACCAATCTACCCTTTAATAAATAAAAAACTAAAAAAAGAGCCTTTAATTTATTTAATGGAACCCTAATTCGCGTGTGTGATTACACACCCCTAACGCAAAGATGGTGCGATCTGGTCGCGAATGCTGCACCAATTGAAGGCAGTTTACCGATCAAAGGCGTCCTAGTAGACGGTGCAACCACTTCACTTTTCCGCAAACGTGCATGATAGCGGCACTATTGACAACAGAGAATTGAACTTCACAATTTGAGGTTTTGTGAACCAATTCTCCTTGTTTCAGGATGAAATTCTTAATATTCAAGACTCATGTGAATCGAGCCACAAGCTTTATAAGTCGATTCATACGACCTGTAGAGTTAATTTTTGACAATTACAAAGTGGTTCTTTCAATTAGGACGCATTGCTTTTGAGTTAACTAGCTCATGTCACTTTATATACTGGTATGAACCTTCATTGTTAGCATGAATACTTTAACTTATTTCTAAAGTCTCATGAATTCAAGATCATAATCTAGATTAAACACTTTTTCTAAATCAAGTCAAGTTTGTAAATAAAACATTGAGTGAGAAACATCAAGAGAAGGGTTTTTTTTTTGGGTGTGATTATTGTAGACGTAGGCAATCCCATGGACATCGATTAGCGTCTCATTGAAGGACTGAAGAAGCATTTTCTTTAGGGTCTAGAGTGAGAATTACTAAAGGTGTTATCTTGCAAGGTTTGAAGATGTGTCTTCATCTTAAAAGATAGTGGTTCAAATTGTTCTCAAAAGGTGTTTCAAGAAATCTAGTTTGGAGCATTTAGCAAAAAAGGGATTGGTGTACAAGTATTGTCCCAATTACCAACAGATTTTGTAAACTTGCTATTGATTTAAAGATAAAAACTCTCATCTTTGAATTAGCACTGAATGCACTCTATATGCAACGACAAAGTAGAGGAACTAGTATAAAAATCACTATGTTTTTCTCTTACCCCAACTCTTGAATTGTTGGGTTAGAAAATCTATTTTGAACTCATCTTAACAAGTGTGAATTGTTTCCATTATTGAATTTTCTATTCACTTTGATTTCATATCATTGGTTCATTCTTTAAGTGACTCTTATTTGCTTCACATTTGATTGAATAATATTAATTTTTAAGATTCAGTAAAACTATTTTCTTGTGTAAAATTGTGGAATAATTAGTTGCAATACCATTTTTAATTTTACTAAGATATTTCTAAATAAATAAGCACTTTATTCAACCTCCCTTCTAGAGTCTATAGGTCATATCGATTAACAAAATGGTATAAGAGTTCGGTCTCTTATTGTTACTAATCTAACGACTTTTAAAGGACTAAATGTGTAATTTAATATTTATATTAATAATTCATGATTAATTAAATAATTAATCAAACATAATTGTGTTAAATAACTTTTATTTCTAAGAGTTATCACAAGTGTTATTTTACCCAAAATTTGAGGCTGCAATCTTAGGGTAGGGAGTGGTGACAATGTAAAGTTAGAGAATAAGAAGGATAAATGGTAGCTAGGTGAAAGATATCAAAATATTACGCGAGAAGAAGAGTACATCTTAAGATTTAGTTGAATTCCAAAATGTAACCGTGATAATTAATTTTAGACAAAGTTATGTTTGCAATCTTTTATGTTTGACACATTTTTAGATTGGTCCCTTAAATTTTTTATTCAAATATTCTTTTAACGAAATATTAAGATGTGAACGTCATAGACTCGTTGTCCTATCTATAAATTTTTGTTTAATTTAACTCTTTTTATAAAGTTCATGTGGCCGTTAGAAGATGATGTTGTCATATCGTTGATGAGATGACAAATTCAAATTATCAGATTATATTTTTAATTTTTAAAAAAAATATATTTTTTGATTAATTTTTCTTTAAAATAAAAATCTCATATTAGGGTTCTTCTTGATCTTCAAATCTATTACATCTATGGATTTCCCAATCAATGCTGGAAATTGATAAAATAATTGAAAGAAAGAATTCACCCTTATATATTCTTCCTCATCTTTTTTCTCAATCCGAAAAATTCTCCTTATCGTTTTCTTCCTCAACCGAGAAAAAACAAACTAGTTGTAGAGCCCATAGCCTCTTCTGTCTACCTATATGGCTACATTTACTTCAGTCGCATTATTTTATTTTTGTTAGGTTTTACAATTTATCTCATGCCAACAACCCTTCCAAGACTTAAATTCATTTCACTTATATGTTCTTATCCTAAAAAGCCTACCACCACAACAAGACAAACTCAAGTATTTTTTTTATGAATCTTATCCTAAAAAGCCAACAACCACAACAACACAAATCGAGCGCTGTGTCTGACTAAAGAAAAAAAACCATGAAAATCTAGCACTATAGATATGAGATTTGAAAATAAAAAACAAAAATCTAAAAGGAAAATCATAGAATAAAAGATTTTTCTAGAAAAGATGAAGGCACAAAAGTACCAGAAGGGGATTGAATTGTGTTTTTTTTAATTAAAAATTTATTTTTAAAAATTTGGTTTGGGATACTGGAACAGAACCAGATATAAGTTAACATGCAACAATAAAACAAAATATTACGGCATAGGTAAAAACACTAGGATTTATACTCAGTTACTACCAATGTGACAGCTACGTCCAATCTCTTCACACAGAAGGATTTATCCACTAATTCAGAATCTGAATTACAACATCTGACTCTACAAGTCAGTCTTCTCAACTTCCATCCTGAAACCTACAGATTGATGAAGCACTACAACACCTTGACCCTACAAGTTAAGTCTTCTCAACTTCCAAATAGAAAAACATACAAATCGTTGAGGCAAAATAGCAACTATCGGATTGAGTTACAAATGGGTGAAACTTGGTTTTGTGTTGCTTCTTCTAAGGAGAATGATTACAAATCTTCAAAGGCAGATGCGCGCACACAACAGCGTGTGTAATAATCAGAGTTTGAACATTGCGTTGACTTCACTTGACTCTGATGTCTTCGTTTCCTTTGACATATTTGTTTCCTCTGATGTCTTTGTTTCCTCTAACATCTTCACTTCCTTTGATATCTTCCTCTTATATCTTTTCCACCATTTCCTGGTTTTATTTACTACACACTCAATGAAATCGTTAGTGCAATAAATTGTTCTCACAAAGTACCTATGTTATCATCAAAACATGATGAAGGAATTGTTCATACGAGCAACCTGGTTCCAACAAAAGAGACCCGTGTTTTAAAACTTAGACCGGTTCAATTAGGGGATTGAATCATTTTTTGGGATGAACCGGAATTTATGTGTGTTAAAAATAATTCCAAAACTATAGCCTTGGGAATCAAAAGCACGTCCAAGATGTGAAAGAGGACCAGCAAACTAGTTGACGGGCACACGCAGGGCTGACAATTTAATCGAACCAACTTGAAAATAGTTTGAAACTCGATTCAATAATTAGCTTGTTGAATTTTCCTCATAAACCAATAAGAAATTGAGTTTGCTAAATAAATGAGTTAAATTTGAGCTATATATAATTCGATCAGTTTGATTTATGAACTAGCTCGATAAATAAAATTGTCTTACGTCTTATATTATTGCTTAAAGTTCGTTATTTAGTTATGTTCAACATTTAGAATTCTTACACTCAATGAACTTTTTTCAACTTCACTATTGAAGTCCTACATTAAAAAATATACTCCCTTACACTCTCCCCTTCTCCTATATAAGGAGATCACCACCAACACATGAGGCAATTAAGAGAAATGAAAAAATTGATCTAAGAAGGTTGATTTTTAAGTATAGTTTAAATTTAAATTTAAATTATATGGGTTTTAATTAATTTTTTTATTAATTTATATTAATATTTTAATATTTTAACTTAAACTTGAAGGAACACAATTGTTCATGTATGTTTTTTTTTTGTGTTTTTAGAAAACATTCAAAATTTAAGTGAATGGAAGTAAATAAGAAAGAAAAAACATAGTGGAATAAATAAAATATAGCATCAAAACAATTTTCTTAAGATATTTAAAATTATATTAGTCCTCATTATCATTTAGGACAAATTTTTCATGGGATGCATTTGAAAAGATTATCAACTCATTTGTATTTTGAGCGTCATTTTCATGACATTCATTATCTTATAAATTAGTATCATGCTAACAAGTGCCTTACGGCACTTGTTAAGAAATCAAAAAGAAAAGAAAAAATTATTTATGTAAAAAAGATGACTTTTCAGAATTTCAAATTATTGAATACACACATCCCAAAATTTTATTTCATTTTTTGAATGTTTAACAAGTGATCTTGCTTCAAGGGCAGTTGTTAGCATTCCCCTACAAACTATATCACAAAATTCAAAGTGGAGTATCATAAACCTAGAATGCACCTATATCATATTTTTGTGTTTAGCATACTGATAGCGATTTTAGCAAGTGTATTGAATCATTGTAAGTAACAAGTAAAACGACAGTACCGAGTGTCAAACACAACGATCGCATTAACCTATTGAATTTTCTTTTAAGTACTTAATTCAATGAAAAGTTTCCGAATTGATTTAAAATCTTTCAAACTAACAAAAATAATAGAGTTGAAACTTATAACGAGACAAATGTCAACGATGAGTTTCACTTCGAATTCAACCTTAGTTTCTAATTTGATTCTAATTACTGAATTCCTTCATTGAATCATTGTTGAATTCTCTCTACTATTATTTCTCTAATTCCTTAGTGATAGAACCTTTAATTCCAAAGTAACCCCTAATTACATAGTAGATTTAAGATCAGAATTAAGTTTTAGTGCACAAGAATTCTCTTATTGATCTATTGCCTTTGCAAATATCTCAATTGGTTTCATAATTTGTATCTATTCCGAGACTACAATATCATGAATTTCTCAACTAAAGCATTCTTAAAATCCACTTATGTTTCAAAATACGAATCGTAAAACAGTTTAAAGTTAATCAAGTAATAAAAAGCAAGAAGCCCAAAGATGAGAAAATTAATTCAGTAAACTCATTCATATAATTAGAAATCAAATCACACAAATAAGAGTTTTATCTTGTTTCATTTATCCCTAAAAAAGAGGGTTGAGTTACTCATAACAAAGGAACAAAAGATAGAGATTAAAGAATTACAAGAATTATTCATGAATTATTCATGAATGATTCTTGAGAGTACTCATTAAATGGTGTTAGAATCAACCTCTTCTAACTTTCTTTTCTAGGGCACTAGTCTCCACAGTTCAAAAATAGTAAACATGGTCCCTAAAATCTGATAAAAACACAGTTATATATGTTTAGTAGCGCATTATGCGCCCATGCGCACGACAAGGGCTCTTAGTGCATGCCTAGATAGAGCCAAAAAACTAAAAAACGCAAAAATATGCCCCCAAACGCATGGATGTGACGTTTACTACATTTTTCACCTATTTTGAGTCCAAATTTTTGTTTCAGTCTCTTCATGAAAATTGTAGCTATCGATCTTAGCTTTCATTTACAACTAGTTTTACTCCATTTGAACATCTACCACTCCATATATGATTGAAAAAATCAACATATATCATGTTGATTTCTCCCCAAAATTTAGCACTGCATTAAAACAATGAATTCAATCAAATGTATGAAAAATATCTACTTAATCAAGGAAATAAGAACATAAACATGTCATTAAATTGAAGAGCTAAAAACAACAAACTATATTAAATCACTCTTAAATTCAACTACTGACTAAAGATAAATAAGATAATTAAAGATTAAAAACAATGGAAAACATACATATGATAAAGAATTATCACAACTACAAACTTAGTTTATTGTTTGTCCCCAAGCAACAGTTAAATTCAAATTAGGATAACAGTTAAAAGAAAGCTTAACATCATCATGCTCAAAGGTAACTTAACATCTCAAAAGACACCACTTGAAAATTAGGACACATTTAGCATTCATCTATCAAGTTCAACTCTCTCTTCACAATCTCACAAATTTTCTCTCTAGTGTTTAGCAAATTTTATGATTTAACACTCAAATCCTAGAATCATACATCATCTGACCGTAGGCTTGAAAAAATTCTAGGTAGCAATCACAATGCAACAAATACATACACTTTTGGAATACTTTTAGGTTGTAATGAGACTTAGGAGGTAAGGGTATGATATTTTTGGATAGTAGGGTTCACTACTTGGTGTTAGGTGCACATTCTCAAATTATCCGACCTTTGTTTCTCCTTTTTAATGTGGAGATTCCCAAAAGATTGACAAAAGAACCAAGAAAAATTATTATTAATCAGAATACACAAACTAATTTTTTTTATATTTGTTAAGATTTTCTATAGCAACTAATTTGTTTTTTTTTCACTTTTGAGAACCAACACCCTAAACTTAAAAGGTTGTTATACTATGAGCAACTCCAAACTTAAAGCTTTACCAAGACTAGGCAAAAAAAAAATTCTACATAACTCCAAGTAACGGGAATCAGGTATTTGTCTAGTAAATGAAATAAAATGGCAAGGCTCAAAGGGCTAGCAAAAGATAAAATATGCATAGTGTTGTAAGAAAGGCTCAATCGACCAAATAAAATTGTCTCAATGTATGCATAAATCACAAATAATGCAATTAAGAATTAGTGAAAGCTCTGAATAAATAACATATTTCTAGATAATCGCACAACAAGGAATTAAAGTGTTTAGGTTCAAAAGATCACAAGTAGGATAATTGAGAGAGTATGAACTATAAAAATTATGCCAAACATTTCACAACAAAATTTATTTCTTAAACAATATCAAGTCAGACTTCCACAACCAAAGAGTATTAACAATGCATGCATTAGTAAAACTCATCAAATTGCATAATGAACATGGTCGAAGAAATAGAATTTAAAATTCAAAATCACAAAAAAAGAAAGAAAAAAAAAACTTAAGACCGACTTCAAGTTGTTAAAAATTCTTCATCATAGTGCACGTTCACACACAGTTAAAAAGAAAAAAAAATTCAATTAACAAAAATGACATTGCAAAAATAAAATTTATCTATATCTTTGGGTTCTATCCCACGAAGCACTTCTTTAACGTCATTAGTTTGACACCTCAATCACTGTCAGTGTGGCATATATGACACAAAGAACACATCATCATTTTTTTTTCTTTTTGTTTGGAAGAAATTCCATGAACTTTAGAAATAGATGATGTTGTTTCCATGTCCTTTTCAATTGGACATTGGTGAACAAGGCATAAATTGAATCTAGAACTTCTTGAATCTATTTTTTTTTTCTCTTCCTTGTTCATGTTTTCCTCTTGCTTAAGTTTTTCTACCACAACAGTGAAGTCATCTTCAATATTCACCTTCTCGTCTATCTTGTCAAACTCAAACACCTGCTCAAATAACCTCTTACATTGACTTTCAAATCTTTCAATTGAAACCTTGTTAGTCTTCATGAATTCAACCAAAACATCCTTGGTGTGAAAGTCTTTGTCGTCTAACTCTTTGAGTATAATTTGTTAATTTGTTTCCAACTGATCTTTTTCATGTAACACTCATCATCTTTTGCTTCTATGACCAATACATCTCCATCTTCTGGTGGTGGGACATAGTAATCAAAACAAGTTTCATTTGTATGTCCTTCTGCGCAAAAGTCACATCTAAAAGGTCACATATGAATATGGTCTTTTTCAAATGTATCTCTCAAGATATGTCCATCATTTATGCGTAATTGAGCATGTATAAGACAAACATCATACTCTTCCAATACTTATAGTAGAATATAATCATTCAAATCTCTCATACTATGTGGTGGTTATTTATCTCAAACAAACAAAAAACATGCCATTAAAATATTGTATTAGCAAGCTCAACAAATAAAAATAGAAAATAAAAATATAAAAAAACAAGAGTTTTTTTTAAAATAATTTAAAAATAAAAGAAGAAAAAAAATTATTGCCCGAACAAAAATTCCAATTAAGTAATTAAATTACAACCCAATACAAATATAGTAATCCCCGACAACAGCGCCAAAAACTTGAGAGTAATTTCAGCAAGTGTACTAAATCATTGCAAATAATACTTAAACGGTAGTACCGTTTTTCGAACACATGGATCACATTATACTATTGAATTTTGTTTATGGAATAAAAGTTTTTGAATTGATTTAAAATCTTTCAAACTAACAAATGTAATAGAGTTGAAACTTATAATGGGACAAATGCCAGGGATATGCTTCACTTCAAATCTAACCTTAGTTTCTAATTTGGTTCTATTTCTTGAATTACTTTATTGAATTATTAATTGATTCTCTTTACTATTCTTGCAGTAATTCCTCAACGAGAGAACCTTTAATTCCAAAGTAACCCCTAATTCCGTAGTGGAATTAAGATCAGAATTAAGCTTTAGTGCACAAAAATTCTCTTATTGATCTATTGTCTTTGCAAATATATTAATTGGTTTCATGACTTATATCTATTGCTAGACAAAAATATCATGAATTTCTCAACTCAAGCATTCGTAAAGTCCACTTCCATTTCAAAATATTAATCTTTAAACATGTTAAAGTTGATTAAGTAATAAAAATAATTATCCACAAAGACAAAACAAATAATTCAATAAACTCATTCATATAATTAGAAGAAAAAAAATGAAAAAAATAAGGGTTTCATCTTGTTTTGCTCATCCCTAACACAGAGGAATTAGTTGCTCATAACAAAGGAACATAGGATAGAGATTAAAGAAGAATTGCAAGAATTATTCATGAATGATTCTTGAGAATACTCCTTCAACGGTATTAAAATCAACCTCCTTTGAGTTTCTCTACTAGGGCACAAGTCTCCACACTTCAAAAATAGCCAAAAAGATCCCAAAAATCTAATAAAAATGCAATTTTATATGTTAAGCAACACGTAGTATGCCCAAGCGCACGACAAGGGTGCTTAGGCCTCCCTGGACATAACCAAACAGCTGGAAAACTGCAAAAATGTGCCCCAAGCGCATGGATGTGACGTCTATTGCATTTGTCATTTCTTTTGAATCCGAACTTGGTTTCGGTATCTTCATCAAAGTTGTAGCTAAGGATCTTAGCTTTCATTTACAAATAGTTTGACTCCATTTTAACAACTACAAATCTAGACATGGTTGAAATACACTAATAGATAATGTTGGTTTCTCATCAAAATTCAGCACTACAATGAAACAAAGAAAAACTACGAAAATATCTACTTAACCAAGAAAATAAGAACACAAACATGCCATTAAATTCAAGAACTAAAATCAACAAACTATGTTAAATAACTCCTAAAATCAACTAATGACTAAAGATAAATAAGATAATTAAAGACTAAAAAATATGCATATGATAAAGAATTATCACATACCTATGAGTTTTACTCGTAAATTCATTTAGGGTAGAAATTAACTAAGCTAGATCAAAAAATATCTCAATTTCTTCTTCGCTTGGAGATTCACAATCAGAGTGAGAGTGAACACTGGCCTTTAGAGCCACATTAACTTGTTCCTCATCTTAATTAGAAGATTCATCATAGACATCCCATATTTCCATGGGACTATTCTTTTTCCCTCAAAATGCTTTCCTTTTAGGGATTTCTTTCTCAAGCTTTGAACATTCTGATTTGAAGTGTCCAGGCCCTTTGCATTCATAACGAATTATTTTCTTCTTCTCTGAGTTCTCCTTTTGTATCCCTTAAATATCTGGAATATTTGAAGTCCTTCTAGGGAAATCGTTTCCTTCTTCTTCTCCACAAATGTTGAACTCTTTTGGAGATGAGTGACAACTCATTTGAGACTATACTTTGGCCACTAAATTCAATTTTGTCTGGTTATTCTTTTTCTTGAAGGGTCTTAGAAGCAAATTTCTTGCACTTAGGTTTCAAAGAAATGGATTTTGACTTCTTCTTTGGTTCATCCTCATTTAGCTCAATCTCATGGGATCAAAGTTAACTCATGAGCTTTTCCAAAGGGAGTGTGTTGAGATCTATTGCTTCTTCGATAACTGTAACTTTAGATCTCCACTTACTTGGTAGACTCTTTAAAATCTTTTTAACATAGTCAACAGTGATGTAGATTTTGTTAATAACTTTCAGTCTAGAGACTAAAGTCTGAAATATGGAAAAAATATTTTCTATGTATCTTCACGTTCTTTCATATGGAACAATTCATATTCTCATACCAATACATTAGCTCTACACTCCTTGATTTTCTTGTTTCCTTTATAGAGTATCATATATACTCTTTGTTGTATCCTTGTTACTACACTTATCAAACTTTTTGAAGGTTATAGCACCCATAATAAAACTTCTAGCTTTATAATGCAGCTCGAATTTCTTCTATTGATCAACATCAAGTTCTTTTTTGGGTATGACAACACTGCTTGCATTAATTAGAGGTTTATAGACATCTTCAACTATGTCCCATAGTTTAGGACTATGAGAAATAAAGAAACTCTACAACTTATCCTTCAAATATTCAAAACTATCTCCATCAAACAATGGATGTATGTTCATGTGTTCACCAAAAGCTTCATCACCAGACTTGTAATTTATACACACAGTGAGTCAATATTCTCAGTACCTTCTGAGCCTTTTTGCCAATCCCAAATTAATTATTATCTTTGCTAGCTCGTTTAAGCCTTTTTGCCTAACCTGATTTAATTATTATTATTATTTACTAGCCCCTTTGAGCCAGAATCCCTTTCTTTGTGTTACTTAGCTCTATTACAAGCCAATGGTCCAAAGTTATTTTTTTATCCTAAAACCTTACTTAGAGTTAGGTAGAATCTTAATTTTATGACTTGACAAATTTTAAGTTTTGGGCGGTTACAAGAGAAAGCAAAAGTAAAAAATTGTTTAAAGATAAATAAATAAATGTGTCATCTTGCTAAGTAGTAATTGTGTGATCCTCAAAACATCGTTCATGTCAAAAGATGAGATGATGCAGTACTCCACTAAGTAGTAATTGGGCAATCCTTAAAACATCATTCATGTCAAAAACTGAAGTACCAAAAAAAATAAAAAATAAAGTTTGTGAATAAAATCAGTTTTCTAATCTCTTGTACTTTATTGGCTGATAAGTTGTCAAAGTCATGGTCTGAAAATAAATGAGAAGCAGGTTTGCCTAACTCCATGTTTTAAGCCTACTATCTCAAATGACCCACCTTCACCTTGGGCTCATTACAACTCTTAAATTACTCTAAAAGTGTATGTTCATTTTACATTTTAGAAAATTTTCGAGCCAATGGTAGAATGATGCATGTTTTGGATTTGAGTGATCACCCTATTTAAACACTTGAGAGAAATTATGGTGAAAGCGTAAAGAGAAAATTGAACTTGATAAATGCATGTTGAATATATTATTTTAAATTGTTCTACTAATATGGCTTTGAGATGTTACTTTGCCATTTTTGAATCAATTAGTTGTTTATGCTTTTAATTTCTTCATTAAACAGATATTTCTTTTAGTTTTTATTCTATTTTATTAGTACAACTAATTAAATTGATCGTTTGAGTGAAACATTACTGCTAAAATTATGAAGTTATCGATACATTACTTAATGATGGAAGGATTCCATATATATATATATATATGGGCCTACAGGGAAGAAAAAAAACATTGGCTATGCTGGCCTGAGAGAAGAAAGAGCTCACTTTGTTTTAAAAGGAAGAAACAAATGAGAGCCAAAGGAAGAAAGCCAGGAGGTCATAAAAAGAGATTGGCAGCTGCTGTACACTGGAAAAACAAAATTGGAACTCAGTTCCGATTTTTTTATGCAAGTGAGAGACAACTACATTTTAGAGAAGACTTTGTTCAACTTGTGTAATTTTTTTAATTCTATGTATCTTTTATAGAACACTATTGATAACTAGTTTACTCATTGATTAAGGATCAAATAAGTCTTTCTAAATCTACGTAATTTTTGTTTTTATATGCTATTTGTAAAATTAAAATGTATTTAATTATTCATATATTTTTGTTTTTAGTATTAAAATATTTTTTATATATAAATTATTTTAAAAATTGTATTTGTTAATTATTTTAAAACTAATTAATTCTTAAAATAGTTTTATTTATTGTGTTTTAAAAACTGATATAAAATTTACTATTTTAAAAACTATCTTTAGAAAAATCAGAATTTTTAAATTTTATTATTATTATTACTAATATCTATATTATATTTAAAAACAGAATTTAAATAATGATTTTTTTTTATAAAACAGAACTTTATTAAAAAAAATTATATCTTAATAAAACCAGATTTTTATTAATAAAACACTGAATTTAATTTAATTTTTTTCATTTTTTAAAAATAATAATTTTTTAACTATTAAGTAAAATACGGTGGTCGTTGGTTGTGACTGACCGCCAGACTGCCGCCGTGGTGGCTGCCGCAGCACTGCCTCCAGCCACCATCGTTTTTATTTAATTATTAATTAATTAATTAATTAATTAAAAATAATAATAATAATAAACTGTCTTTAAAAATAAATTAAATTTTCTTTTAAATTACTTATTAAAAACAGTAATTTTTTAATATTTTAAAAACATTTTTGTATTTAAAAATAATATAAAAAATATTTTTTTTATATTTCAAAAATAGTAATTTTATAAAATAATAAATTAATTAATTTTAAAAATAATAAAAATTATTATTTATTTTTTTCTACAATAACCACTATTATTATTATGGTATATAATTTATTATAATATTAAAAAAAATTATTAAGTGGATTGGATGGATATTCATCCATTAATATGTGATAATGGATAGATTGGATAATTTTTATTTTTAGTTAATGGAATTGATTGTTTTTTTAATAACTTTTAGTGGATTATAAAGGATTATTTTGATTCATCTATTATAATCTAAATTCATATTTATTCAATCTATCAAATTTGCCATTTCTAATTGCAGGCATATAAATCGATTTTTTTATAGAATTAAAAATAAAAATAATTCATATTTGTAGAAATAAAAAATATATTTAAATCTAATATCTATATTTTTTTAGTCAAATATTAAATTTTATCGTAATTAATTCATTAATTTAAATTCAAAACAAATGGTCCAACTTAAAAATATCGATATTTATTAATTAAATTAGAATTTAAGAATATCTAATATCTATCTTTATGCACAATATTATAAAGTGAAATAGTTATCCGAAAATTTAAAGAAAAATGGGTCTTTTAGATGTGTCGAGAATAAATTTGTGTTTTAGAGGGTTTGTATGGGTAGAAGTATAACAAGTTAACAACATCTAGTCACTTATGAAAGAGTCAAGGAGACGACCAAACCATGTCGATAGAATTTCCATATGGACAGTTTTACCCTCGAGAGTTGTTTCTGCGAAAGTCACAGGCAACTAGCCAAATAATTCCAACTACCATCCAACACATCTCTCACTCACTCTTTTCCTAATCCTGCCTTCCTTGTCTTCTATCAATACCCTCTCCTTCTCGGAAACACACCTCAATTAATTCTTCTCCCTTTTCAATTACTATATATCCCTAATTCCCTTCTTCACAATTTCTAATTCATCTCTCTCAATTTCAGTACTCTCTTGCTTGCTTCAATTCTTTCACAATGACATCACAAAATCAACAGTCTCATTTCCATGATGACCTTCCTTTCATGGCCAACAAGCTTGGTGGAGATGATCTAATAGATGAGCTGTGCAATGGGTTCAATCTTTTGAAGGATTCAGATAAAGGGCTCATCACTTTTGAAAGCCTGAAGAAGAATTCAGCTTTGTTGGGATTGCAAGGTTTCAGCGATGAAGATCTTCAGTCTATGCTTATGGAAGGTGATTTTGATGGAGATGGGGCTCTTAATCAAATGGAATTCTGTGTTTTGATGTTTAGATTGAGCCCTGAACTTATGGAGGAATCTAAATTGTGGTTGGAAGAGGCCCTTCAACAATAAATGACATTTTGTCCTTGTATATTCCTCATATAAATTCGATTATTATCCCCATACGGGTGCTTTAGTTAACAAGATGTGAGATGTGAGATGTGATTAAATATTTATTTTATGATAAAAGATCATTTGACTTGGATACATATTATTCTGGTCTTTTTTCTTTTTCTTTTAAGAATATTATTCTGGTCTTGATTATACACAACTTCACATTTACTAAGAAATTTAGTCAATCAACGGCTCCTAGCATGGTTATAGGAAAATGGACATGAACTAACCGACCTCACATTGGAATGAGAGTGATCTCAAAGATATTTAGGTATGAGATTGTATCGTTGAAGAATGGTCTATAAGATTTAATTGGTACAATCCATACCAACAAGATGTATTTTAGATTTGATAGTTCATAACATAAGAACTTCATAGTTAAACATATTTGATTTGAAATACTTATGAGATGAGTGATCTTTTGGAAAGTATGTTGGTTCACAAGACAATTAAGAAACCCTTAACAATTTATCCACCATAAATAAAACTACCGAACACTAGAAACCTATCCAACACAATAGATGACTACAAAGTTCTATTATAATGACAAACAAAGTTCTAATTGATTATGGCCAATACATGGTTCAAGAAGGTTTGAAAGGCTCCAAACTTAGGTGTCAACGGATCGAGAAGGTTTCCCTAATGTTAGTCCTAACAGCCTAACCACTTCGACAATATTTTCTCGCTCGGCGAATATGGTTTGAACTGGCCCATCAATTGAATAAGTTTTTCATAGGTTTGATGTAGCTAGATGAATAATGAAATAGTCTATTGAGATCTAAATTTTAGAATCACTTTTGAATCAAGACAAGCGTTCAAGGCACAGTGTCTCACAAAATTTGTAACTAAAATGACCCAAGAGTAACAAAGCCATACACCAAATGGATGATTCAACCAAGCATATTTGCAATAATTCTAGTCACCATTTTCCATAAGAACACTTATTAAGAACCTAAATATAGAAATAAAATTTGGAAGTTGTGCATTTGATGCTTTGGAATTGTAAAAATTAGCATCTTCTATTCAAAAGTTCTTTATTATTTTCTTTTTTGTATCCTTAACAAGTGCCATTAGAACATTTGTTAGTACGAACCTTTTCATAAAACCAACCAAAATCTTCCTATACTCTGGCTATAGATCTATATCTCACCTTGATGAATGCATAACAATTCAATCTATAACTTGATGGAAAGAGCGCTCTTCCTGAATGCCTAACAATCCAATCAATAACTTGCTTGCAATGCTGAGAGAAACACGTGATGGGATAATAAGAGTTATTATCATCACACTAATCAAGATAACATAAAAGGCCCTCTTGAAAGCAGCAACCAAAATCAGAACACTTTCAAAAACCATAAACACTAGTTAGTAAAAGGAAAGTTGTGGTTCAACAAGCAAAATCTATTTCAGTTCTCCATGGAAGCTCAATTTTCATTTTGTGCATTTCATGCATTCCGTCCAAACTGTTACAAAGATGATAATGGGCTAGGCAAAATTGCTTATTTACTTTTATTGAAGGAAACAATCAAGGTATATATACACATGGGTCTAGAAACAGAATTACAAAATATAAGGAATATAAACTTAACAAAATATAAGCGATCCTTGAGTTCGTTCCAAAGATCCACCGCTTTGTCGGTGTAGATAGTGATTTGCGCGATGGAATGGAAAAGAGAGCGAGTAATCCAAGAAACAACCATAACGTTGCATCGTTTCCAAGCGTCAAAATTGACATCCGAAATCGGCAGAGGAGAGATTGTGTCGTCAACAAATTTAAGTTTGTTCTTTGATAACAGGGCTCGCTGCGTAGCCCGGCTCCATTGATAATAGTTAGGACCATCTAAGGGGGGAGTAACAAAAATTGCTCCAGGATTTTCTCTTGGGTGAAGATAATAAAGATTTTTATAGGAATCCAAAGGTTCATGTTTGGGTGGGGCACTAATAGTAGGAGAAGGCTCTTCCATTGAAGAAGATAATGATGAAAGAAAGAAGAAAATGGATCTTCAGGCTGATACCATGTTACAAATATGATAATAGGGTAGGCAAAATTGCTTAGTTACTTTTATTGAAGGAAACAGTCAAGGTATATATACACATGGGTCTAGAACCAGAATTACAAAATATAAGGAATATAAACTTAACAAAATAAATTGGGCCTAATAAACTAGAATGGACTAATAACTAATAATTAAGTATGTAATACAAACACCAAGTCCCTTCTCTGCTAACAATTTAAGACAACATATATTCAAGTCTATAGCAGGTGAAATAAAACTCAGTGCCAATTATGATTCATATATGGATGATAACGAAATAGTTCAATCATCAATTTTACTCAATAGCTACGTGCATCAAAACTTTCTTCAATAATTATATGGTGTTATTTAACTGGCCTGATTGTCATTTAATACTAAATTATAGCTTCAATGTTGTACTTAGATTTCTAGTGAACTCATGACAAAAATAAAATAATCAACGAATCTTCTCTGGTATTGAAAGTAATCATTTGTCCAAAATTAGTTCATCTATGGTACTATCATTTGTTAATTGTTATTAATCATATAAGTAGTACACTATTTTGTTAAATTAAGGAAACATGTGTTATTTTTAATTGAGAAATAGATCATGTGACTAAACAAATAAAAATAATTATAAAAAAATGAGCCACAATTTTGTTGAAACGAGCACCTGCAAATGGTAAAGATTCATAATTGGTTGTTGTTCGGTATGAATCTATTGAACCACTTGGACACATAGATAGTAACAGAATTCGTTCCTCTCCTTACAAACCGAAAATTGATACGTGTGTAGTTCCTCTCGTTACAGAGAGGGAAATTTGGAGAAAGATGATGTAGTTGATGGGAGAAGGAGAAGCTCCATAGCATTAAAAAATAATAAAAAGTGAAAATTAAATAAGTAAACCGAAAGGTTTTGGGAAGTGGGTACAGCTGACTTTATCTCGTTTTTTCAACTTTTTTTCTCTATTGTAATAGATTTTGGGTATTTGAAATAGTATGTGCGAAAGAGGTACTAGTAGTTTAATACATTGGGAGTATGGACAATAAACTTTTATAAATATTTTGCATTTCATAATTTTTAAGTCTTTGCTTTAGTAAGAGAAAAGGTTTTTGATGTACTATGAACCAACACATACCAAAGCTTTATACTCCTCATGTACCAAATTATCCGCATGTAGCATATCGCAAACTCGTATACATATTAAGGTTGTCTTAAATATTTTAGAGATATTGTTTTAATCTTAAAAATTATATCTTTAATAAAAAAATATAATTTTAATAATTTAAAAAAATGGTAAAACAAATTTTATTTTTGTCCAATAAAAAAATTCTCAATTTTTTAGTTCATAAAATTTTTTTTATTCCCATTAAGTCCTGATTTTGAAAAGATTTTTTTTTAAAAAAAATTAGATTTTTAGTCCCTATAACATCAAAATAGAGATTAGAAGTGAATAAAATTTTTTAGGGACTAAATTTAAAAAGTCATAATTTTATAAAGATTAAAAATATATTTAACAAAAAATAATTCACCCTCATTTTATTATATTTTAAAAAATAAAATAAAAGTTTGGGACCTCACCAATTAGGGCGTTGTGCTATTGGGCTGCTTGCACAGCACAACTCAATAGCCGGCTCTATCTGTACCACGTACAAAACCAAACTATGAATTATGTAACTATGGTCACATATGCCCAACAACTATCATTTGGGGTTGTGTTTTGTACTAATCTATTTGACCACTCAGTCAACTTAAGGGCCCACGTCCTTTGCTCTTGACGCCTGAGAGTTTGTTTGGTACCAATTTATGGGACCACTTGATCGACCTAAGATGATAGTGAAGACCGGCGCCTGCTCAAGATCAAGTATATATTGAAAAAAATACAAGTCCCACATAGATAAGAGATATAGCTTAAGAAGACTTTATAAAGAGAGACACTTCTCACTTTATAAGCCGCCGATTTGTAAGGATGAGTTAGACACAATATGCACCCCAAGATGATATCATAGCCTACTCGATCCAAGCACTCACCATTTATATACATGCACGAAGCCCAATCCAACTCCCATATAATAAGACTATATAATAGAGACACTCATCACCTTACAAACCGATTTTGTAGGAGTGAGTTAGACCCAATATAGAACTCAAGAGTATACTTAGAGGTAGTATACTTAGAGGTACTAAGTGCACTAACCAAAACCTTTGATAAGCAAGTACAAGAAAATTAGATGGAGACTACACACCTAAATTAAGGTTGGATTTATATTATGTCAGGGGAGCTTCTATGATACATTCACAAATTGAAAGGTTTTGGTATGTTTAATCTTTAAACTAATAAATTAACATTATTTTTATGAATCAATGAACTATTTATTTATTTTTGTAATTTAATAAAAATCATTTCATAACGAAAAACATGATTTCATTGTTTATAAACTTTATAATAATTTTTTAAAATTTATCATAAATATATTCAATACTCATTGTTATATATAATAAAAATTCAAAAAAATATCTACAAATTTTAACTCAACCGACAAAATGCTGAAATTGTTAAACGAGATATAATGTCATCTTTTTATAAATAATATTTAGTTATTATAATTATATAAAATATAGAAAATATTTTTTTAAAAAATACTTATTTAATTATTAATTCAAAAATGAATTGTACCGATTAATATCGAATTGACTCGTAAACAACGGTAGAAATTCTAAAATTATAGATACATCTTCTAAAATAAATATAAGCAAAACATAATTGAAAGTTAATATACCTGATAATATATTTTATCCTATTAAGATAGCTGTCAAACACAAATTTTCGAGAAGATTTTGATGTCGGCGATTATTCATTTAAAAATAATATAATTTATTCCGACAAAAAATAATATCGAAATTTTAGGCATACCCGTGTAAACTCGTCACAAGTGACGTCAAAGTTGAAAGGAAGCTAAAACAGATTGAGTCTGCAGCTTAAAGAAAAAGACGACTTCTTTAATGCCTCCCAAGTTGTGAATCTCAACACTTTCTTCTCTCTCAACTATAAGTGGAAGCTATCATATGAGTACATACCATTAATTCTTTCAATTCTAACCCCATTTAAACTAAGGGTAAGACGAATTCCAACATGTCCACACTACAATCCCACCTCCTCGCCTATCCCTTCCCATCATCAGGTCACGTGATCCCCCTCATCGACTTTACAAAAAATCTAGTCTCTCGCGGCGTACACGTCACCATTTTAGTAACTCCATCAACCCAAAACCTAGTTCCCACCAACTTTTCCCCTCTTCTCCAAACCCTCCTTCTTCCCGCACCTCAATTCCCAAACCCAAACCAAAACTGGCTCGTCAGCGTCGTCTCTTTCATGCGCCAACATCATTACCCGATCCTCCTTGAGTGGGCTCAGGCCCAACCTTTACCCCCTTCAGCCATCATCTCTGACTTCTTCCTTGGCTGGACTCACCATCTCGCACTTGACCTCCACGTGCCACACCTAGTCTTCTCCCCTTCTGGCGCCTTCGCATTCTCCGTCACTGTCTCCTTGTGGCGCCTCTTACCTCAAAACGACAACCCGGAGGATCCCAATTTCGTCGTTTCATTACCAAACCTTCCGAATTCTCCGGTTTATCCCTGGTGGCAAATCTCCCACTTGTTTAGAGACAACAGAGGGGGACCAGATTGGGAGATCATAAAAAACGACTTTCTTCTTAATCTCGACGCTTGGGGCGTTGTTTTTAACTCTTTCGTTGATTTGGAAACAGATTACTTTGATCACTTGAAGAAAGAACTCGGACACGAAAGAGTATGGGCCGTGGGCCCAGTTTTACCGCTTGAATCCGGTCCAGAAGAAAGAGGTGGATCCAGCACCGTCTCATGCAACGATCTCACCGCGTGGCTCGACGCGCGCGACGACGGTTCAGTGGTTTATGTTTGCTTCGGAAGCCGAACGTTTCTCACGACTGCACAGATGGAAATACTGACAAGTGCCCTGGAGTTAAGTGGGGTCCAGTTCATATTATCGGTGAGAGGTCCCGATGTGCGACACGTGGCGCAAGATTGTGGTGGGATACCGAGTGGCTTCGCCGAACGGGTGAGGGATAAGGGGTTTGTGATTGAAGGATGGGCCCCGCAGTTGGTGATTTTGGGCCACCGTGCTGTGGGCACGTTTTTGACTCACTGCGGGTGGAACTCGGTGTTAGAAGGTTTGGTTTCTGGTGTGGTAATGCTGACGTGGCCGATGGGTGCGGATCAATATACGAACGCAAAGCTGTTGGTGGACCAGTTAGGTGTGGCGGTTCGAGTCGCAGAAGGGGAAGAGAAGGTTCCAGAAGCAAGCGAATTTGCGAAGAGAATAAAAGGGTCTCTTGGAAAGACGACGGAGAGGGTGCGAGCTGAAGAGTTAAAAGATGCTGCCTTAGGCTCCATCAAGAAAAATGGAAGTTCCCAGAAACAGTTAGATGCATTGGTGAAGGAGCTCAATGAAGTTAAGAATTACCAATGATGTAAGATTTGAGAGTTTAAAAATAAATTGACTTACAGGTTCAATAAGTCAAAATTAAGTTAAAGGGGATTAGATTCAAAATAGCAAAATAGTTCATTTTGGTTTTGCAAAATAGCAAAGGGTTTAAAAAATTTGAATACCAAGTAAAATCAGATATAGGTAACCTCATTTTCAAAATATTTGGTTAATGTTAGCAATTTAGTTATTTTGATGTTTTTAAATATTTTAGGATGAATTTTATGTTTTTAAGTATTTTAGGATGAATTTTATGATTTTGATATTCTCATTAAATGCATGTTTATATAAATTATATGCTAAAAAATAGTGAAAATAGATTACCCAATACTCTATAATCACTATTATAAATAAAAAAAGTCTTAAGTTTTGTTCACTATGATAAGTAGAAGTTAATTAATTTTGATTTGTTTAATGATATTATTTCTAATACACCTTTCATTTAATGTAAAACATTTAATATTGATAGTTAAATGTTTAATATTAAAGAAGAACAATTTAGTAAATTTAACTCGTGATTTATATAAAACCTATAAATTTATTAGATTTAATTAAGTTTCTTAATATTTGTGAAAATATTTTTTTTTTTTATTATAATAGTGGTTGAAAGAAGTACTTTTTAGAAAAATTAAGTTTGTGTATTTTTAAAAAAAAGAATATAGTGACCATCATTAATAATTAAATTAAAAAAATGTGGGTAACTCAGTACTCAACCCAATCTAATTCGAAAATGACCAATATGATCCAACTCAACTCAGAAATGTAACAAATAATTTTTTACCAGACCCGATTCATTATTCCCTTCGTAGTTTTTATTTTGATTTTGGCCAAATCCAATCGAGATCGACTCATGTACAACCCTAAAAATAAGAGAACAAATGTGAATAAAACAAATGTGATTAATTTGTTGCATGCATAACGTGAATGGTACTTCGTCCAATTATAAGTCTCTCTATATATGAAGCATGAACTCCTATAAGAACACTTACGATACATATACGGATACGTGGACGCTACTAATGTATAAAGTAGTGGATACTGATATTGATACACATTTATTTATTTATTATAATTAAATAAAATTTGAACATTATTTATAAAAATATCTAAATTTAATATTTTTAACTCTCTATCATACTTTTGACACATTTTTAACTCTATATGTGTTTGAGATGTGTCAAAGAAGTGTCTAAGGTGTGTCAAAATAAAGAAAATATATCCTTTTTATCTTTTACTTGTCTGAGTTCATGGACAGGTGTCGTGCGAGTGTTGTACAACTGTCGGACACCGACATATGTCGAACACGATGACACGCTTAATCTCAAAGGTGTCCATGCTTCAACTGTCTCTATTGCTTTTTATTTTTTACATATATTAAAAAAAATAATTAGTGAATTTAATGTGTTAATTTTATATGTAGAATTTAATAAAATACTCTTATACATGAATGTATTCAATTTGATTTTTCTTTTTTCAAGATAAATTAGTAGTGTTAATAAGGGATATATTAGTACTTCCTCCATACCATAATAATTGACCATTTGCCAAAAAAAATTTCCCCAATATAATTGAGTATTTTAATTTTCAATGCATTCTTTTCCAATATATCTTTTAATTAATAGTATTTGCATAATTTCCAAAACAAATTCTTAGATGGTCACTCCACTGACAACTCAGCCATTGGGCACACCCAATTAAAACTTGACAACTAATTAAAAATAAATCAGACTATCAAGTAATTTAAATAAAAAAAGCCCACAACCACCTAATTAGAAAATCGTTAAGAACACGTTCTCCCGTCGTCTTTCTTTTTTACCTTTGCTTCTATTAGTATCTTTGTTTGACAAAAATGTGTGTAATCCCAGTTGTTTTACTCTCCCATGTTCCACTAGTGATCGACAAGAGTTCTCCAATTATTATAGGAAAATTATGGAGATTAATTGTTAGTCCAAAAGTGGTTTTAGCTACAATCCTCTAACTGATGTTTTGATGATAACAAAAATAAACAAATAAAGAAAAAATATCCCCTAACAGTATTTGCTAAGTGTGCAAATTAAGTTAGATGACAAAAAGTTATATTAATGACTATCTATTTTAATTTAGCATAAATTACAAGTAAATTAGAGATAATAATCTAAATTCTTTAAACACAAAGAATATTATCACCTAATAAAAAAGTAACTATGTCTACTAATGGAGCAAGTCGTAATATAGTAATAAGATGTATTACATTATGCAGTTCAAAGTTAAACGTTGCAAAGTATGCATGCTGATATAAGCTTATCCTCTGGTGTTTGGATAGAGACAAAAGAACAACAAGACTCTGCTTCACTTTGATAATGCATTTAATGAGATTATCTGGTTCTGGTGACTCTGAAAATACATAATATGTTATGTTTCAGTTGCCTCTATTGAACTCATCTATGCTATGTATGTTTGCCTTTGATAATGTTGACAAGAAAGTGATTATCTGCCTCTAATAATCACATCATCACTTCAAGCATCTAATTGTCTAACTCTGATTTATGTTGTATGCTCTGAATGAAGTCAGCGCTCCAAAGAAGACAAAACATTTGCGCATCCTTTACTGAACATTCTGAATCTGCTACTTGTTTGAAAGTTTTTAAGACATTCTCTGATCATAGTATCCTATACTTCTTTGTCCTCATATCAAGATATGAAGAATCATTCATGGAGATATATATGGATATATATTAAAGACTGGTATACCTTAAATGGTGATTAAAGATCTCCAACGGTTAGGGGTGTGCATGGTCCAAAAACCAAATTGAATTGCACCACATTAATAGTGCAGTTCAGTTTAAAAACCACTTTATAAAAAACCGGTTATTTTTTGAACTAGTTACAGTTCAGTTCTAAACCAGTTTAAAACCAGTTCATAATTATAAATTGGTTTAATATATTTGAACCAGTTTGAAACTGATTTTTATTAAAACCAATTCGGACATGTTTTTATTGAATTGTTTAAAACCGTTTTTTCAGTGAATTTTTTAAAAGGTTGATTTTAAAATCAGTTTTAAGTGATTTTTGTAAAAAAAAAATTGGTTCTAAAACTAGTTTAATTGTATTATTTGTAACAAAAACTTATTTTTAAATGATTTTGAGTCAATAAATAGTGAAGTATTAAATGATAAATTTCAAAAACACATTTCCCTTCTTTGAAAATGAAAACTACAATTAAATTTTAACTCTCAAATGATAAATTTTAAAAATTAGACATAAATCATTCAATCATTCGATGCAATGTCAATGTCAATGTCAATGTTGATGCAAGGACAATCATGAACTAGATCAAATTAGTGCAACACATCCGATCAATCACCTAAAGGAACTGGTTGATGTTTTTGATCTTCCATCTAAACTTAGTTTCTTAAATTGAGACTCATACTCTTCAAGTAGTTCAATCTCAAACAGGACATCTTCAATAGCCACTGTCAATTTCTTATCTTCATTGGCATTGTGATAACAGTCTCTTCTCTTGGCATCAAGAACAACATTTCTCCAAACAGAGTCACTGTTAATTAAAGTAGATGCATTTCCTAATATTCAAAGACATTATCTACAAAAAAGTGAAAAACAAACTCAGTTTCAACCAACTTGAAAGTTGGAAGCAACTTAACAAAATGAACATAATAATTCATTCCTAGCTCTAGTCATAGCCACATTTGTTCTGTCTATTAGAAAGAAATTTAACAAGTATCAATTATTAACGAGTGTAACAGAGGCCGAACAACTTGCAGCATCTTGAGAAGAAAGTATTTCTGCAAAACAAAACCAAAAAGACATTTCATTATGTATCAAGTAATAATATAATAAGTAATAACACAATGTTAAATACACCTCTATGTATCTTACCTTGCTCAATTTGCTCAAGATTTTCAAGATCCTCACAAGTAATAAATGATAAAGATGCTTCGTCAAGCCAATCCTAGGTACAAATAAGGCTTCCACGGTTGTCGGTGTCAAAGAGCTACGACAAGGATCAAGTACTCTTCCTCCAGTACTGAAAGCAGATTCAGAGGCTACAATGGATATAGGTATAGCCAGCACATCTCTTGCAATTCTTGCATGTATAGGAAATCGGCTTGAGTTCACCTTCCACCATCTAAGTAAATCAAAATCCGGACAAGGTTTTTCTAAACGTTCTTCTAAATACTCTCCTAATTCAGATTTTGGTGTACTGCACTCGTCTGATTTGTAGAATTCAGAACAATCATAAGGATCACAAACTTCATTAACCGCACTTGACAAATTAGAAGAATTACCTAGAGGTGACACCACCCTACCAGAATACTCCTCGTAGATAAACTTCAAACATAAATCTAATTTTTCTTTCAAAGAAGTGGCGTCATTACTAGTGTAAATCTTTTTTGTCATCCACATCACAAGTTTTACTTTTCGTCAAGGGTCTAAAACCATAGCAATCAACAACAACATATTCAGGCAAGTAGGATCTCCCCAATATTTCTCGTAATTCGCCTTCATCTTTTTAGCCATTGACTTGGCTTTTTCATCTTCATTATTACACATTTCAGCAATTTTCATCCCGACACTGAAAACCTAAAGTTGCTTGTTAAATAAGAAGATCATGAAACGCGTAGTATAGTTTCATGAAATAACTTCAGGAATAGAAGAATTAAAGCAACATGCTCCCAATCTTCAGGTGTAGGCACACCTTTTTCCTTATTCACTTCATTAACATATTTCTGGTATTTGAATTCAAATTCTATAAAGGTCTTTTCATGTTTCAAAGCAGCATTCAACATTGTGTATGTTGAGTTCCACCGAGTCTCATAATCTAATCCAACATAACTTTTATAATTTAACTAAGGATCAATACATTGCTTAAATCTATCAAACCTCGAAGGAGAACGTCTAACATATTTCACAGCTCCATGAATTCTAAAAATAGAATCATTTATTAAGCTCATTCCGTCCTTCACAATAAGATTTAATACGTGTGCACAACATCGCGTGTGAAGGTACTCTCTGTTCAAAACTAGACCATTCTGCGATAGAAGCCATCTTTTGAGATGTTCAATTCCAACATCATTTCAGGAGGCGTTATCCACTGTCACACTAAGCACACGACCTAACTCCCAACCATTCAAGCATTGTTTAACCGTTTTATCCATTATTTCTCCTGTGTAGTTAGTGACTTCAAGAAAATTTAAAATCATCTTCTGCAACTTCCAATTGTTATCAATGAAATGAGCTGTGAGACACTAGTAATTAAAGTCATGGGTGGATGTCCAAGTGTCGGTGGTGAGACATACTTCATGACAATGTTGTTACAAAATATTCTTCAGCCTTGTTTTTTGTGTGTCCTTCACGTGCTAGTGTAGTGCATGATGGAAATTTAAACCTTGGTGGTAACTCATTTGCAAACCTATGAAAATAAAGATGTTCCACTTGTCGAAACAGGATTTCCATGGCTATAAACATATTCATCAAGTCAATTCGACTTACTTCTTAGTCAAATTTGGGAAAAGAAGGGGATGAACTAACAACTTCCCTCCTTCACAATAAGATTTAATACGTGTGCACCACATCGTGTGTGAAGGTACTCTCTGTTTAAAACTAGACCATTCTGTGATAGAAGCCATCTTTTGAGATGTTGAATTCCAACATCATTTGTGGAGGCGTTATCCACTGTCATACTAAGCACACGACCTAACTCCCAACCATTCAAGCATTGTTTAACCGTTTTGGCCATTATTTCTCTAGTGTAGTTAGTGACTTGAAGAAAATTTAAAATCTTCTTTTGCAACTTCCAATTGTTATCAATGAAATGAGCTGTGAGACACATGTAATTAAAGTCTTGGGTGGATGTCCAAGTGTCGGTGGTAAGACATACTTGGTGACAATGTTGTGACAAAATATTCTTTAGCCTTGTTTTTTGTGTGTCCCATTGCTTTAAAATATCCCGTGCTAGTGTAGTGCGTGATGGAAATTTAAACCTTGGTTGTAAACCATTAGCAAACTTATGAAAATATGGATGTTCCACTTGTCGAAATAGGATTTCCATGGCTACAAACATGTTCATCAAGTCAATTCGACTTACTTCTTAGTCAAATTTGGGAAAAGAAGGGGATGAACTAACAACTTCCCTCCTTCACAATAAGATTTAATACGTGTGCACAACATCGCGTGTGAAGGTACTCTCTGTTCAAAACTAGACCATTCTGCGATAGAAGCCATCTTTTGAGATGTTCAATTCCAACATCATTTCAGGAGGCGTTATCCACTGTCACACTAAGCACACGACCTAACTCCCAACCATTCAAGCATTGTTTAACCGTTTTATCCATTATTTCTCCTGTGTAGTTAGTGACTTCAAGAAAATTTAAAATCATCTTTTGCAACTTCCAATTGTTATCAATGAAATGAGCTGTGAGACACTAGTAATTAAAGTCATGGGTGGATGTCCAAGTGTAGGTGGTGAGACATATTTGATGACAATGTTGTGACAAAATATTCCTCAGCCTTGTTTTTTGTGTGTCCCATTGCTAGAGTAGTGCGTGATGGAAAAACACCAAATTCGTAATCCATATTAAGTGATAATTTACAAAAACACCAAATTCGATAAACAAAAGTTAAAAAAAAGGGTTCAAAATTCAAACCAAGTAAAAGAAACTCTTTCGCCAGGAATGCACAAATGAAAGGCTGCATATTATAACAATAGCATAGATAATACAATCCTTGAAAACAACATTAACAACACTCTTCACCACCATTACTGTTTGTAACTTCAAGTCAAACATCAATTTGGAAGCAATATCATGTTTGACCCAATGGTACACAAATAATCAAAATGGCTTCAAATGAACAAAATGGGTCACTAAAAAATGAAATAAAACAATCATAGGTAACTATCAATTCGTAATTTTACAAATACAGAGAAAAACTCAGCAAGCATGAATACAAAGTTTAAGCAATTACCAATTCATAACATTAAAAATACAGAGATAAACAAAGTCACATCTCCAAAATACACAGATGCAGAATTGTTATACACAAAATCTGAAAACGAAAAAAACAAAATGCATAAAAATCTCAAAACGAAAATGAAAATGCAGCAAACCTGAAAATGAAAACGAAAATGAAAATGCAGCAAAATACACAGATGCAGAAAACCTGAAAACGAAAATGAACCTGAAAACGAAAGTGAAAACCTGAATTTGAAAGCAAAAACGAAAGGTTGTATACCTGAAAACCTGAATATTGCTAGTGGTAATGTAGAAAGGAATGGAAGACAGAGACGGAGGATTGCACAAAGAAAGAAGGGCGAAAAGAGAATAAAGTATACAAATTGAACAAAATTGATTTGGGGCTAGGGTTTAACCATTTTAAATTTTGGGGTTAGGGTTTATTTTTTTTGATGTGTTCAGTGAAAAAAATAATTTTATGATATTGAATACAAAAAGGTTTGAAAGTGGTTAAAACTGGTTTTTTAAAAAAAGTTTAGTTAATTGGACTTTTTAAATTTATGGTGCAGTTTATAAACCATTTAATTGGTTTGGACTTTTCTGGTGCAGTGCAATTCAGTTGATGAATGTAGTCCAATTAACTACATTTTTTGCACACCCCTACCAACGGTAATATCTTCAACGGACACTTCTTCTCTCTATTTAAGAAGAACTCATTCATCCCGTTAGGTGTGCAAGAGAGAGAGAGAGAGAATGAAAAAGGCAATTTGCTAAGAAGAAATTTTGAGAAAGCTAAGAACACATCAAAAGAAAAAGGTGAATGAAATATCCTTTCAATAGAGAGTTATTAGAACTCATGTAAACCTCCCATTGTAAATTGATCATACACACCTAAATGAAGGCTATTGGGAACCACTAGCCTACTAGCTACATCTAGCTATCCTCTTTGGACTGACGGCCAAAACAATGACCATGTTATCCCTTCAACGCCATCTTGAACTCTGCATAACCAATGGGTGAGAATAATATGTTGAATGATTATGTTTGTCTATTATGAACTAAATGATGTTAAAATCAAAAAATATGGTTTTGAATTGTGTGAGGGAAAAAAAAATACTGCTCAAGGTTTTAAAACGGGTCATAACGACTCGGATTGCAGGAACCGAGTAAGGAATATAACCTTCCAATCCGAGATTACCCCATGCACGTGTGACGTGTGTCGCAGCCTAAAATTTTGAGTGTTTCTTGAATTCAATGGAGTCGCAACCAAAAATTATTTTAAAATAGGAAAAATATTGGGCAACTCTTAAAAATAAAAAATAAATGATCTTTGAAATCAAATTTTGAGTTCGGGAGTCGATTATGCGTAGGGAAGGTATTAGCACACATCCGTTAAAATACGATTACTTATAATTAATTGCGCAAAAATTAATGTTAACTTATTTATTTCTTTTTTTTTTTAAATGCAAATATAATCTTTTTTTTTAAAAATAATATAGAGATAAAAGTGTATTTAAAATATAAAGATTTTTTTATTATGCTTGACAAGAGTGTGATCTTGCTCCTAAGTATCTCCCGGTGCGATGGAGAAATCAAAGCTATGTAGTTCTTGGGTAAAAAATACGGATGTGTTGATTGTTTTTAAAGAAAGTGTGTTTTGTTATTGATAAAAAAAAAAAGTTGTTTTGATGAAAAAAGTTTGTTTGATTTGAATAATTATTTTAAAATTGGACTTTTAAGACTATCAAGTTGTACAACTTGTGTCTCAAAACTCAAGGAGTAAAAAGATGTCTAATCTAGTTAATCTGTTTAAGAATATTTTATATTATTTTTGAAAACCACCAAATGGTACAACTTGTGTCTTAACAACTCAAAGATTAAAAAATGTCACATCTAATTAATCAAATTTAAAAAGTTGATTTTAGATTTATTTATTTATAGAAATGAGTTTTAGAACTATCAAGTTGTACAATTTGTGTGCTGGAACTCATTGATAAAAATGATGTCATATCTAGTTAACCTTTAATAATAATTTTTATTTACTAATTTGTTTATGAGTTTTAATTTATTAATTTATCTATGAAAATGAGATTTAGAACTACCAACTCAAAGATTAACAAATGTCACATCTAATGAACCCTTTAATATTTGGTTATATTTTTATTTTTGTTTTCTTATTAAGAATTAAAATTTGATACCGAACATTAAATAAATTTAGATGATGTTATGAAATAAAACCAGCAATAAAAATAAAAATAAATAAAAAATAAATCCAAAACCAATAATAATATTTTAATAACATTAAACTATTAAACTGGCAACTTTTTCAACAAATAAGTACAAGTAATGTTTTTCAACCAAGTACAATTACTCTGAAAGGCATGTTGTGAAAAAATAAGGCAGTACTGTATGAAAAAACAAGTCATGCTGAACTAAAGTAGAACGCAAGGCACGCTAAAAAAAGCACGATGGTAGGTAGCTTTTCCATCCATCTTTCTCAAGTTTTTGAAAAGGAATAACATTACTTCAATTCACCTTTTTTTTTTTAATAAAACAAAGATGTATAGACTAGAATGCTATCTCAAAGAAAATGGGTTTCTCTGTGTGAAAAAGAAAGGATTTGATCAACATAAACAAATGACACTTGTGGAGATACCTTACGCCATTTAACGGGTAGAATCAGGAATGGAGACTATGGCGGTGAACGCCAACGATGGAGGTATCATATACGATTCTCTTCTCCGTGCTCATCTAATTTCAGGTTTCTTATTTGATGTTTGTTGGTTGTGTTTTTAAAATGACTTTGAAATCTCTTTACCCTTCTGTGTATTTTTACAATGTTTCTTCTCTTTTTATTTCAAAAACAAACAAAAAAAAACTTTTCTCTCCTTCCCTTTGATTATTCTTTGTCTCAATTTATAGACTACAAGAATCTTTGTGTCCAATAGATAAATTGAATTTTGATTTTTTCTATTGTTTTGCAGCAAGCCTCAAGCAACCTTAGATAATTAGAAAAAAAAGTGGTTCACCTTCTTAACTAAGTGCATTATGAGTGAAGATTTTAGCCTTATTAGTGCAAAAGATAACCTGAAAAAAGGAGAAGGGTGCATTATGAGTGAAGATTTTAGCCTTATCAGTGCAAAAGATAACCTGAAAAAAGGAGAAGGGGGACTGAAGAGAAAAAAGGGGCTGGACAAGATAGCACATTTATTTATTTATTTATTTTTATTTTTGTACCAAGGGTAATGGTAAATATGTACTCAAAATTTGATCAGATTTTTATAAAATGATATTTTTGTTTTTTAGATTTAATAATAGTAATTGTAAAATATTTATTAAACATATTATTTTTTTTTGAAATTATTTTTGATTGGTAAGACAAAATTGGGGATACTACAACGTGTGTATGCGTTATTTATTTAATTATTCTATTTAGTTTTTAGTCTTTTTTGATTTTTTTTTTCATTTCAATAAACATGTTATATCTAGTTTTATATGTTAAGTATTTAAATAATCATCATAATGTCTTAATTTTTTGCATAATTTTTTTTTATTTACTTATAATGTTATTACTCTCTTTTTATGGTTTGTACTCTCCCTCATAATGCATATTAAGACACTGAAGTAATTTATTTTTGTATATATCTATTGATAACCTTAATTAAGTTGTTATGTTGTGTTTTATATATTCTCATGGAATCTGAAATATTAAGAATTAGTATTTGAATTATTTTGATTCTTTGGCATGATTGTGTACTCGACGATCGTGAAAACAATTGTGAATATAGTTGCATTAGGAATTATATTAATATTGCACTTACCTTAATAGTGTGTCTTTGATGATATTATTCCTGATCTTTGTAAATTTATTGAGTATTATAAACTTAGAATTTCTATACGCTATCGGTGTTAACATTAAGGATGTAATTTTTAATCATGATGGGATTTTGATTCGAGACCCTTTGGTTACAATGGTATGGTATTTTATATATGTCGTTATGCTTGATAAATTCTTTTGTGATGCCTTATTGTTAAGCATTGCCTACGCAAATGAATGCCTTTACAAGGCTAATTGGGACATATTATGATGACAGAGTTGAGCCTATGAAACTTTTCCTGAGTGTAACTAGCGTAGACATGACTTTCACTGAGGATGAGCATACCAAACCCACTGACACATCTTCTTTTGGCAATAAGTTAAAGTATGAGAAGTGGGTACACTCAAACAAATTTTTTTTGATGAGTATGAAGTAAATTATGGAAAAGAAAATCAAAGAAAGCATTCATGATATTGAAAATACTAAGGAATTTTCTGCAGCTATTGGTGAGAAATTTAGGAAGTTTGATAGGGCTGAGAAGTCGAAAAATCTGTCCTTGTTAGGAAAGACTAAGTATGATGGAGTTGGAGGTACTCGTGAACATGTCATGAAGCTGGTGAATTGGCACAGGAAGTTAAAAGTAATGAAAGTAGCGTTGGGAGATAGCTTTCTCATTTGGAAGATTTTTTTAATCTATTTCATCTCAATTTGTTGTATTGAGGACTTCCTATGGTGCTCAACATGAGATGATATCAATTCTTTCTCAAAAGGATGGGATTATGAAAAAGGTAAAGTTTCATAATGGACAACTTGCCTCTCAAAGTGGTAACAACAAGAAGTTCTATGAGAACAAAGTCAAGAAATTCCAGTTTAAGAAGAAGGGGTTGCAATTTTAGGTCAACACTCTTGTCAATGTTTTGGTCAACCTACTAGTAAAAAATATGAAATACGGAGAAGGTTCTGATATGCCCAAATACAAGTTCAATGGAAAGTGTAAGTTTTGTCACATTTTTTGGCACAAGCAAACAAATTATTGGAGGTTCATAAATTGGCTTGAGAAGACGGCAGGAATCAAAAGCATAAGGAAACTAAACGAGGGAGGGATGAAGATCACAGTTGAGAACGAAATTACTGTGGAAGTGAGCGTATAAGAGTTGTTTCCCTTACGTTTTGAATAATACTTTTTATCTTTCTTCAACGAGAAGGAGTTTGATTTTGATTTATGTATTGGATAACTGTGGCTAGTCTTTTCACTTTAGTAATAACATTGTTACATTGTTACTTTATAATACATTTTTGTTGTTATTGGATCTGGAATTTGGCATGATGGTTTTTGTATGTTAGATGTGAGTATCTTTAAGTCTCTAATCATATATTGAGCATATTCCCTAGAGAGCTTATGGGTGTCAGATCCCTAACTAATGATTTGACTCTTTCTTTTGGCCATACAACTCATATGGGTGGTGAGATCTTTTGATGCCTTGAGTTAGTGGGAGTTTATATATTGTATTTTAAGACAACATTGTATTTTGTTGTTATATTTTCATATATGTGACTACTACCATTACCATGTTGTTTGCCATATAATGTGCATTTTTGTCGATTTATGATTTGGTATAATGTTGTGATATATTTGGATTCAATTTTATTGTGTTGTACTAAGATATATTGTTAAATCTTATCAAGCATCTTTTGTGGATGCTATGAGTGTATGATGAATATGATATTAATTTTCCTATACGAATGATTTTCTATATCACTATGGCGCTTATGATCTTGTTTTGTACCATTTGTTGAATGTACTTGTTCAATATTTTACATTTTGTTGTGACCACGTTTGTGTAATTAATCTGAAGTATAGTGTTATCTAACTAATGTTGTCTAAGTGGGAGATTGTTGGATTATTTTATTTTAGACTAGCATAGTCAAATTAATTTTTGTCAAATACTCATATTAGTTATATGTCAAAATACACTATGCCAAAAATGACATCTTATAGCGCGTCTTTTACAATGCTTATCAAATACAAGCGCTGTTGTATAATTTTTTAAGAATAACGGAAGATACAACAGCGCTTTTTTGACAAGCGCTGTAAAAAAAACGCTGTAGTAGGGTCATATAGGGTCACATATGCTTGCACATAATGTTTACAACTCTTTTACAACGCTTTTTAAAAGAGCGCTGTAAATTGAAGCGCTCTCACATAGCCTTTTACAGCGCTTTTTGAGCGCTTTAAACACAAGCGCTGTAAAATGTAGCGCTCCCACCTTATGTTACATAGCTTTTAAAGCGCTTCTTGTTAAAGCGCTGTAAAAGCCTTGCGCTTTCACATAATGAAATGACCTATTACAGCGCTTTTTATACAAGCGCTGTAATAGGCTTGCGCTTTCACATTTTTAATGGACCTATTAGAGCGCTTTTTGTCCAAGCACTATAAAATAATTCAATTTAAATAAAAAACATTCACTTTAAATAAATAAAAACAAATATAAAACAAATTTAATACGTTGTCCTAACCCTACGAACCCTCATCCTCTATCCTGCGAACCCTCCTCTCATCTACTGTGCGCCCATCTACAAATTGATGTACGCTGCTCCTCTTTTAAAACAAATTGATCAACGTTGTCTCAGGTACTGTATTTTATTTATTTGTTGTTGTCACTAATTAAAACTGATAAATTGTTACATATTAGATATGTTCTGTTTTGAAATTGTTACATGATATTAGATATGTTCTCATGATATATATGTTTTTTTTTGAAATCAATCTTGGACCAATATTAGATATGTGTATTATATATAGGTCATATATATCAGACTTGAAATCATGCTTATTATTTGTGTAACTGCATTTATATATATAGGTCATATAAAATGGACCGGAAATGGATGTCTGCCAATCGATTGACAAAAGAGTATGAAAATGGAGTGAAGAAGTTTATTGAGTTTGCAGTGATGAATGCAAAAGATCCAAATAGAGTCGTTTGTCCTTGTTTAAAATGTTGTTTTGGAAAACGCGTTAGAGCTGATGAATTGGAAGGACATTTAGTATGGTATGGAATTGATCAAAGCTATACATGTTGGATAAGACATGGTGAGAAAATCAATGGAAACACCCGCACAGATACATATGCTTCAACTGATTTTGACACAGATACATATGAGCCGGACCGAGTTGAGGAGATTGCAAAAGCAGTTGAAGAAGATCTTCGTGATTGTCCTAAAATGTTTGAGAGCTTGTTGAGTGATGCAGAGAAACCATTATATAATGGTTGTACTAAATTCACAAGACTTTCGGCGATATTAAAGTTGTACAACTTAAAAGCGAGTAATGGATGGTCTGATAAAAGCTTCACAGAATTACTAACACTCTTAAAAGATATGTCGCCAGATGATAATGAACTTCCCAGTCGAACCTACGAGGCTAAACGAGTTTTGTGCTCTATTGGTATGAGTTACGAAAGGATTCATGCGTGTCCTAACGATTGCATTTTATTTCGAAATAAATATGAATTACTAAAGGCGTGTCCGAAATGCAATGTCTCTCGATATAAGAAGAAAGAATCTACTGCAGCAAAAGTCGTGTGGTATTTTCCTATAATACCAAGATTTAGGCGCATGTATCGCAGTGAAGAAGATCCAAAACACTTGACATGGCATGCATATGAAATAATTAGAGATTGAAAGTTTCGACACCCTGCAGATTCTCCCCAATGGACAAAAATTGATCACGAGTATCCTGAATTCGGGATAGAGTCAAGAAATCTACGCCTTGCACTTTCTACTGATGGAATGAATCCACATGGTCTTCAAAGCATCTCACGTGATTTTGTTGATTTATAACCTACCTCCATGGTTATGTATGAAGCGTAAGTTTATGATGTTGTCTCTGTTAATTTCTGGACCCAAACAACCGGGGAATGACATCGACGTATACTTGGCTCCTTTAATTGACGATTTAAAAATTATGTGGGAGACAGGTGTGGAAGTTTATGACGGGTATAAGAAAGAATGTTTCAATTTGAGGGCTATGTTGTTCGGCACAATTAATGATTTTCCAGCATATGGTAATTTATCAGGATATAGCATTAAAGGTCAGTGTGCATGTCCTATATGTGAAGAGAGTACAAATTGGATGCGGTTGAAACATTGTAAGAAGAATGTATTTCTTGGACATCGTAGATTTTTTATAGTCATCAGTATCGTGGGTGGAGAAATGCATTCAATGGAAAATCAGAGGAAGATAGAGCTCCTGTAGCATCGACTGGATATCAAATACTTGAGAAAGTACAAGGTTTGACCAATAAATTTGGCAAACCTTTTGAGGGATAGCTGGTCAAAACTGGGTGGAAGAAAAAGTCAATTTTCTTTGAATTGCCATATTGGAAGTCATTGTATGTAAGACATTTTCTCGATGTGATGCATATTGAGAAAAATGTATTTGACAGTGTTATTGGTACGTTACTCAATGTACCAGGAAAGTCTAAGGATGGCATCAATGCAAGATTGGACTTGGTCGATGGGGAATAAGAAATGAATTGGGTCCCGTAAAGAAAGGAAATCGCACATATCTACCTCTAGCTGCTCATACTCTATCTAGAAAGGAAAAAATTGTTTTGTGTAAATTTCTACACGAAGTTAAAGTTCCAGAAGGATATTCTTCAAACATTAAAACTTTAGTTTGTATGAAAGACCTCAAGTTAAAAGTTTTGAAGACCCATGATTGTCATATTCTAATGGAGCATTTGCTACCAATAGGTATACGTTCAATTTTACCTGAAAAAGTTCGCCGAGCCATAACTAAATTATGTTTCTTCTTCAGGGAAATTTGTAATAAAGTGATCGATCCTCAGAAATTACCGACATTGCAGAAGGAAATTGTTGTTACTTTGTGTGAGCTTGAAATGTATTTCCCACCCTCATTTTTTGATATAATGGTTCACCTTACTGTTCATCTTGTTAAGGAGACACAACTTTGTGGGCCAGCTTATATGAAATGGATGTACCCGATAGAACGATATATGAAAATATTAAAAGGGTACGTAAAAAGTAGAAGTCGACCAGAAGGTTGTATTGCTGAACAGTACATTGTCGAAGAAGCTGCTGAATTTTGTACTGAATATTTGTCAAATGTTGAATCCATAGGGCTTCCCATGTCTCGTCATTCGGGAAGATTATCAGGAGAAGGGATAATTGGAAAGAGACTATTGACTATATCAAGGACAGAATGGGAGCAGGCACAATTGTATGTTTTGCACAATGATGATGAGGTTCAACCGTATGTTACAATACACATGGATCAGTTATCTAGTTTGAACATGAATAGGAATCAAAATTGGATAACTCGAGAGCACAATCGAAGTTTCATAACATGGTTAAAAAATCACATAAAGTCAAAGTTTGATGTAGACCCCCGATCAATTTGACAGAGATTGAGGTGGCTAGCAAATGGTCCGAGTTTACATGTCTTTTCTTACACCGGTTATGTAATTAACGGCTACACATTTTCTACCAAAGAACAAGATGATCAAACCACTATGCAAAATAGCGGAGTCACTTTCGTAGCTGAAGCGATGCATATCTCAAGTGCAAAAGACAAGAACCCAATATATGCAAATCTATCATATTTTGGGGTTATCGAGCGCATATAGGAGCTAGACTACACAAGTTTCGTGTTCCCATATTTGGTTGCAAGTGGGTCGATAATAATAATGGCATTCGGATTGATGAGTCAGGGTTCTTGCTTGTCGATTTTAATAGGGTGGGATACAAAGATGAGCCTTTTATTTTAGCGTCGCAAGCTCAACAAGTGTTTTATGTCACTGATCCTGCTGATGATAAATGGTCCGTTGTCCTATCGACCAATATAATATGTGATGATAACAATAATGATGAAGATGTTGGTAATGATCTTTTCTTTGCAACATCACAACCACATGAAATTGATTCAACTGATGATGGTTTATATCTTAGAGATGATCATGATGAGGGAATTTGGATTAATCCATCGTTTTGTATCATTAATGGACAAACAAATGTGAATCCCACCAAGAAAAGAAGAAGGGCATCTTAATGTGTTTAATTGTTTTTAAGCCATGTAATCTGAACTAAGTTCATGTAATTTAATTGTTTGATCTGCCATAATTGATCATTTTGGTATTTAGCTTGAACTATATGTAATTTTCTGCTTATACTGTATGTAATTGTATACTGATTTTCTGCATATACTGGGAATTTTTCTTGAACTTGAACTGATCATCCCAATATGAGCTGATCATGTAATTTAGCATTGATATATATATATATATATATATATATATATATATATATAGGTATTATTTGGAAGAAAAAATTATTATTTTGTAAGAAAAAATTATTATTTGGAAGAAAAAAAAAATTAAAAAAAATTTGGAAGAAAAAATATGTTAAATAATTTGGAAGACAAAAATTATTATTTGGAAGAAAACAAAATTATTTGGAAATTTTCTTGAACATAACTGATCATCCCAAAATAATGAAGTCAACATCCCTACTACAGCGCTCTTTTGAAAAAGTGCTGTAATAGGGTTTAAAAAAAATAAAATAAGGGTCTTTTAAAGCGCTTTCTTCGTAAGCGCTGTAAAAGGGTCACACAACCCTTGGACATAATAAAACAAAGAGGCATTTTATATATAAAACCCTATTACAACGCTCTTTTGAAAAAGCGCTGTAATAGGGTCACACAGCCCTTGGACATAATAAAACAAAGAGGCATTTTATATATAAAAACCTTTTACAACGCTCTTTTGTAAAAGCGCTGTAATAGGGTATATAAAAAATAAAATAAGGAGGTCTTTTACAGCGCTTTCTGCATAAGCGCTGTAAAAGGGTCACATGGCATTTGCATATAATAAAACAAAGAAGCCTTTTAAAGCGTTTTGTATGAAAGCGCTGTAAAAGGGTCACATAGCGTTTGCATATAATAAAACAAAGAATCCTTTTAAAGCGCTTTGTATGAAAGCGCTGTAAATGACTTTTAAAAAAATAATAATAAGAGGTCTTTTACAGCGCTTTTTCACAAGCGCTTTAAAAGGCTTCTAAAAAAGCGCTGTAGTAGGCTTTTAAAAAATAAGATAATGAGACCTATTACAGCGCTTTTTCGAAAAAGCGTTGTAATGGGGTTTTATATATAACACTAAATCTCTTCAGTTTCATCTTCAAAACGTAAACTTCATACGAGTGTTTTCAGTTTCCTCTTCGTTCTCCTTCTCATTGCGAACCCTACGAACCCTACGAGTGTTTCAGTTTCCCGTTGTTTCCTCCTCATTACTTACGCTCATTACGTAAACATCATACACCTGTTTCCTCATCATCTTCATCCTCCTTCTCACGTAACCATATATTTTTAGTCTTCGTTCTTCTTCGTTTCGTCTGCGAACCCCGTAACCCTACGATTGTTTCGTCTTCATCGTCTTCTGCGGTGTTCGTCTGCGAACCCGTAACCCTAAAAAGCACTATTTCAGGTATTGTATTTATTAGTTTTTTGTTTCACTAAAATGCATGTTGAACTTATACTGCTACATACTTAGACTCTGCATGTTGAACTTGTTGAAGTTATACTGAACTGCATGTTGAACTTGTTGTAGATAAATGGATACTAACAAAGATTTAGAATGTCAAAATGAAGAAGTTGGCAACACCAAGACTTACGAAAATGAAGTCAAACATGGTGCAACCATAATGCAAAATGTTATAAAAGCAAGAAGTACTGGGCAAAAATTTGAGGTATACTATGTTTGTTGTTTTCTTTGTTTGCTGTTTATACTATACTTTGTTTGCTGTTTATAATTTGAGGTACTTACTATATGAGTTTATTAGGAGGGGTGGAATGAGAGTGGTCAGCCAATTGACCCCAACAGTTCAATGTTTGTAAGTTATATTGGAGCTGTTGTTCGTCAAAATATCCCCATCACAATAGATGATTGGAGAAATCAGGAATTGAAGGCTGCAAAAGATGTATTGTGGGCTGATATACAAGTAACTTTTTACTCCACTTTTTAACTTATAATTTTTTACAAACTGCTTTGAAGTACTTTACTCAAACTATATCCTTATTTAGTTTGCAGACAGCTTTTGATGTTGACGAGGTGAGAAAGAGTTACGTGCTAAGAGTTGCCAGGAAAATACACCGGGGCTTTAGATCTCACCTCTCAAATTGCTATCTAAGAGACCGAGATGGCAATATGTATGCGGAAGCTCCAAAAATATATAAACATTATATATCAAATGAGGAATGGAGCGCATTCGTATCAAAACGTTCCGACCCCGCATTTGTTGTAAGTGATTAATTTATTAGCATTTGTGTTTTATTATTCATATTCATAGCGTAATTTAAATTTTTACTAGATTGTTATTTTTCTTATTTAGAATATTAGTAAGGCAAATCGCGAGAGGGCAAAAATTATTCCCCACCCATACAAGAAATCTCGTATGGGATATGCACGTCTAGAGCAAAAACTTGTAAGTAATTAAACATCACTTTTATATAATGTGGTACATTATAAACTATACTTTCTAACTAATATTTTGTTTATGATATTAACGAGAATAGCTACAAGACACCCAATCCGATCAACCGTTGGGTCGTCATATATTGTGGAAGGAAGCTCGTGTAAATAAAGACGGAGTGGTTGATAACGAAATTGTTCTAAAAGTAATAGAACTTTGTGTAAGTATATTTATCACTTTAATATTTTTTAACATTGTATTTTAAAATTGATATTGAACTAATCTTTTCAATCCTACGTGTATATATTTTAGGCGAATCTCGAACAAAGTTTGGAAAATCAAGAGGACAACAAGGCTAGTTGCAAGGACATACTAGGTAAAGTGTTTAATGTTCCTGAATATTCCGGCCGCGTGAGGGGGAAAGGATTTGGCGTAACTCCTAGAAGCTATTTTTCACAAGAGAAGCGCCAAAATCCATCTAACGAGGAAGTATTAGAGAATATCAAAGTATTAACGGAGCAAGTGGCATTCTTGGTGAAGACGAATAAAGACAAGCAACTTGCGGATCAGCTCCAACGTGAAAATCAAATGGAGAGTGAAAATGCGAGTTGCAACGTTGGTCTCAAAAGTCTTCCTGAGGTAATTAATTACTTAATAAAATAAGAAATTCATTCACTAATTATTTCACATACTTATGTATTAACCATTAATTACTCCATGCGTGTTGTACTTATCCTCCCCTACTCATCGGAAGGTCGGAAAAGGAACATTGTGCAATACTCTGGGCGAAGTATTGCACAACACACCGATCCCTGCGGGCCATGTCAGAGTATCACCAGTTATTGCTTTGGAACCAAATGCACCGTTGCCGGTACCGGACAACGATGCAGATCTGAATTATTTGGGCGAAGCAATTGGCAGTTACGTGGCATGGCCCAAACATCTTGTTGCCCTTGATAAGGTATGTTTAATTAATTGAAATGTATGTTTAATTGATTATATTTAATTGCTGAATTTTTTCCGATGTTAACTTTAATTTCACATTTATTTAGATTCAAACAAAGCCTAAAGGGAATGATAAGAAGATTCCCAGAAACAAAAAGTCACATCTCTCAAAAAGGTTTGTCACATTTATTCTGTAAGGTTTGTCATTTTTTCAGATTCAATAAACTAACAAACTGATTAACCTCATTTTTTCAGATTCAATCTAATAAACCACCGGCATAGCAAGCCAGCTGCCGCACCACGACTTGATGTTCGTGTTAAAAAGAAAGCCGGCAAAATTCAAAAATTGGAGGGTAATAAAGCTGGCAAACTGCAAAAGCTGGAGGGTAATAAAGCGGCCAAAGTTGCTGCTCAAACACTGGATCGTGTAAAATCAGTTGCTGCTCCTGCTCCTAAAATAAGTCAGCCACGACTTGCTCGATATGGGTCGTGTCTTGACACACTGGCAAATAAAAATATGGGCAGCGACAATAATTCACGAATAATAAGCATGGATAAAGCTATATTCGGAGATGAGTATGAAGAATTTTTTGAAAAAGAGCACATATACGAATTTCTCGACCATAAGGAGCTGAGTGCTACTGTCATCAGCTTATACATGAGGTAAAAATTACTTTTAATTGCATTTATTTGTAATTAATTTAATTTATTGGTAATTAATCTAATTTGAAATTTTCATTGAAGGTTTTTGTATGAGAAGTTCGTGTGCACGCACAGATTGTCAAATAGATTTTCATTATTGTCTTCGCATAAGATTTCGATGCTTAAACACGATCCGGTGAATGTAAAGAAATACGTTGTAGATATACTATTAGGAACTAAAGAGAAGGATAAGTTGTTCCTTGCACCATATAATTCAGGGTATGTAATTATATATTCTTTATTTATATCTTTTTTAATTTATGAGATCTTAATTTATTAGTTGTGTAAACCAAATTTTTGTTGTTGTAGGGCACATTGGGTGCTATTTGCAATCAATGCGACCTCTGAAGTTATATACTACCTAGATCCCTTGCACGGCCATTACAACAATCACCCCGAGATAAAGACTATGTTCGACACGTAAGTAATATTCATTTATTTTTTACATATATATGTATAAATAATGTGTTTGTTAATGCTATAATAATCACATTTATTTATTCGATAGTGCTTTACAAGTTTTTCAAGCTCAAAGAGGTGCTACAGTGTCGAAGCCAAAGTCAAATAACATCACATGGATTCCAATAAAGGTTTGAAATATATGATTTTAAAATTTCATTTACAATCAATGCACAAATAATTATTGACTTATATGTTTTATTTTATAGTGCCCTCGTCAAACTAACAACATCAATTGTGGGTACTATGTATTGCGATTCATGAAGAAGATTGTTGATAAAAATCAAATTATAATCCCATAAACGGTACAGTATTTTCATTATTTGATTTTCATATATAAACTATGTATATATTTGATTCTAACTTATTTATGTTCAATTTTTATATCGCACAGTACTTTGACAATTCCAGTCCAACATATTCTGAAGAAGATCTAACAGAAATAAAGGAAGAGTGGTGTCAGTATGTGATTGAAATGAAGATTATTTGATTTGCTGGGAAATGGCATGCTGCAAGGGAATATGGTAGTTCTGTGCTGTTTGTGAATATGTAGTTGTGAATATGAATATGTAGTTGTATGAAAATAATATTGAATCTGATAGTTATATGAATAGGTAGTTGTGAATATGTAGTTTTGGGCTGTTGTGAATATGTAAATATGAACTGATTGTTGTGAATATGTAGTTCTGTTGTTGTTGTGTACTGATTCTTGTGTACTGATTGTTTTGTACTGATTGTTTTGTAGTGCTGTTTTGTTGTTGTTGTGTACTGATTGTGAACTGATTCTGGAATAAAAATTGTGAACTGATTCTGGATTAAAAGACAGCGCTTTCGAAAAAAGCGCTTTTTAAAATTTACAGCATTTTTAATAAAACTAAAAAAAAAAGCACATTTTACAGCGCTTTTTTTTTGAAGCGCTGTAAAAGGTGCATAATAATGCATCTATTGAATGCACCTACTACAACGCTTTCTGGAAAAAGCGCTGTAAAAGGTGCATAACAATGCATCTATATGAATGAACCTATTACAACGCTTTTGTGGAAAAGCGCTGTAAAAGGTGCATAATGATCTATATGAATGCACCTATTACAGCGCTTTTTTGGAAAAACACTGTAATAGGTGCATAATAATAAAACTATTAAACGCACCTATTATAGCGCTTTTTCAGAAAAGCGCTGTAATAGGTGCATAATAATGCATCTATTGAATGCACCTATTAAAGCGCTTTTTCACATAAGTGCTGTAGTAGGTGCATGCATATGAAATGCTATTGCAGGGATTTAAAAAGCGCTATTACAGGGATTTACAACGCTTTTTCAAAAAAGCGCCGTAAAATGTGTATAACAAGCGCGCAATATATCCACCTATTTTACAGCGCTTTTTTATTTTAAAAAGCGCTGTTGTATCTTTTTACAGCGCTAGTAACTACAGTGCTTTTTTTGTTGTTGAAAAAGCGCTGTAAATGGCTTAAAAAAAGCGCTGTAAATGGCTTAAAAAAAGTGCTGTAAAATGCGCTTTTTCGCGTAGTGATATTAGAATGTATTGGTGTTGTCACTCCCAATTATGTGATCACTATTATTGGATTTATTGGGACTATTATTATGAGGCACTTATGATAGTGGTGTGTGTGAGTCCCTTCGTCTATTACAATTGTAGGAGAGACTCCTATCTCTTTCCACTATATAAGTGTAGTTGTCTTATTGATACTACACACCTTCTCATCACTGGTGGAATAGAGATATTTTCTCTTCTCTTTCACACAAAAGATAAAAATGTTGTAAGCTTTTGATCATGGATTCATTACCTTTAACCTTTAACCAAATAAACACTACGCCAAAAATAGCATTTTACAGCATCTTTTTTAAGCCATTTACAACGCTTTTAAAAGATACAACAGCGCTATTTAAAATAAAAAAGCACTGTAATATGTAGCGCTCAACACTTCTCTTAGAGTAGTTTTACAACGCTTTTAATAAAGCGCTATAATAGGTGCATATAAAGTGCGCTTGTTATACTAGTTTTACAGCGTTTTTTTGAAAGAAAAAACACTGTAAATCTATTCTAAACGTGCTGCTTGTTGTACTAGTTTTACAGCGCTTTTTGAAAAAAGCGCTGTAAATATATTCTAAAATGTGCTACTTGTTGTACTAGTTTTACAGCGCTTTTTCAAAAAAGCACTCTAATAGATGCATTTTTATACTAGTTCTCTATTCTAAAAAGCGCTGCTTGTTGTACTAGTTTTAGAGCGCTTTTTTGAAAAACGCGCTGTAATAAGTGCATTTTTATACTAGTTTTAATAAAAAGCGCTATAAATCGGATTAACATTTTTTAATGGCATTTTTAAAATAAAGCTAGTTTGTATAAACAGGTCTTTTATGACATTTTTTTAAGAAAACGCTGTCTTTTAATTTTTTTTCCAAAATCATATTCATCAAGCACATATTGACACAATTACTATATTTTTCATAGCAACATCAATTTCTTTTAAACAGCAACAGCAACAATCAGTTCACAACACCCAATTACATATATTTTATAGCAACAACAATTTTATTTAAACAGCAATTTCATATTCACATCAAATACCATATTTTTTACATATTCACAACAATTATATATTCACAATATCAATTACATATGCACAACAACAATCAGTTCACAACACCCAATGTACAATATATAATAGTTTCTTTTCTCAACCTCACACACACTTTGAATTAACTATGAATTATATGTCAGCTTTACAATAATGCCAATTTCTCAGCAATAATGCCAATTTCACCACATACAGCATGCCAATTTTCTAGCAAATGAAATAACTTTCAGTTCGATCACATACTGAGACCAGTCTTCCTTTATTTTAGTTAGATCACTTTTAGAGTATGTTGAATTAGAATTGTAAAAGTACGATATAATATTTGAACATTAAAAAGTTAGAATCACATATATACATAGTATATATATATATATATATATATATATATATATATGAAAATCAAAATATAATGAATATAGTAAGCAAGACAGAAAACTTACACAAAGAACAGAGGTATAGATCCATTACAATTTAAAAGAAGTGAATTAAAAATACTCTAAGTTGAATCACCAAATAGAAATATAACCATTGTACTTTTTTTTATATAAAATTTAAATGTATACGCCTTTATAATTGTTGAAAATAATATGTCTAAATATCTTTAGAAGATTTTATTGAGATTTAGAATTAAATATATTTAAAATTTAGAATAAGGTATCGTTAAGATATATAATTTATATTTCTGTTTAAAATATATTTAAGATTTGTTCCTTAATTTAGTGCCATAATATCTTTTTATATTACATTTTAGATATGAATAAATGTTTGTAATATAAGATTTGATACAAAAAAGTTATTCTTTATACGAAACATATCAAATATAATCTCGCTTTCGCAAATCCAAACACAAAAACCTCATCAATAATTATTTTAATTTTCTCCAATATTCTCAATGATTTGAATTCAAATTATACAGTGGTGTTCTCCTCAATTTTTTTAATTAACAAAAATCTAACTTTTAAATTTTACCTCAAAGTAAAATATTTTAAATTTAATAGATAAACAATTTCAAATTCTATTTTAAGACTATTTATTGTAATTTTCATTTAATAATTATCAATTTAAAATATTATACATAACACACATTAACCGTGATATATATATATACACACGAAACGACGGTAAAAAAACCACATGGGCAAAGGATTATTGATGGATGGGATAGTTTTTTGTTTGTTTTAGTAAGTAGGTATATTTTTACATTTAGCTATCTCTAGTAATATATATTTAGTTACTTCAAATATAAAAAATACAATAAATAGTTAATTTGTTGGTTTATTATTAGTCAAAACAGATAGTATTCATATCTCATTTTACTTCTAAAAAATTGGGAAAAAATAAAAAATATTACATTAAAAGATACACTTTGAATATGCTTAACTCATAATCAATCATATATCATAGGATAAATTGCATCCGTGGTCCCTTAACTTAATTTTAGTTAACGTTTTAGTCCTTTATCTTTTTTTTTTTCTTCTCGATTTGGTCATTTATTTTAATTTTAAGTGACAATTTGATCTTTTATGTTTCAAAATGTCAACAATGTTATTCTTTTTTTTTATTTATTTTTTTTATTTTCATCTCTAACAACATCAAATAAAAAATAAAGGACCAAATCGAGAAAAAAAAATAAAAGACTAAAACGTTAACTGAAATTAAGTTAAGGACCACAAATGTAATTTAGCCTATATCGTATATTGATAACTTTGATTCATTAAAACATTGTTGAATTTTATATTTATAAATAGCTAATTTTAGTTTTTTTATTTTTGCTGAAATAGCTTATATTTTATATAAGTTTTAAATTAAATTTTTTCTTATTGGTTAAGTAATTTTTTGTGAACTTTTATATAATTGTGAATGTTTTTGCAAGTTTAAATATTAGCTATCATATTTACTTTTTAAACGTAGCCCCCATAAAATTTGTACTAACTTTACCACTTAAAAACCATCATTCATATATATATATATATATGAACCAAATACGTAAAAACAATACATGGAAAATCAAATTAAAATGAGAAAAACTACTTTCTTTTCAAATGTCACATGAAAAACTACTTTCAAATCCATAAGAATGGACTAAAACAATGACAAAAGAAATGTCGTAGCAACAAATCAATAGCAAGGTGATCAAATTGGCGATCACCACTCCTCAATTAAACTTTTTCCCCAGAAGAAAGTTAATCGGTCTTCATCTTCTGACAAAAACAAAGATAATAAAGAAAACATGTTAATACATTTATTAAAAGGGCATAAATAAATATAAATAGTATTTTAAGAAAGCAAAAAACATATAGCTTACAATATTCATCCACTTAATTCGCAACGCTACATCGCGTGCCATCTTATTAGTCCCTATATATGTTGCTATCTTTACACATTGCATTGGCCAAGAATATGATGCGAACCTTAAAGCAAAAAATTGGAATATTAATTCAAAGAAAGAGTTGATTAAGTTGTTAAACAAATTAAAGAGAATAATAACTCACATAATGAGGCCTTCTAGAAGAGCAATGTCTTCTTCATCGGTCCAAACTAAGCATATTCCGCAGTTGTGTTTCAATGCAAGTACTGTTGGTGAATCATCTGGAGCGTAAAGCTCCAAATCGCTCATAGGATGCTTAGACATTTCACACAATTTGCTAAGAGTTGAAAGTGAGAGATAAAAGAGAGAGTGAGTGAACTTTCTTTTTTTGACAAGAAAAATTGAGGTTTAATTGTCTAAATTTACCAATTGAAGGACTTGTTTAAATAGGCACTTAAGGCCCAACCTCGTTATAATTAAGCTTTTTTTTTTTTTAGATTACTTCTATCCACATCTTTTATATTATTAAAAAGATTCAATTTGGTTTTATGTTGGATATATGCTAGATATTTTATGAAAACGATTTGATTCACAAAAATTATTCAAATTATATCTCTAGTGAGCATTCAACCCATTAATATTGTTTAGTATCCCTTGAAAGGTGCGGTTGAATCTCACCAAAAACAAAATTACTTAGATAAGTCATGAAGGTGATATTTCCAACAAGAATTCATAGTAGCAATATTTGATTTGACCTCTAGAAATATATGATTCCCATAATTAATTTACGTCCCGTAATAGAATTTTGTTTAGATTTAAATAATCCACGTGTTGTATCTCATTAAAAAGATTCACTTGTTTCTATTTTATTACTATTTTGTAAAAGATTTGACTTTTCCTCTAGAAATAAATATATTTCCACAATCAATTTACATTGTAGATTTAAAAATACTTTGAATTTAAAAAAAAAAAAAGATATGAATTTGTGTTTATGATATAATAAATGAAAAATATTATTTCTCTTAATTTAAATTTGTGTTTAATACTTAGTAAAAAAAAATTTCATTAAGAGGGTGTATTATATTATGATTTGAAAGAATTTTAAAATATTTTTTGTGATGGAAAATTCTTGAGGTATTCAATCAAGATTTTAACGTAATTAAAATAAGTCTTAAGATATTCAATTAAAATTATTTGGATTTTTTAAACAAAGTGTAGAAATCTAGTGATATTTAATCAAATTTTCTTACAACTTATAAAAAGTCTTTTAAAATTGTTCACTTTTTATTAGGTAAACAAACTTTTTTATACACACTAAATTAGTTATTATATTATCTTATGACTATTGATTTAATATTATTTTACTCGTATTATATGTATATGTATTGGATATGTAATAAGTAATAAGTAATAAAATTAGTGGAATGCGAATTTTTTAAATTACATTAATTGTAAGCTCCACTTTAAGGTGTGTGATACTCAAATTTGCGTGTGTGATATAACCTACAAAGTAATAAATATCTTACTGATGACTCTCTAAATAAAATTAGTTGGTCAATGCATCCTTGAAAAATTTAACCAAGATAATATAATGACTAGTATAGTTAATGATCAAGATATTACATATCATGATAGTAATTCTTAAAATAAAAATAGATTATTAATCTACTTCATACATCCTTAAAAAAGTGTAATAGAGATGATAACATTGAAAATATTGTATATAAATTGTTAATATCTTCATGCATCATTAAAGATTATGTTGATAGAAAAATCGTGGTTTCCTTGATTTTAAATATGTCGAATTGAATTTTGTGAGAATAATTTAAATTTTAACAAATAAAAAAACGTCTATTGAGAATACTTTGTTAAAAGAGTATGACGTAATCATTTTTTTCAATGATTGTTTAAAATTCATTGAGTCCTTTGAAATCTTATAAATTCATAAAATCTTTCAAATCTTGTAAATTCTTATGATAAAGTCCTTTGAAATCCAAATTACAAATCTTGACAGGCTTTAAAAGTCTTTTAAAATCCACAAGACCTTTTTATTCAAAAATTGTCTTTTAAAATCCTAATCCAATACATTTCACATATAAAAATACTTTGAATATTTTTTTTTTTAAAAATAGATCTGAATTTTAGTTTATGTTAAACTATTATTTGTTGGTTTTAATGATTTTTTAATAATACTTATTTGTTTAAATGGATATATTTTTATTACTTTCATGTTTCAAACATAATTGATCAATATTATTTCATAACGTTAATTTTTAGTATATTTTATATATAATATTTGGCTTCAAACTTGTTACATTAACATAGTTTTATAATACAAATCATAATTTAGAAAATCAAAAACCGATCAAATTTAAACTGCATAAATCTAGACCAGATCGAATTTTTAAGAAATTGCATCCAAATCAAACCACAAACAATTTAATCTTTGGATTTCATGATGTTTTGGCCCATTACTAATCTAAAATGCACTGCGAACACCCATACCACAGACAACAATTTTTAAAAGTTGACATAGGTATCAATAGTCGAAACGAAACAAAAAGAGAACATTTTCTAATTGTAGCCACAACTTACATGCAGTTTTTTAATTAATTATTTATATATATATATATATATATATATATATATATATATATATATATATATATATATAAGAAACACATTTTTTAGTCTAAGTTATTTTGTAAAAAATTATATTGTCATATTAAAATAATTTTAAATAAAAAATTACACCTTCACGTATGGTCTTTTTATAAATCAAATTTTGTTGATCTAACCGTTTCTTATAAAAAAGACCGAATAGAGTATTTTATTATATTATTGTGTAGTATTTTTTTTCATATTCGACATTTAGTTGTTTTAGAAGGTGCAGGAAAACTGTTTTTTATCAAAATATTCAACTTACTTTTAAAAGCAGGTTTAGACAAAGTAAGGTTGAATCATAAAGAACTAAGATATGAGAAATAGAAAAGGATAAAGGAACGCATATATTTTATACTAGTTCACAACACACTGTTGCTACATCTAGTCCTCCCTTTACAAAGAGATTTTACCTCAGAACAGTCAATGGCTTAATCCACTATTTCCATCAATAGCATTCAAGTATTCTTTACTTTGCCTCTTTAGGCTTCGATTATTTTTCTCTAGCCTTTCCAGACTGTCTTCCTCAGAACCTTATTCAACTTTCTGGCATCCTGCTGTTGAGGTTCATAAGAGTCGCTTTACCTTTTCAGATACTTCTTAAGCATGAGATGGTTGTTGCCACTATCAAGATGATTTACATCAGTTCTAGTTTGTGTCTTATTTAACACAAAGTTTGTTTTTAGGATGCTAACTCTCATTGAGAGGATGTTACAGATTAAGTAATATATCAATGCAAGTATGTGAGAACACTTTGAATGATTTACACCAACTCTAATAACTCTTTATGAGAGGATAATTCACTCATTCTTCTAGTTTGATGTGTTCTTGGCTTTTTCAGATTTTCTTCTTAACACATAATCTTTTTCATTTTCTCTCTCCCATTATCTCTCTAGTAAAAAACTGAGTGAGCTCTTCTTAAATACGAAGATGAAGAGACCATTGAGAATGTTACCGTTGGAATTCTTCAAACACCGTTTAAGGAAGATTGACCTTTAACAAGTATCCATATATATCTCCGTGAATGATTATGCTTTACCTTTTCAGATACTTCTTAAGCATGAGATCGTTGTTGCCACTATCAAGATGATTTACATCAGTTCTAGTTTGTGTCTTATTTAACACAAAGTTTGTTTTTAGGATGCTAACTCTCATTGAGAGGATGTTACAGATTAAGTAATATATCAATGCAAGTATGTGAGAACACTTTGAATGATTTACATCAACTCTAATAACTCTTTATGAGAGGATAATTCACTCATTCTTCTAGTTTGATGTGTTCTTGGCTTTTTTCAGATTTTCTTCTTAACACATAACCTTTTTCATTTTCTCTCTCCTACTATCTCTCTAGTAAAAAACTGAGTGAGCTCTTCTTAAATACGAAGATGAAGAGACCATTGAGAATGTTACCGTTGGAATTCTTCAAACACCGTTTAAGGAAGATCGACCTTTAACAAGTATCCATATATATCTTCGTGAATGATTATGCTTATCTTGGTATTAAGGAGATAGAATCAGAGGATATTATGATCAAATCAAATCTTAGACTTTTTCACAAGTAGCAGATTCAGGATGTTCATCATAGGATGTGCAATTGCTTTGTCTTCTTTGGAGTGTTGAATTTTTTAGAACGTTCACTTTTCCAGAGAATACATAATAACTCAAAGTTAGACGATCAGATGCTTGATGTGATTAGAAGAGGTAGAGGCGGTTACTTGCTTGTCATGCTTATAAGCAGACACAATTACTTGCTTGTCACACTTATCAGAGGCAGAGACAGTTACTTTTTTGTTACGCTTATCAAAGGCAAACGAACAAACGTTTGTTGAATCCATCAAAGACATGTGAATAGACGTTTGTCAAATTCATCAGACAGATAGTCGCTTGTTGAATTCATCAAAGGTAACTGAACCAAAACATTGCTTGTGTTTCTAGAGGCTACCGAGACACATCGTTGCTCACATCCTTGAGTCAACCAAGGCTTGCTTGCTTTTTTCAGAGTTAAACGAAGCTTGCAATAAAATACGTGCATGTCACCACACTTAGACTGAAGTCTTGGTAGAGAAAAAGTGAAGTCTTGGTTTCTTTTGGAATAAAATACGTGCATGTCACCACACTTAGTAGAGAAAAAGTCAAGTCTTGGTTTCTTTTTTTCTTTCCAATCAGTAGAGGATATATCTTATATTGGAACGCATGTTTTGCTGCACTTTTCTTTGTCGTATTTCTTTTGCTATATTACAACTTGCTCCATTAGTAGATCTCTAATATACTTGTAATTTATGCTACTTTAGAATGGATAGTCATTAATATAACTTTTTTGTCTTCCAATTTAATCTGCACACTTAACAAATACAGTTAAGGGATAATTGTTCTTTATTTGTTTGTTTTTGTTATCATCAAAGCATCAATCAGAAGATTGTAGCAAAAGAAAAAGGGATAATACGATCTTTCCTTTTCTCTAATCATTTTAACTTGTCTGGTGGGACTTTCTCTAAATATAGATTGGGAGATATAATTTTCCAAAGATAGATCTTTGATAAAATTGTAGGTGCTTCAACCTTTCATCATTTTTATTTTCAAATTTTCATCCAATCTAGAGGATTCAAACAAAATGGGGCACAACGCCTTTAATGCTTATTTTCTTAATTCCTCCTTGTATTCAAGTTACTTGGTGTAAGGAGACATTGATACCTATGGGTTCCACAAAGTGAACCTTTGAGTTCATTTTGTAAACCTTCTTGTATGATCCGTCTTGTTAACTGTAGTTCACAAATGTAATGAATTTAGGATTTCTGAACATTTCACCATTCAGGTTAAGCAGTTCATGTTTTAAGAAAATTATGAAGTCTTTCTATGACTAGAGTATAAGAAGAGGATTATTTAGGAAGATGAAGACTCAATAAAGAAAAAGATATAGACCAGATTTTTCTTATAGGGTTTCAGGTTATAAATGTTTAGGAAGGAAAAAAAGGTTGAAAGAGAAAAACTTCTATTGGAAATGTTGATTTTGAAAATATGTAGTTCTTAGTTCTCAATCCTAGAGTAGACGTGTAAAATCAATGGGCCCGTGATCGTAGCTCAATTGGTAGTGGGACTGTGTGGAGGCGGTACTTATCCCCCAAGTACCGGGCTCGAATCCCACGGAAGGCAAAAACTCGTTATTTCCAACGGTGGGAAAGGGGGATGAAAAAGGTCGTGAGGTAGCATCGCCGGTAACGGTAATGGTCAGGGTGTTACTAAAATGAGCTCAATTGGTAGTGGGACATTTTTTGTAACACCCCGGCTATTACCGTTATCGGCGATGCTACCTCACGACCTTCTCGTCCCCCCTATCCACCCAGTGGAAATAACGAGTTTTTTTCCTTCCGTGGGATTCGAGCCCGGTACCTAGGGGATAAGTACCACCTCCACACAGTCCCACTACCAATTGAGCCACTCCATGGCAATTCATTTCCACGATATCATTCTTTTTAGTGGCCCAAGACATAACTCTTGTTATGTAGGAGGGACGAATCCTATCTACATCACTCACCCTTCCACATGGTCTATTGCATGCCCAATAACCACATTTACGATTGTCTGTTACATACAATGTTTGATGGCCTTAAACCCTACAGCTTCGTAGTGACTTCAAGTTCGAATGCCTTCTCACTAAGATCGAATGAGATTCGCTAATGACAATTACGCAAGAATTATGTAGCACTCTCATGGTGGGTCAATCCAGTATAAACATTTCCCATAATAATTATACCAATGTGATTACTTGATATCTCATATGCATAACCCGTGAGTTGTGGTAATCAATTTACTCACATAATACTTTGACTATTGTCGTCTCGATGTATTATTTTTGTCCTAATTAACAATAATACTTTGACTATTGATACTTTAAGAATAACATTCTTAAATGTTCAATAACATTTAACGATTAAGTCATACTTGTTGTTCTAACTGTTTTCTTTTCGCAGATTTGACTGGAACCCTAAAATTTCAAATCCAAATTCTCAAAGGCATTCTTCATCACAAGTAAGAACTTGATTCGCCATCGTGACATTCTCCTTCTTCCTGGTTGTGTGTTATTTTTCCATTTACTTCTCATTAATTGATTAAAAAAAAACAAAAACCCCAATTTTATTTTGAAACCCTAACTCTTCTTCTATAAAAAATATGAAAATCAGCCTTTCTATGAAAGGTTAACTGCATAGTTGTTTTACTTCACCATTTGATCCAGTTTATGCTCTTTAATTTTAAAGAACCAATTTTTATTTATAACATTAACTCATTTTCTTCATAAATTTTAGATTGGTTTACTTATTGCTATTTTTTGGTTGATTGGAAATGTTTAATTTGATATCAGATCTGATATTTTATTATCTATTTATGTCTCTCTTATGGTTAAGGTGTTGAGAAAAATCAGATTTTTGAGATTTTCATCTTAGAGAATTTCAGATTGGCCTTTTCTATCTCAATTGGCCTTTTATTCTTAGAGAATATAAGATTTTGAGATTTTCATCTTTCTTATATGGTTAAGGTGTTGAGAAATAAGGCATTGAATTGGATACCTTCTCCACTAAAGGAAGCTGAAATGCCTTGAACTTCACATAATTGGGAAACTTGAAGGATTGACATTGGAATTCTTGGATGCTTCAAGAGTTGATTCATTAGGTGTTGATTCCAAAAGACTCAAAATAAGAGGTACTGATTTGAAGGATTCTCTTCTTTTTTTCTTCCATGATTGTTCAATTTTGACTAAATGACATGAATTGATAATTGCTTAACTTAGATGCATTATGTATAATCTAATAAACTGTTCTGTTCTTGTTACATTTCTTAATTTAGTGGCAATTATATCTTATTTTCCAATGATTGTTCTTTTTGTCTCTTGTGCTGCTAGGAGTTATGATTTTGATGATGATCTATGTGCGGCATTCTTCACATTACATGTACTGAGTTAAATATTTGCACAGGAGCTCAACTTTAGAAGCAAACCAAATGTGTGGGCATATTTCCCTATTAAGGTAAGTCTTCTATCTCAATATATGTAGTTTTTAATGTGGCAAATTGACCTAGGGGCTTGTATGGGGGATATGGTGCTGTCATTAGAGATGAAGATTGAAATATATTAGCCGCAGAAAAGAATACAAGCCATTTCTTTATGTTGATAATATACTTGATGTTGATAATATATAGTACTGATGTTGATAATATAATATATAATATAGTGTTTGAATTAAAAAAATTGCAATTGTGTCAATATGTGCTTGATGAATATGATTTTGGAAAAAAATTGAAATCTCATTTAAAGACAATGCTTTTTAAAAAAAATGCCATTAAAGACCTATTTTCAGCCTTTTACAATGCTTTTTTAAACGATTTACAGCGCTTTTTACAAACCAGCATTTTACATTGCTTTTTAGAATAGATTTACAACGATTTTTCCAAACAAGCGCTGTAAAATGTACCTATTACAGCGCTTTTTTCAAAAAAGCGCTGTAAAACTAGTTTAAGAAGCGCGCTATATATGTACCTATTACATCGCTCTTTTTAGAAAAGCGTTGTAAAACTAGTATAAGAAGCGCGCTATATATGTACCTATTACAACGTTTTTTATTTAAGAAAATGGCTGTAAAACTAGTCTAAGAGAAGCGCTGAGCGCTATATATTTATACCTATTACAGCGCTTTTTTATTTTAAATTGCGCTGTTGTATCTTTTAGCAGCACTAGATACTACAACGCTTAAAAGCGCTGTAAAGGGATTAAAAAAAGCGTTGTAAAATGCTATTTTTGGCGTAGTGAGAAGACCAAGCAAAATGAGATCAAAAGACAATGTAATATTTACGGGCAACATAAGATCTTATAATTCTGACATGCGCCACTTGCAAGTCTTGTGGTTGTCTCTCGGTGATAATTCTGATGTGGATGCGCCACTTGCAAATCTTATGGTTGTCCCTCGATGATATGTTCTGATATTGATGCACCCCCTATAAGTCTTGTGGTTGCTCATCATGATTAACTCCGATGTGGATGCGTCACAAGCAAGACTTATTACCCTTATAATGCCTAATTGGACAAAGCACAAACCAGGCTCGTGATTTCCTTTCGATTGCAACACCAAGATGTAGTGGCGGGGCTTGAACTAAAACATTGGGGTGGCCAAATTTTTAAAATTTTAATGGATAAATAAAAAGTATAATATTGTATTGTATATAAGAATTTTAAGTTGTAAATTTACAAAAATATATTGACGATCAAACTCTTAACGTTTACTATAAAGGACCAATTAAGAGGCCAATTATAATCATAATCCCAAACGAAACCAGAATGATCCTTATTCGAGCGTGTACAACCAAGGTTGGAGAAATCACCCAAATTTCTCTTATGGAGGATAACAAAAGGGACATAGTTCTAATTCTTATAAGCCATCACATATGCAAAGGATGGAGGAGCATAAACTCAATACTAATGATGTGTTAGCTAAGTTCATGGAGCAGACAGATGGGAAATTTGGAGTCTTGGAGGTCATATCTCAAGTATCCTTCATTTGTTATCTCAAAGGCCCTTATGTTCATTTCCTACTCAAACTGAGCCTAATCCAAATGAGAAGAGCGAGCATTGCAAGGCTGTCACTTTTAGGAGTGGTAATGAGATATATCAATAAAATAAGCAAGATGGGCATACACTAGAGAAAGGTAAAGAAACTTCTGCTAGCTTCCAAAGATCATAAGAAAGAAAAGGGGAAAAATAACCTAGTAAAGGTAAGTGTTCCTTTTCCTGAAAGACTTAAGAATGAGCATCATGATGAGCAATTTGCTAGATTTATTGAGATATTTAGGAAATGACATATCAACATTCCTTATGCTGAAGCTATTGCTCAAATGCCTAAATATGTTAAATTTTTAAAAGAAGTTATTTCTAACAAAAAGAAATTAGAAGGTTTTGTGATAGTTAAGCTTAATGAAGAATGTTCTTTATAGTTTTAAAAAAGTTGCCACCTAAGCTTAAGGATCCAAGTAGTTTCAGTATCCCGTGTACACATGGTAACCCTCTTTTTGAAAAGGCGTTGTATTATTTAGGAGCAAGTATAAATTTGATGTTTTTGTTTGTGTTTAGAAAACTTGGCTTGAAGGAACCACTGCCTACTAAAATCTCCTTATAGTTAGCTGATAGATCCATAACTCACCCTCGTGGGATAGTGGAAAATATTTTGGTGAGAGTGGGAAAGTTTATTTTTCTTGCAGATTTTGTGGTGTTAGACATGGAAGAGGATAAGGAAATTCCAATAATTTTGGGGCGGCCTTTCTTAGCCACAAAAGATGCCATAATTGAAGTTAAAAAGGGGAGGTTGACCTTGCAAATGGAGGAGGAAAAATAATTTTTTACAATTTTTAATTCCTTTAAAAATATTTCTCTTTTTTCTACTTGTAATTTTGTGCAGGATATTTTTATTGTTGACGAGAAACATCTAATGAGAACTGTTGTTCTACATGATCCCATACTTGCTGAAGAGCCCCTTTATATCATCTCATTGGTTAGCCTTGGGGTTACTCACACTAGCAATCAGGTGAATGGTGAGGTGAAGTGTTGTTTCACTTAGTAGCTTGGGATTACTTGCACAAATAATCAAACCAAATGTGGAATTATATCAAATTAAAAAGAAAAACAAATAAAGTGTTGAGTTGTCTAATTAAATCAAATAAAAATGTCTCTAGTACTTGAGAAAAATAAAGTTATATGGTTTTATAATAAGGATTAAACTTTATGAATGAGAGGGATTAAATTAATTGATTAAGAAAAGTCTCAAGGCATTGATTGCTTAGAAGCAATAAGGTTAACCACACACACTTTGAACTATGTGAATTAATCTTACTTAGTTGACATAGTGTTGAAGGTGTTTGATTCAGTCTTAACAATTCAGGAAAATTCTTGCTCAAATTTGAAAAATTTAATCATGGTGTTTATGTGAATTTTATTTCTATTATTTACTTGTTTATCTTTAAAATTCCTTGAATTTATCTTTGAGTGAGACTTTTCTTGAGGACAAAAAGAGATTAAGTGTGGGGAAATTGATAAACTCTAATTTAGTATATTTTTTAAAGATATTTTTGTGATAATTTCAGAGTAATTATTTATTACTATACAAATAATTAACTTGATTTAATCTTTATTTTGTAGAAAGAAATAAAAAATATACAAGTCCAATATTTAGTTTGTTTATATATATAAATATAACAAGTAATTGGGCCAAGATTACAAAGAATGGAGGAAAAGAAGTTCAAGAATAGGGTGGTCCGTGATTGAAAGAAAGGGAGCAGGACACAATAAGTAGGAGGGTTTGCCGCACATTATAAAGAAGAGAAGGAGAACTAGGATTAAGGGGGGCATGAATTGATAGATTCAAGCAAAGATGGCAACAAATTTCATGAGAACAAAAGAAGAGAGCGCCGCATAGCAAGATTGAGAAGAGTGCCACACACAGATCATAAAAGAAAGATATTTGGTGATTGTAATTGGAGTTAAGTGTCTCAAGTTTTTGAATAAAAATTATCTTTTTTATAGGTTTTTATTCTTCTCTTTAATATGATGAACATCATTATTGTTGTTTTGATTTTCGTTATAATAATGAGTAATTAAACTTTTTTGTAAGGTTGTATACATGTTAGTTATTATTTTAATTATTTTTTATTATCATAACATGTTAAGATTGATCATCATTTACATGTTCTTAATCAACTAGTTGTTAGCGATTGTACTACAATTAATTGGTAGATTTATATAATAATTGAGACTAAAAATTATTGCATGACCAAACTTAATTTTAGTCTTCCAATTATTCAACATTTTTATGCTCTATGTTTTTGAGATACCTTCAACTGACCATGAATCTCGGATTACATTATCAAAGATTGCCTATAGTCCTTGAAGGATACAATTGATGATTGGAACACTTTATCAGATGACTTCAAAGCAACCATTTGCTACATATTTATTATAGCTGGTGGAGCTGTATCTTTAAAATCGAAGAAATAGACGATATTGAGTCAGTCCACTAAGGAGTCTAAAATGATAGAACTAGCAACCTCCAGTGAAGAAGCGAGTTGGTTGAGATGCTTGTTAGTTGAGATCTCTTTATGGGAAAAACCAATGCTAACTGTGTTGATCCACTGCAATAGTATCATATCTATTGTAAAAATTGAGAACCGTTATTAAAACGGTAAGAGACGACAGATATGTCGTAAGCACAACATAGTTAGATAGTTACTTTCAAAAGGAGCTGTTAGGATGGACCATCTACGCACTGATGAAAACTTAGCAGATCCTTTGACGAAAGGATTAGCTAGAGAGAAAGTCCTAAACACATCCAAAAGAATAAGACTATTGCCTATAGATCAATGAGTCACTCATGATGGTAACCCGACCTAAAAGGATGAAGATCCCAAGAATTATATTCAATGGGTTATAACACGACATGAAGTGATATGAGATAAACATGGTACTATAAATAAGATAAGCATGATTCCTGAAGTGACGATAGGATGAAGTAATATAAACTCTTAATGAGATTTATACTCTATGTGGAGTGAAGTACTTAGCTACAAGAGTAATTTTGATAGACTCACTTATGTGAATGCGAAAATAGGGTTGTTTCCTATGGAACTTTGAGGCATAATTTCCAGAGTGTTCACTATATTGGGATAGACGTGTAGGGACATTAATTCATGGGATTTTGAGAATACACCCTATGAAAAGGTTGTGTGTGAGTTTGATGTTAGAGATAGAGTTCAAGATTATGAATCACTCCTATTTATAAAAAATCTCTATAGAAGCGTTTGACGCTATTTGAGAAACACTTTATTAAATTCAAGTGTAGGATTGTTGGAAATGATGTTGAAACTTAGAGCTAGTGTTGTGTGAATTGAAGAAATGTAGAAGTCCCACATATGAGGGATATCACACACTAGTAGTGTTTATAATGTGGAGGTATGACCTTTGAGGTGTGCCCTAATGGGTACCCAATTTTATGGAAAGGAGAAAAAGCACTCAAACCAACAACCACACACGCGCGCGTTGTAACACCCCGATTTTTAACATCGCGAGTGCATTTTTTTTACAATAACTTAATAAAATAATACGTCGTAACACTGCATACATCTAGAAAGGGTTTTCATATGCCAAACATGCATAATCAAAGTTGAAAAATGAAGTTTTGGACCAAACTGTACTGTCGTATTCGAATATAGCATCCTTGTATTCGAATACAGTGTCATTTCACAAGTCAGTAGCAAAACAGCAAAAACAGCACAGCTGTATTCGAATACAGACTTGTTGTATTCGAAAGCAGATGCAAAAACAGCAAAAAACAGCACAAACAGCACAGCTGTATACGAATACAAACGTGTTGTATTTGAATACAGATGCGAAAACAGTGAAAAATCTAGCAGATTTTGTATTCGACTACAACCTCTTTGTATTCGAATACAATTGCGAAGTCAGTGGCAAAAATTTAATATCTGTATTCGACTACAACCTCCTCGTAGCCGAATACAAGTGCGATTCCACAAGTCAGTAGCTAAATCAACATAATTGTATTCGAATACAATCCTGTTGTATTCGAATACAACTGTGAAAATAGCAGAATTTCAATTTTGAAAACATTTCGAAATCATCCAACGCTTACCACATAAAGTCAATCAATAACACTCATCAACTACGGCACAAATACAAACAACAATTGAGTATGTATATACAACCATCACAGTATATCAAACATGACTCGCGTGCCAAGCACCCTAATGCAATGCGTATATGCCAATGCACATGATTCAAGAATTCCACACCAAAACCCTCCTCGAAGGGGCACAAATCGTAATTGTACTGCCTATCACGGGACCGCACAATTTACTCCAGTGTAGCCTATCACGGGCCTACACTATTTTCTAGAGTGCAATCGCTCACAGATCAACACATTCTAGATTGCAATCTCTCACAGATCAGCATGACGTGATAATCCTCGTAAGGATAAGATGAACCAACAAATCACATGGCATCATCTCGTGGCCCATCACGGACACCACTATCAACATGGCCCATCACGGTCACCATGTACTATGAAAATGCATGAGCATACTCTGACTCTTTTCACCACAACCATTAACTAAATGCACCTATTAAAAGATTCCCCATTTTTAATACTCATTTAACACTAATGATTTTTCAAAATCAACACAGAGCATACTTAAACATATTTAACTCATAGTTCCACAATTCACACCAAATCATAAATCACCACAATCATTACGTAAATGCAGCTATTAAAAGATTCTCCTTTTTTAATACTCATTTAACAATAATGGTTTATCAAACATTTCACAGTCAAGACAAATTTTCCTCAAACCTACATCGAATTTAATCCAAAATTCACATTAAATTCAATTCACAATACATACCAAATTTCATCAATTCATTTTCCACAAAACCACACATAAATCACATTAATTCAAAACTCCACATTTCCAAACATAAACCACCAAATTAAATCTCCAAATTTTCAACCATAAATCACCAATTTAAATCTCCAAATTTTCAACTATAAATCACCAATTTAAATCTCCAAATTTTCCACCATAAATCACCAATTTAAATCTCCAAATTTTCAACCATAAATCACCAAATTCAAAACTTCACATTTCCACATAATTCCCATTAAATACAACTTCCACAATTTCACCCATAAACACATTAAATTCATTTTCCAGAAATCTACACCTCAAACCCATCAAATTTATTCTCCCCAAATTCACAAATAGGGTCCTAAATGCAAACTAAAAGTTTGGAAGGAGCCCTTACCTTAACGATAGCTCTAACAATCAATTACAGCACCGCGGTTAATTCCGGTAAAAACTTTGTTCGCGACGTCGCTTCGAAAACTAGCTCACTAGCACCGTAGCATGGAGATGAGCAACTTTCCCTTCTGTCACTCCGCGAAAGGAAGCTTAGATCTAGGTGGGAAGTGAGATTTTGTGTTTGGCGGTTTTGAAAACCATCCACACAATCTTCGCAAAACGGAGAAAGAAAGGAAAAGAAAAGAAGAAGCTCGCGAGCAGGGAGGGAAACGTTTTCTTCTCTAATTTCAACCCTTTCCTTCACTAAACATATATATATATATATATATATATATATATATATATATATATATATATATATATATATAAACCAAACCAACAAATATCTAAATATTCTTACCCACATCACTTTTCTCACATCTCAAACTATTTTGATAAAAATATCTACTCTCGTCGCAACTCTATTGACAAATAAAATTTTCAGCGACCAGTAATATTTTAACAAAATTGTCTGGTAATAAATCCTTCGTAACGTAAATAAATTATTCTTCGACAAATAATTTCAACCGGATCTAAAATATATACATAAAAATATATATAATAAACATATAACAAACTCTAATAAAATATGCTTTTGGTACTTAATTCACAAAATGAATTAAAATTTGGCTAAATGCCTCAGCAATTTAATACCAAATAAACTAAAATTGCATAAATTAGAGTTTGAAATTAAGGGTCTTACAGATATGGAATATGAATTGAATAGTTGTTCTTTCTGTTTTTATTCTCTACTTATGTCTTACTTGCTTCCCTATGTTTTCTTCTCGCACCTCCATTTTTTTTTCTTTCTTTCTCCATTCGTCTCTTTTTTTGTTTCTCTTCATCTTTTTATTCCTCTAGGTTTTTTTCTTTTATTCTCTTAAAAGTATTGTGTTTTAATTATCTCCTTCGTCGTCCACAACTCTTCATCTCATTCCATTAATCTTCTCGAGCTTTTAATTTTTTCCACGTATCACAAAGTGTATGTCAAATCCCTGTGCACGGTTTCGTCTCTATCCATGCTCTCATCATTACTTTTTCGTTTTCCAAAGCTATTTCATTTTCTTTCTCAAAAAATATGGTTATTTATACCTCAAATATTTTTAGGTTCCCCTATCTATGTTCTTTCATTCATCTCCCAACTTCATGTTTTTTTTTCTTCTTTCTTTAACGTTTCTCAAACTCTCCTATTATGGATGTTGGTTCATCTTCTATTAGGAAAAGGAAGTCACCTTCCTATCTCCAAACGAAAGAAATCTCACTATCTGAATTTGCCTTGATGGTGAGTGACATTCTCCTCGAGCTATTTGAAGGTCAGATTGCTCTGCAAGAAGTTTACCACAAGCTGGACATTCTTAACTCTCAAATGGAGGAAGCAATTGAATTCTTGAGGAGTGTCCTTAGATTTCTTTAGATCTTTTGTCCATAATTAAGTTTTTCTAAGTTTTCTTTTCTTTCCCTTCCCAATTTTATTGTAATCTTAGTTCTTAAATCGTTGAAATGATGCCCATTCTTTTTTTCTCTGTCTCTTTCTATTATGATTTTATTTTATTTTTTGGCAAATTACTCATGTTAAATTCTTATCTTGTTTTGATAATAACAAAAGATATTTTGTGGGAACAATATAATGTACTAATATTTTAATTAAGTGTGCAGTTCCTAGATCAATTATTTATGTAGGATATTATGTTGTATCCTCTGATTATCAGATCAATAAAAAGGAACACCAAGACTCCGCTTCTATGCTCTACATCTCTAAGTCTAATGATACACGTCTTTGATAAGCGTTTGACTCAATTGTCTCAAGAGATGCAAGCAAACGTGTGACTCAGTTGCCTCTGGAAATGCAAGCAAGCGTCTGACTCAATTGCCTTTGGAAAAACAAGCAAGTGTTTGACTAAGCTGCCTTCGATGACTACATCAAGCGTCTGATTGGTCTACCTCTAAATAACGTCAATGCCTTAGATAAAGTCAACACCTCTGGAGAAAGTAAACACCAATCAACGTTCATGAAGAAGTCAAGACTACATCAAGCGTCTGATTGGTCTGCCTCTAAATAAAGTCAATGCCTCTAATAAAGTTAACGCCTTTGGAGAAATTAAACGCTTAATCAACGTTCATGAAGAATTCAACATTATGAGAAAATCAATGTTTATGATAAAATCAACGACTTTGAAGAAGTCAACGCTCTGATAAGAGTACATGATCTAATGCTAGTTAATCATCTGAGATGACAAGCTGTTCACATCCTCTAATAATCATTCAAATATGCATGCTCTGATTATCCTATCCTTTGATCATGTACCCTATGCTTCCTTTGTTCTCATTCAAGTTACAAGGAGTGATTTGTGGGATTCAGTTTTGACCTTAACGCATAAATTTATCTTCAATGGTTCAATTGCTGAAACCCATGAAGATACATGTTGTATTTCTGAAAGAAAGTACACATGCCTTACCTTAAGGACTAAGACCTTACCGTGAATAACTAAATAAAAGAACTTGTTTCCTTACTTGAGAAAGAAGAATAAGGCACCAAAATTACACACAACACAACACAACACAACAAGCACTACATCATTCTGCAATCATTCAAAATTTATCTAAGTGTTGAGAAAGAAAAATCTGAAAGTAATACATTGTAAACAAACTCTTAAGAGAGATTTTTTAGAAAAAACCCAACCTCATTCATTTGTAACTTAGCCCGATAGTGGCTGTTTTTCCTCAATAGTTTGTAGGTGCAAACTGGAAGTTGAGAAGATTTAACTAGTTGAGGTTAAGTGGTGTAACTCGGTTTGAACTATTGGAGAAAATCTTTCTGGGTGAAAGGACTAGACGTAGATACCGGTTTAGTGGTGAACCAATATAAATCTCTGTGTGATTTGCTTTTTTCCTCTATTTATTCATTTTGTGCTTTTAATTACCAAGTTTATCAAATAATTTTTAAAACTGTAAAATCCAATTCAAAATTCCCCTTTCTTGTGATTTTCAACCTTCATGATGGTCTTGATTTTTTTTTTTTTATAATTTTTTTTGTGTTTTTATGAGTGACTGATTTTTGTAATTCTTATATTTTTTAATTTAACCCTTTTTGATAATGACAAAAGGGAGAAAGTAGAAGATATAGTAATACAATTAACTGTGTGTTTGTGTCTGATTGCATTGTTGAGTGTTTGCTTGGCATCTGATTGGCGCATAATCTGCATAATCGCATCATGTGCCCTATATGCATCATTTGCATATGAGTGTCATTTGTATATCATCTGCATATGTCATTATTATGATAATTGCTTGCAATTCACCCTTATTTTGAAAGGCTTAACATCCTCTAAAAACATGGTTTTCATTAGGCTTAACATCCTAAGAAGAACAAATATCCAAAGGCTTTATATCATGAGGAATTGTCAATTGTTAATCAATAGACTTCATAAGAATCCAAGGCTTAACATCCTCGGAATCGGTGAATTAAATTGAAAAGACTTGTCAAAATTATAATAATGTATGTATGCCTTATCTGTTTGCTTATCTTTGTGTCTTTGCTCTCTGATAATTCCTTTTTAATTTTACCTTCAAGTGTATAAAAAATAAAATAACTTAATAAGTTTGAAACTCTTAAAGAATCATGTTTATCATATTCAGGGAGAGTCCAAGAATAATGATTTAAAAGTGTTTTTTAGAAGATCAAAGGATTATTAAGTTAAACAATTTTTGAGTACTACATTCAAGGGGATCATTCTTTTAAACTTTTTTGTGAAGGAAAATTGTTCATTAATTGTATAGTTGTTTGCCATCATCAAAAAGGGGGAGATTGTTAGTGCAAAAGTGGTTTTAGCTAAAATTCTCTAGTAAATGTTTTGATGAACAAAACAAACAAATAAGAACAATTATCACCTAACTGTATTTTCTAAGTGTGGAGATTAAGTTGGAGATAATAATCTAAGTATTTTAACACAAATAATATTTCACCGAATAAACAAGTAATTATGTTTACTAATAGAGTAAGAAGTCAACATTCCAACATTCTCTGCTCGTCAAAGATGAACTTATTCTTTGACTAAAGAAGCGTGTGGCATCCTCTAATAGTTTTATCCTATGAGATTTGTCTTCTAAATTGAAGATAAGCTAAATTAATTATGAAGGTATATATGAATATGTCTTAAAGGCTGATTTGCATTAAATGTTGATTCAAGATCTCCAACGGTAACATTCTCAACGAATACATTTCTCGTTATTTAAGTAGAAACCAATCAATATGAAATAGTGGCTATGAGAATGAAAAAGACAATGTGTTAAGAAGAATTTCTGTAAAAGCCGAGAACACATAAAAGAAAAGAATGAATGAAAAATTCTCTTAGTAGAGAGTAATTAGAATTGATATAAATCAATCATTTTGTGTTTGATACACTTGAATTAATATATGATTCAAAATTTAATACTCTCTAAATAAGAGTTAGAATCCTAGAAACAAACTTTGTGTCAATTCAGACACAAACTAGAACTGATGTAAATCAGCCCGATAGTGGCAACAACTCTTTCATCCATAAGAGGTACTTGAACTAGTATAAAAATCATTGTGTCTCATCTCTCTGTCTGTTATTCTAATCTAAGCTCTTCACGATTCAACTTTATATTACTTAAACTATTTTATAATCGTAAGTGGAATGATTTGATCAAGAACATATATTTTGGTTGAGCAATTCAAGTAATTTTCATGAATTGAAAAACACAATTCAAACGCCCCATTTTTGTGTTTTCCAGCACCTTCAGTGTGGACTATGTAAAGACGTTGATAATTTTTGCATTGGTGATCACAGTTAAAGCACACTTCAAAAGAGATGTTTCGTGTTAGGGATTTGTATTCTTCTCGATGCTTCAAGAGGTAAACACATGAACTCATATGTGAACTTTTGTGCTTACCTAGTCCTAAGCTATGAGATTTTTCCGCTCAAAAGATTGATTTTAAAAGAGCTTTAAAAGTCTATCTCTTGAAAACCCAAAAAAGAGAGTCAATCATACATCTATATACCTTTTTATCTACCTTTTTTACCCAATTTTGATCCAAAGCATTACTTAAAAATACTTATTGCTTAGAAAAATTACGACGATTTTTTTTAATTAAGAATACCTAAACTACTATTCATTTAAATAATTAGTAAACTCTAAACCCCAAAATAATATACATAATAATTTATATCATATTTTTACTAAAATTTGCAGCGGATAAATAAAAACTCTTTAAAAGAAAAAGAAACTTTTTTGGGTTACTACGATATCATAGTTCTCAAAATACAAATGAAATACTTCATACTCTTTCTTCCTATAGAATAGTGCCATCTCAATAAACTTGATTTAACTATAATTTCTTAATTTAATTCCAAAACTTAGTAGTACTTTTAAGGTTTTCATACAAAATTCGTTTCTAATTAAATAAGTAAAATACAACTTATAACGCTCATTGTCGATATCACCTATCAGAGCGGGACTTCTCTAAAACTTGAATTTCAAGACTCATTGACCTGTAATAACTGCAATTTCGGAAACGCAGGACCAAGCCAGACAAACACAAACAACGAAGGAGGTGGGATTTAAAATCATGTTGATAGTATAATTTAAGTAAGAAGAACACGCAAATAATCATAATCACTCAAGGAAACTCAATATCTCATTATAACATCAAATCATTAAGAGAAATTATTATTACATTAGATACACATTAACCACAACAAAATAATCACAAGATGGTGCAATGCTATAGATGCTTCTAATAACTATATGATTCGGATATAATACTTGCTACTAAGGCAACTTCCACGTAGAAAATCACCTATAGGAAAAATAAACTTGCCCAAAGGCAACTTCTATGAAGATGCATATGACATGACATGATGGTGGTTTATCAAAATGAAATATTCCCACACAACCCATTGAGATACATATACCACGACATGATGATCTATTATCAAAATCAAACATTCTCACATAGCCCACTAAGATTATGTCAAATGCTCCAAAAATAACTTATAAGAAATCATCACCTTATTCAAATATCACTAAGATCATACATGACAAGTTCTCATCATGAAAATCAATTATACATAAACAACCACCATAAAAATCAAAGCTTCCACTTCATATATAAAGAAGATTATATATTATTCATAAAAAACTATCACAAAGATCAATGTTTTCACTACACATATCATGAAATCATATGTTCATGAAAGTATCATAAAAATCAAAACTTTAATCTCTTAAATCATAAAAATTTAAACTTTCATCACATACATATAAAAATTAAAACTTTCATCATATGCCACACACAAATTCAAAATATCACATATATTATAAATAAGACTTTCAACACATTAAACATAAAAACTTAAACTTTCTTCATATATACCACATAGTTGGAGAATTTAAATCAGACAACACCTTATAAAATAGGGTTACCGCAGTGTGTAGCGAGCCCTGAATTAATTGTTGAAAAATACGGTTTTTGCGCTCATCTACATTATAATATACTCATGAAATCAAACATCCTCACACCCCTTACCTTATTTCGACGCTTTCAAATGCTAATCCAAGTCCACAAGTGAAAAGCCTCTACTCCTTCAACTCCTCGTCCTCCAATCAATCCAATTCGACAGTTTATGGGTAAACATCAAAAATAAAATATGACAACACACTCTAAAAGGTTAATTTCTAAATTGGTCCAAAGATAGTTAGTATAAATAAGAAAACTAATCAGTAGATAATATAGCTACTGTTCACACGATCGTTTTGGTGTCAGTTTCATTAAAATCAGATTTACGGTAAAGAAGGACGGTGCAAAGTAATGAGTTTCATAAATGGAGAAGTCAGATATTTTAAAGAGAAAATGAAAAGGCTAAAACTCTTGCACAATGTATTAAAATAATTCACTCAATGAGAGAAACAACATACTGAAATTTGGGCAAAATCGAAGAAAGTTTTCTGGATATTTGTTGGAAACCGGAACCGAGTTTCTCTAACAAGTGCATGAGTTTCTTCTTTTGCTTCGACTTCATACCACTGCAACGGCTCTTGTTGGCTACAGTTTATCTCTGTTTTTTTTTTTTTTAATTAGGTTTTACTCTTACATATGGGCCTAACCCATAAAATACATTTTACCCTTTTTTTTTTCTAAAACAAAACCTATAATTATCAAAACTAATTTTTAACACTTCTTCAAACAAAAGTATATTTCTAAAATATTATTAATATTTTTAAATAATATTTTTTTTAAATAGAATAATTAAAGTAATCAATCTTATAAATATATATATATATATATATATTAGTAATATATAAAACCATCATATTGATTATTATTACCACAATTATTAAAATATTTACATTATAATACTACCATCTTTAGAGAATGGTCAAAATAATAAAATAAATAAATATAACATCAACACTTTATATTAATTACTAAATCTCAATAAACATGTATAAAATCACCGTATTATAGAAAATATATATAAAAATCAAAAAATTAATCACAATATTACTAATATCTTAAGATAATTATTTATAAAATATATAATCAAAATAGGAAATAGTCAGAAATAATTAAAATATAACTATGCACACATTTATCATTTAGTCAAACGAACACAAAAATATCACAACAAATATTTAATGCAAATCTACACGTAAACTCACTCAAAATCTTATTCTCTAAAATACTCATGCTAAAATACCATTATTTTTTTGAAAAATAAATTGAATAGCTAAACATAATATTTATAATTTATATTACTCATTAAATCAAATATGTATACAATTAACAAACCATAGGAAACTCACAAATATAAGGGTAAGTAATCATAAAATTACTCAACATATATTCTAAAATAATTTTAACATTAAATTAATTATTTAAAATCCTATTTAATTAATAATAATAGTTGATTATAAAACTTGGGATGTTACAAGGTGAACATATGTTTGCATTCATTCATCTTAAACTTCTTGAGAAGTTATTTGATGTATTTAGTTTGACGAATGTAGACATCATCATAGCTACCTTGAATTTAAATTCCAAGAAAAAAAGTTAGCTCTACCGTCATAATCATTTCAAAATCATTATGCATTAGTTGTGAAAACTCTTGATATAATTTTGCATTAGTAGAACCAAAAATAATGTTATCCACATATACTTGAACAATGAGAATTTCATTTTTAGCTGATTTTCTAAACAAAGTAGTGTCCACCTGGCCTATTTCAAAACTATTTTTCAAAAGAAAATTTCCCAGCCTTTCATACTAAGCTCTGAGAGCTTGTTTAAGACCATATAAAGTTTTTTTTAGTTTAAAAACATGATCTGAAAATTCATTATCTTCAAATCCAAAATATTGTTTAACATACACTTCTTCATTTATATATCCCTTTAAAAATGCACTTTTCACATCCATTTGATATAGGATGATGTTATTAAAATTTAAAAATGAAAGTAAGATTGTGTTAGCCTCTAACCTTGATATCGAAGCAAAGGTTTCAGTGTAATCAACACCTTTTTGCTGATTATAGCCTTGAGCTACAAGTCTAGCTTTATTTCTTACTACTTCATCTTTTTTATTTAGTTTATTTTTGAAAACCCACTAGGTTTCAATAGGTTGTTTTCCTCTAGGTCTGGGTACCAGATCCCATACATCATTTCTCTTGAATTGTTTTAGTTCTTCTCTCATTGCTACAATCCATCCATCATATGATAAGACTTCATCTATTGATAATAGTTTAATTTCAAACAAAAGTTCAAACATTAACTTTTCTTTTAATGCAAATCTTCAGAGGGTCACTCACATCTCCTATGATCAAAGTGCTAGGATGTGATAACTTATATCGCCATCCATTCTTAGGTTCTAGTTGACTTTGAGTAATAGATGAAACATCATTGCTTGTTTTTGGTCACATGAAAAACAACATTTATAAAATAAATTTGTTTGATTTAGAAAACCAATTAAAGTGTCTCATGTTAGTGGATGAAAAATAACTAATCTAACACAAAAGATTGAGGCATACTAACTTGAAAATGATCTCAAAAATAAACTAACTCAATCTAGTTAGAGGGTTGCCAAATCTGAAATATAAATCAATTGTTCTTTGTGAGGCATTCTAGATAGGGAAACAAACCAATGTTGTTTCCAACGATTGTTGTTTCACTTTTAGACCACTTGAACTCTTACGCATTGATTTGTTTGGTCCTATAAGACAACCTCTATCAATGGTATAATTCTGAACTTGTAATTGCTGATAACTATACCAAATCAACATGGGTAAAATTCTTATAACACAAGGATGAGTCGCATAATGTTTTTACCACCTTCTGTAAAAAAGTGAAAAATGAAAAGAATTTTTGTATTACAATAATTCATAGTGATCATGGTGGTGAATTTGAAAACAAGCCTTTTGAAAACTTCTGTGAAGAGAATGGAATTTTACGAAAAATTCCCCACTTAGAACACCTCAACAAAATGGTGTTGTAGAAAGGAAAAATAGATGTCTTAAAGAAATTGCACGCACCATGATATATGAAATGAATGTTGCAAAAGTGTATATTTTTGGGATACTCTGGATGCTATAAAGCATACAGAAACCAAAATAAAGAGACTCTAATTGTTGAGGAATCCATCCATGCCAAATTTGATGATAAAATGCTTGACCAAAAAAAGTCAAAGCTAAATGAAGATTTTGTAGATTTACAGGTTTCAAAAGAACTAGAGAAATAAGAGGAAAGAGACAAATATGCCTCTGATGACAAGTAGATGATTCTAGTAACACCAAAAACAAGCAATGATGTTTCATCTATTACTCAAAGTCAACTAGAACCTAAGAATGATCTTTGCAGTCATAATTCGGTGTCCTTCATCAAACCAAAAAGGCTATTTGCAATGTATAAGGATTCTCTTAGATGATTCAAAGAAAAGTACTAGATTGTTAAGCCTTTAATGGAGCCAGTAATGGCGAGTGTCGCTACAAGGCATGAGATGCGGGAGGTCGATGGGACCTCTACAATTGACGAGAGCAACTATTTCATCGAGAATCTTATTCCACATTTCCCATCTTTATAGTTAGATATGAACTTCTAGAGAAACAAAAAGGAGTTGACGTTCAAAGTGTCGCAACTGTTTATTCCTGAGGCTTCAAATAGGAAATTCATTGAGAGATTTGTCGGGAATTTTACGAAAATTCGTAAGACCGATAAAGATGGAAAGGTTGTTGAGGTGAACAAGTTTATTAATACCAAAGATCTTATGGCTTGCCAATCACAAGAACAAACTAATAGTTTTCTTGGTAGAATTTATTTTAAATTAACCATTTGGGTATTTCTTTGTATGATTTTCGCATGTTGCTTTATTTTATGCACAAGAAATATGTTGGCTCTGCAAAGGACGATAGAGATGAAGGAGAAGAGAAAGAAGAAAAAAAGCATCAACTACCACTACTCCTTCCTCCACTGGTCAACCTCATTCTTTGACAATTTCTACTTTGACAGATGTTCGAACGATGATTTTGCAGAGAAATATTTTAAGTTATTCAAAGTCTTACTTTCATATTTCAAGTACATGTTTTACATTGCCATATCATTGAGAAAGGTGATCTATTGTACTTGAAATTATATTAGACTGTTATCATTGTACAAGAAAGCATCAACTGTTATATCTTATTGATTTCAGTCAAAATCATGGTTGTAAAACCATTCAAGTTATTGTGTAAATTGAGGAAAGTGGTGTACTTTCTTCAAGTGTTGTAAACTAGGATAATGGTGTACTATCTTAGGCAGATTGTTAGAAGTCTGTAACTGAAGTCTTAGAGTTAGACTTGTACTTATTCTAACAATAGTGGAAAATCTCTTGTGGTGTGCAAGAGGACTGGATGTACCCTTGGTTAAAAGGGGAACCAGGATAAATTGTTGTGTTCTTTATTTTTCTGCCATTTACATTTTACCATATTCTAAATCATAGTCAGAAAAATATTCCACTAAGTCTCTAATAACTAGAAAAAATTTAAACACCTAATTCACCCCCCTCTTAGGTGCGCCTCTATACTAACAACACAGAGAATACGAGACTGATGAACAAGGATGGCGAGTTGAAGAAATAGGAGAGAATTTGGCCGTAATTCAGGATCATATTTTGAAGAAGAATGGGGAGCTCTTTGAGGAGCTCAAAGCGAATTACCAACAACTTTCATATAAGAAAGAACAACGTGAGGAAAGTTGAAGAAACCAAAAAGGCCATGATTAATCTTCTTGAAGATGAGGTTTTGAAATTTCGAGCGAAGTCTTTCAAAAATGTGATGGCACAAATATATGCTCTCACCCAAGAAGTGCAGTTAAAACTAGAGGATTTAGAGTGGTTGCTTGTAGTGCAAGATGGTGGTAGGCTAGCAAATCCGAAACCCCAATCACAAGAAAATGCTTGAATTCTCTAGTTGTTTTTTATGATGATTTTGTGTCTAGGTTACCTCTTTTATAATGATAATTTGTAAGTCATTTGGTGATGTAATGACAATTTTCAAGCAGTTGTGTATTTATGTTGAAGTCATATATTTCATTTTTCACCTTTATATGTTGTTATGCTTTATCTCATTTATGTTACATTTTCTTCTAAGTGTCTGTATGCTCATGTTTTTCCTTGTTTTTGAAACAATTATGTCGCGTTATGTAATTTTCTTCTTTGGTGGAAAAACTCGCAACATGAGTTTTCAGACCCAGGAAGAGTTATTGGTCTACGATAGTCTCTTTTTCATTGGAGAAACTCATTTTTATGAATTTGTAGACCCAATAACATTGGTTGGGTTGTGAGAGTCTCTTTTGTAGCGGCAAAACTCGACCGTTTGAGTTTTCATGCTCGAGAAGGTTAATTGGAATTGTTGTAGTTGGCTCTCTTTTACCGCGAAAGGGTATTCGTGTTGTGTATTTGTTATGAAAAAGAATACTAAGAAAAAGATAAGTTTATTTAATTCAACGAGGATGTTTACATATTTTTGTTGAGAAGCAAGTTCCCAAAGTAGAATTTCAAAACTATGTGTTCAATTTCCTTTTTATGAAACAATTTTTTTGGGTCCCACCCATTTAGGTGATAATTTTCCCGAATCAGTAAGTTTGAGGTTAATTTTGGAGGTTGAGATCGTTCTCTTCAAAACCAGTTCTTATCACCTTCTTGTTGTACTTCATTGCCATTTTTTGTTTCATGGTAAGTTCTCTAGAGTGGCTACGCTTCGATTTTTTTCAAGGAAATCAATCTCGTCTCTTATTTCAATGTTGGTTTCCTCTTTACTTATTGGATAAGTAGTCCTCCAACTTAGTTTCCTTATTTCAACAAGAAGAACCACCTAGGTTCCATAATTGAGCCGAAATACAATATCACATGTGGTCGAATGGAGAGTCGTTTGATGGGATGGAGTTACTTGACCCATCTCCCTTTGGCCTCATCTAATCTTTGTTTGAACCCTTTATGAATTACGCAGCTCCTGGCTAGAAAAGAAACCCTAAAACTTTTTGTCGGCGAACTGTGTTTTGTTGTAGGTAACCACAACTTTGGGAATGTTGAATTGGGACAAGATGTTCCTTTTGAAGAAACAAAGAATGTTTGTTCCTGTGGTATTGGTTAGTGCTTTAGCTTCGATCCATTTAGTGAAATAGTTAAATGTGACAATGAGGAACTTTAACTGTCTTGGAACTAGTGGAAATGGACCAATAATATCGATACCTCACCATGAAAATGGCCATGGAGATATGAGTGTTGTCAACTCAAAATGAGGGCGAAATGAGTGTCTTCATGTTGTTGGCATTTGTCCAAGTTCTAAACATACTTTATTGTGTTCTGTTGCATGGAAGGCCAGTAGTATCTAAGTTCTAAACATACTTCATGTCGTTGGCGTGTTTGCTTATGCTTTTGCGCATCTCTTATAGGATGCACTCAAGTAATTCTTTGGAGAGACACTTCAATACGGGAGATAACAATCCCCTTCACTATAAGACACTTACGATCAATGAATAGAACAAGATTTTTGTTTTACCTTGGAAGGCTTTGTGAGACTAGGGAGTATTTTTTTGAGGATAGGTGTCATCCAACTTCTTTGGAGCTCTTCTGCATCGAATTCAACAACTATCACCTCCTCTCCAATGCTTGGAAAATGTAGGAATTCTTGGATGACAAATGCAATTCCTTCATTTCCCATTGGACTTTCCAACTTCGACAAGATGACGACTCTAGTATTCTGTCTCGGGAATATGTTTGATTTCTACGACTTTAAGTTTTCCCATTATTCCCTTTATTGTTGTGCGATATTTCTTAATGGTTCGATATTTTGTCTTATATTATTTATTTATTTATGGTACCAAGAGCTAAAAAACCCTGTTAAAATTTACTTCTTCAACTTCGAGCTCATGTGCTAATTTGAGGCTGGCTAAACATGCTATGTACTCGACTTGATTATTCAAAGTATGGAAAGAGAAGATCAAAGAGATTTAAATGTTCATCCCCTCATCGTTTTCGAGTAGGATATGTTTCCTACTACCCTTAGTGTTGGATGATATGTAGACGAAGACTATCCATTTAACTATGTGTTCGAACACGACTAAAGTCATTTTTGCAAGGAAATCAAAAAGGAATTGCGATTTCAGAGCCTTTCTTGACTCGAAATTGATGTTGAATTTTGATAGTTCAATAGAAAATCTAGTCATTCTTTCCTCCAAATATGGTGTGAACAATACTTTTCCAATTGGCTGGTTTGTCATTATGACTATATTGAATGCGCGAGGAAGTATTTCCTAAGCCTCCAAATATAGGAATAATGTTTCTTTGATATGGAGTTTGTAAAACAGTAATGCGTGATGAGCGAACTTTGCGATGAATTTGGACAAGGCCATCATCATTCTGTTCAGCACCTGGATTTTTCTTTTAAAATAGGGAATGGGAATTGTCGTGAATGCTTTACATTTATCATGATTTGCTTATCTACCCCTTTCGATGAGATAGAAGTCAGGAAATTTTCCTGCTCGTACCCCTAAGGTGCATTTATCTAGATTTAATTTCATGTTGAATTTTATCATCTCTTTGAAGACTTCTTGCAAATGCATAATATGATTGTTCTCTTATTCCTAATTCACGATCATATCGTCCACATAAACTTTGAGCATGTTCCTAATTTGGTCTTTAAAAACTTTGTTCATCATTCATTGATTAGTTTCCCCTGCATTGTTAAGTGTCAAAAGCATTATGTTGTAGCAATAGTTACCAAACCACACGATGCATTTGGAATTTGATTGTATCTGGAATATCCATCAATGAAGGACAACAACTTGAATCTTGAAGAGTTATCAACTAGTTTGTCAAAATATGGAAGGGGATAGGCGTCCTTGGGACACACTTTTATGGATATCCATATAGTCAACAAAATTGTGCTATTTACTATTGGATTTATTAGCGAGTACAACATTTCAAAGCCAAGTTGATTTATTAGAAGTAGATCATTTACAACTTTATTGGCGGCCTCTGCCTTTTCAGCAGACTGCTTTCAACGTCATTTTCCCATAGGGCGAACGTTTGGATTTATAGTCAGTTGTCAAAAGCAACTTCAATATCTATTTCAGGCATCTCGTCGGTAGTCCATGCAAAAACATCAATGTATTGTTTTAGACAAGCAATCATATGTCTTTTCACGAGGTTCGACAGATCAACACCGATTTTTATAGTCATGTACGGGTCTTCGCCCATGTAGACCAGGATGAAATACCAATCAGAATTGGGCCTCTAAATTTGTGTTTCTACCGGATCCCTTTCCCTATGACCCTCGATTTGAAGGTCGTCGGGGCGAGCTTCGAGCTCGATCATGTTAACATCAGCAGTGGCCACAATTTAATCCTTTTTTTTTTGTTCTGGTTGTGCAATCTTGTTAAATTTCCTAGAATCTTCAATATCAACATCGATGGTAGCCATTTTCTAAATGCTACGTGATATTTGAGCTTCAAGTGCATTGTCGAGGAGACAGCTCCGAGTTCTACTATGGTGGGTCTTTCGATGACACAACTATACCTTGATTGTCTTTCTCTTCTTTTCTTCCTGAAGGTGACCAATAGCTTGACATACCTTTATGGTGTTATTGTCGCACCGTTGAATCATAATAGATCAGACCCAACGTAGGGAAACAAGTTATCCTTAGTGAGTTGCATAGTTTGTAATAGGTCCATATAGATTATGTCATAGGAGCTTCCATAGTCGATCAAGATTCTTCATATGTTGATGTCAGCCTTATAAACTTTTACTAACATCGACATTGGGACTCTTACGATTATCTCATTTCCATAAAATGATAATGGATGTGAGGATGTGTCTTTCACAAGGGTAGTCTTGTGTGGATTCTGCTTCGTCATGTTCGCGAGTTTCCTTTTTCCAAAGTTGATGTTGGAAAAGAATGGTATTGGAGAATCCTTCTGAAACAACCATAACTGATGCAAAGTCCTCCCATGGAAGAGTTCCTTCATTGTCGGGAAAGTATCGTCGTGGAGATTTTTACCAGTGATGGACATGGCCACCAATAAGCCTCAAGGAGTTCCTTCTTCCGTTTGTCCAAAGGCGGTTGAGTTGTTTGCATAGATGACCACGACAGGATTAGGAGACTTATGTCTTGTTCTTCTATCAAGAGATGAATTATGGCCACAAGAGATGTATTGTTTCAGCTTCCTCTTTTGTATCAGTAGCTCGATCCTGTCCTTTAGATGGATGCAATTGTTGGTGTTGTGATCATTTCATAGGTGGAATATGAAGTATTTGGTGTTGAGGGAATGTGTCAGGGAAATTGAAATATCTGGTATTTGAATTCGGTATTGGCACAAATATTTAGTATGTATTCCCTAGATTTTGTGAGGGGATTATATGCGAAGAATTTCCCAAGGGGTCCTCGATTTCCTTTCTCTTTGTGGGTCTTTCTTACCGCCTTCAATTTGGTAGCGTCTTTCGTGCAAGTATCGAAGAGGCAACCTTATCATGTCTTCCCATCCTTATTTTTGGTTGGTTGATCTCCTTTTTATGTAGAAGTCATTTATATCTTTAGAATTTTTCAGACTTATATTGTCAACGAACCTTCTACCTTATATGAATCATGCTTTCATAAAAAAAAATATTTATCTTATCATCCGCCTCTCGTACGAGAACAACTTTTTTGTTGAAGCAATCTATGTAGTCTCACAAGGGTTCGTCTTTTACTTGCTTTATGGCTGATAAAGTGTTTGTCATCTTCAATTGTTTTTGAGAAGCAATGAAGTGGATGGTGAACTTTCTACAAAGTTCCCTTCATGAGTCAATGGAGTTTATTTAGAGACTATTGTACCAAACCATTGTGCCTTAATTCAGAGTTAGCGCGAAGAGTTTGCATTTGACTGGCCATCGGGCTCCACGATCGTCGAGTATGGCTCAATATTTTCGAGGTGCTTGCAAAATTAGTGGTCATATCGTAGCTATCCATTTGGGAAGGCTTTTTCAATTATTTCAAAATGGGGAAATTATGCACCCTTGTTGTGAAGGGTCCTTAGACTTCTAGGTCTGCTTCAACGTTCGAGGATGAAAGGGAATTTGGTCATGGTCAAGACTTTGGTGACTATTGGAGGAGGCAGACGTTCCTTGGCAAGGAGCAAAGATGATGAATTGGTGTCAGAGAAACCTTCTCTCCTTGACAATCCTCTGTGTCGGTGAACATGACGTCGGTGTTCCACCGACCGCTTAGATCGTTGAAGGGGGTTCCTTTCTATGGAGTGGTACACATAGTCCATCTTTATCATGGTGATGATAGGAATCACCCGCTATTGATTATCTACCCTTCGTAAGGGAATGTTTTGTTCTTCAATCATTCACGATTGATTCCACTCTAGGGTGAGGTGATAGTCGCGGATAGCTCCTCCATTTGGGACGAAGGCATGCGCTACATTGGGCTCGCCTTTGTTCGTGGTGACAACATGAGATGCATACACCATAGTCTTGTCTCCCTACTATTGTGTGGTGCGTTGAGCTTAATTGTCTACATTTTTCTTGACATTGTTGCGCTTGTTTTCGGCCATTTGGGTGAAAATTCACAAGGGATCATGCGAATATAATGTTGTTTTTATTGTAGGGAAAACCTAGATTTCTCACAAATGGAGCCAATGATCCGGACTGGACAGAGAAGGATGGTTGAACTTGATCTACGAGCAATTCTTCGTTCCCCAGAATGAGGTTGTACCTGCAAGCACTTTGACGTTCAAATAAACAAGTGTTTGAGGAAACCCTAGAAAATGATTCCTGTTTACATGTCAAAACTATGGTATTTATTGGCCGAAATATTTTAGCGCGACAGATATTTCTTTGTGATTCTTGCCACTGCCTACTCCTAACCATTGGGATTAGGGTCGGCTAGCATTTTAGGGTTTCCATTAGGCATAGTACTAGCTCAAACTGTATTGAGCCTGTCATTATTTTAAAATATAATCCATAGTTTTTGAAAAATAATTAAAAAAAACTCATATTTCTCTTCATCTTCTTCTTTTTGTTTGTGACCATGCAAGTCTTGCTCCTTCTTTCTTCAACTTCAATCCTCGACAACTCAAAAATGGAAGAAAGTAAACTCAAATTCACGACTCTAAAAACTCTGAACCCAAATATTTAATAAGTTTAAGATTTAAAATCAAAACCTAGAACCCAATTTATGAGTTTGCTATAATTTCAAATTTACAATAAAACTTGCTTCGTTCCGCAGCTCTGCATTAATTTCTATTCTTTGATGTGTAAAAATATTGAAATATTTAGAACCCAGAAGAATAGAAATAACCATCAAACTGAAAAGTTTGCCGTTTCGTTAGCATCACCAGTCCAACAATAAAACGAGCCACCACTTTGAAGATTATACAACACTATAAGGTTGGTTGGTTGGTTCGTTATTGCTTATTTGCACTATCCATCACTACAAGCTTGGTTAGTTGGTTTATTCTTGCTTATTTGCATTCCCATTATATTTTCGTTCATGTTTCTTGTTACTTGTGGAGTTGTGGGGCAGGATTTAGGTGGCTTCACAAATTAGGTTATGGCTTTTGATTTCAAATTTGAAACCATAAATTTTTTTGGGTTATTAGGGGATTGAGTTTAATTTTTATTTCTTCAATTTTTACGTAGAAAATGCAGATAAAAAAGAAAGATGAAATTTTAAGAATTATTACGGGAATAAAAGGAAGAAATCTAGTTTTTTATTTTTAAAACTAATAATTTTATTTTAAAATAATAATATTGAAAATACAAATTTATAAAAAAGTGAAATTATTAATGTGTAATAGATACGTGAACTGTTTTTAAAAAATATTGAAAAAAAATAATAACATTATATACATGTTTAAAGATAAATAATCTAAATGAAAAAAATATTAAAGAATTAAATTGTTATTAATAAATAAGATAAAAGATCTTTGAATAAATTTTGTGAAATATATAATCGATAATTTACTTCTATTTATATATATATATATATATATATATATATGTATGTATGTATATATATATATATATATTATTCCTTATGTAATTGAAGTTTTTCGATAAATCATAATTTCTCTATATAATATAGATGAACGATCAAAATTGAACATGACATGATCATAATAAAAGAATATAATATTGGTTTAATGGCTCAAATGGGAGAATTAGGGTATGATGGATAAGGATATTGATGGTTCGATCTCCACCTTCAATCAAATATTAATAATATTAACAAAAAAAGTATGACATCATAATATTTTTTAATAGTTGCTTCAATAGTTAATCTTCTTTTTTAAGGATAGCTCCTACACATGGATAATTTCAAAACGTACTTAATATAGACAATAAAAACTACAGTGAATTCTACGTTAGTATCTTCGTAAATGGTTCAATAGATGATCCGAAATTCTAACCATAATTGTCTTTAATAATAAAACAACGACTTGATTGATATCGATTTAATACAAGATACATATTTATTTTATTTTATTGAAACAATATTATTTAAGTCACTATATGAGTCATGAAAAAGAAAATCATTATTAACGTCTATTTCTAAAAGATGACGGATAATGATCAATAATACAATTGTCCATATTATAATTTTCCTAAAAGAAGTGTTTAGTTTACTCTAGAAATAACTTTGTCTTTGTTCACTTAATAATTTATTCTAAATATATAAATTTTATCAATTTAACTGTAAAAAAAATTTCATATAAAATTAACATTTGGAGCTAAATGGTCTTGTAGTGGACATTTATTTATATCTTTTAAGGAGTTGTCTAAAATGATTCTGATTCAATATGGACTTTTCAATTATTAATAAAATATTATAATATGTTATTTTTTTTAAAATTCATTTTTTTAATAAAAATAGTAACTATCCGAGTTTTTTCCCCATATATCCCTTTTTTTCTCCCACTTTCCCAATCTGCCACACTCTGAAAAAAAATTCCCAATCTGCCCTACTTTTTGGGCTAAACAGGAGGTCGCCTGGGGGGTGCGACCAGCTAAAGGGCTGAAATTTTTGGGCCCAGTGGGAGGTCGCTGGCTGGGGGTGCGACCTCCTATTGGGGTTTTTTTTTTTTTTTTGTCTTTTTGTGGTTTTATGTTATTTTAATTAATTAATTAATTATAATTATAATAATAATAATACATTAATAAATAATAATAATAATAATAATACATTAAAACTATAATAATAATTAATTAATTAGTTAATTAATTAATAATAGTAAATTAATAAATAATATTATTATATTAATAAATAATGATAAAAATAATAATAATAAATTAACAAATAATAATAATAATAATAAAAATTAATAAATAATAATAATAATTAATTAGTTAATTAATAATAATACATTAATAAATAATAATAATAATAATACATTAAAACTATAAAATTAATTAATTAATTAAATAATTAATTAATAATAGTAAATTAATAAATAATATTATTATATTAATAAATAATGATTATTATTATTAATTAATTATAAATGGATAATAATAATAACAATTATTATTATTAATTAATGATAAATGAGAAGAATTAATTAATTAATTAATTAATTAATAATAGTAAATTAAAAAAAAATAATAATAATTAATAAATAGTAATACATTAATAATAATACAGTAGTTCCAAAGGAAGGGCGACCAATTGGTCACTTCAGTGTAAACCTTCCTAACAAGTGGTGCGATTGTGGGAAATATCAAGCTAAACATATGCCTTGTTCACATGTCATAGCAGCATGTTCTAGCATAAAATATGATTATTGGAGCCTTATACCTGATGTGTACAAGGAGGAAACGGTACTAAAAGTCTACGACGAAGCGTTCCCACCCATACCAAACAAAGGATATTGGCTAGAATATAAAGGTGTTAAAGTGTGTCACAATCCATTAATGCGGAGATTTAAGAAAGGTCGCCCAAAGAGCAAACGCATTAGAACAGAAATGGACGCTACAGAAAAAGTACCACGAAAATGCGGATTATGTCGGCTATCTGGTCATATTAGGAAAAATTGTCCAAACGCTGCAGCACATCTACTCAAATTTGATGTATTTTTATTTTTAATGTATTTTTATTTTTAATGTATTTTCTTTAAAATTTTAATATAATTTTCTATTTTTAATTATTTTTAATTGTCATCATTTATAATAATAATAATAATAATAATAATAATAATTATTATTATTATTATTATTATTATTTGGATTTATTATTTTTATTATTAATGTATTATTTATTACAACTATTATTATTATTATTTATAATTAATTAATAATAATAATAATCATTATTATTATTATTTATTAATCTAATAATATTATTTATTAATTTACTATTATTAATTAATTAATTAATTATTATAGTTTTAATGTATTATTATTATTATTTGTTAATTTATTATTATTATTGTTATCATTATTATTAATGTATTATTATTAATTAATTAATTATTATTATTATTATTATTATTATTTATTAATTATTATTATTTATTAATTATTATTATTATTATTGTTATTATTATTAATGTATTATTATTATTATTATTGTTATCATTATTATTAATGTATTATTATTAATTAATTAATTAATTATTTAATTATTATTATTTATTAATTTTTATTATTATTATTATTTGTTAAATTATTATTATTTTTATTATTGTTATTATTATTAATGTATTATTATTATTATTATTATTATAATTAATTAATTAATTAAAATAACATAAAACCACAAAAAGACA
>JBBPBQ010000002.1:25128696-25172432 GCA_037974755.1 Cicer yamashitae
AAAAAAAAAAAAACACCCCCAGTAGGAGGTCGCACCCCCAGCCAGCGACCTCCCGCTGGGCCCAAAAATTTCAGCCCTTTAGCTGGTCGCACCCCTCCCAGGCGACTCCTGTTTAGTCCAAAAAGTAGGGCAGATTGGGAATTTTTTTTCAGAGTGTGGCAGATTGGGAAAGTGGGAGAAAAAAAGGGATATATGGGGAAAAATTCCTAACTATCCACCATTGGACCATTTTTTTTTATAGATTCGTATTAGACACACCTATTTTCAAAAGAGTTAATAATATTTTTGGTCCTTACAATATGAGACCAATCTAGTTTTAGTCCCAATAACATTATTTTTTTAGATTTCATCCCTGGAATTTTATATTCCTTCACTTTTGATTATTGGTGGCATTTAACCATTCAAAAGAGATGATCTGACATATTGAGTCGGTCATTTTTTATATGCTCTCCATTTCAAACTCAAAATCCCTAATTTCTCTCTACAAATCCCTAAAACATCCATCATATTTAGAACATCAAAATCTTTGTCATCATTTTCTATGTGCTTCATGACATTTAGTTTTTCTTTTAGTTGACGAATCTCCAAATTGTGATTGTGTTTCACATTAAATTGTTTTGCGAGCAGGATAATTTTATTATGGAGTTACTTTTTTTTGCAGTTGGATAAATAGACATTCAAGTACCATTAATAGTGTGCTATCTTGATGTTGATATTGACATTTCTTTTACTAAAAAAGCAACAAAAAATAGTTACACAAACCTTTTGATATGGGTCCAGTTTCACAATTTTTTCACCAACTTTTTATTGCTCTAGAGAAGCCATTTTAAGAAAGTGATTTAGGGATCTATGAAGAGGAATTAGGGATTTTTGGGTTTGAAGATCGAAGATGGAATCAAAAAGGGAAAGACATAATATTTTTTTTCTTTTTATTTTTACATAAATAATTTAATTTAATTTATTTAATAATTATCAATTTATTTAAATATTTTATTAAGAAAAATGATGATTCAAATGCCATGTCATTAAAAAATGTTTACTCATTAATGCCACATCATTATAGATGGTATCAATGTTTTTAAATGGTTAGATGCCACAAGGACCAAAAGTGAAGGAATCTTAAATTACATGGATAAAATCAAAAAAAATAATTTTACAAGGACTAAAACTAGATTAGTCCCATATTGCAAGGACCAAAAGCACTATTAACCCATTTGTAAATATTTATTAACGTATTAAATGATTATAAAATTAGCTTAATTGTAGTTTTTGTCCCTCAATTTTTCACCAATTTACGAAATTAGTCTCATATTTTAAAAGTCGACAACTCTGATTTCTCCCTTAGACTTTTTAACTAAAAAAAGACAGTTCGACATATTTTAAATAATGTGGCGTACGACTTCATGATACAGAACCATCTATTTAGATGTATTAATTATTGGCTTAATTGTAGTTTTGGTCCATCTATTTTCACCAATTCTCGAAATTGATTCCTCTATTTTAAAAGTCGATAGTTTTGGTCTCTCTGATAGATTTTTGAACTAAAAAATGACGATTTAACATATTTTAAATGATGTGACATACAATTTCATGATATAGAACCATCTAGATGCATTAATTATTCATATATTATTAATTAAATTACAAAAAAAAAAAATCTGTAGTTGAAAGTTAAATTTTTAGAGGGTTTTATTGCGATTCATTGATATTAGTCATTCTACATCATTGTATCATATGTCACATTATTTAAAGTATATCATATTGTCATTTTTTAGTTTAAAAATCAACATGAGAATCAAAACTGTCAAATTTTAAAATAGGGAAATCGATTTCATGAATTAGTAAAAATAAAATGACTAAAACTGTTAATAAGTCTTAATTATTCATATGTCATTAATTAAATTACAAAATTGAAAAAATTTCTGAAGTTGAAAGTTAAGTTTTTTTGAAAGATTTATTGAGATTTTGTAGGTGTTAATCAATATTCATATGTCATATTGCTATTATTTAATTAAAAAAATAAAATAAAAGATCAAAACTATCATATTTTAAAATAGAAGAATTAATTTTATAAATTAGTAAAATAAAGAATTAAAACTGCAATTAAATCTATAAAACTTTTAAAAAAATGCTGAAATTGATTTATTATATTTATTGTTTGGAAAAAGTTATTAAATAAAATAAATCAACTCAATTTATTTTTGACAAGAAGTCAAGTCAAACTTACTCATAAAATATTTTGATTCCTCCCGTGTACAATTATATAACTTGAATATAAAACTCTTACTACGTACCATGTGCAAGGACACTCGTTTGGAAGTATGTGGGTGTAGAAAAATACTTGCTCAATTGCATAAATAAATATCGTTCGGTTAAATAAGTTTTATACATATAAATATATTATATTCTTATTTCAATTCTTCTAATTATTATTTTTAAATAATGACCAATTAAATGTTTTATATAAAAAAATTTGATATTTGTTTTTAAGTCAACTCGTATGTATCATTTAAATTTTTTAAAAATTTTTTACAGGCATATTTAGAATATTATAAAAATCTCTCCTACAAAAGTTTGAATTTTTTTAATAAAAGATGAATGAATTATGAGTTTTTAAGTGTCAAAAGTTTAAAAAAAAATCATATTTAATGAATCTTTTGGTAAATTTTTTTAAATTTTTGTGGAACATATTAGTATAATGTTCTAAATACGCATGCAAAGAATCGTTTAAAACTTCAGACGATATACATGAATTAATTTAAAAACAAAGACCAAATTTGTTGACAAAAAATATATGAGGGATCATTATTTAAAGAAAACTTTTAGAGGACTAAAAATGAAATATGATATATTTGTATGAACTAAAAGTTTATTTAACCCAATATTGTTTACACTTAAAAATAAATAATTTGTTAGCCGAAAACGGCAAGCAATCGAATTTTGGCTAATTGAATTTCCTTTAATTGAAGTAAGGTCCGACAAGCAAAGAACATCCAGATGCGAGTTCTTTGAAATTTTTCTACCTATGTCCACAAAGGCCGGAAATGCATAATAATGAATCAAAGCTCAAGTAGAACTTAATAATTTCGCAGTTGTGCTCATATCCACATTTTTAGCACCACTAACGATCAACATAGTGGCACAATTCTAAGAAAAAAAAGCATGTACGGATATTGCCAACATACATACCAAGAAGATAGGAATGACGAATTGATCTTGAGTGCCACAAATTTCCATAAGCGGAAGATATCATACATTACCGCGCATAATTAAAGACTACATTTTTGTAAGCCACGACTTATTGCCAATAGGAAAAACATTTGGCTATAACTACTAACACTTCTAATTTTTTTAGACACACTCAATCAATCAAACAAGTTTTTACCCATATCTATTTTTTTATCATTTCATTTTACTTTATTTATTACTTAGTTCAATAACTTAAACACAAACACAAATATACTTAATATTTTTTTGAGTGGTTAAAAAATCCATAACTGAGAAACATAGTTCCTTCCACAGCGTAATCATTTAAAGAAAAGAGAATCATAATTGAGAGCAATTTGTCGATTTTTGGGGTAATTCTTAATCCCAACTATATATATTATAAGAATTTTTCTTTTTTATGTTATTGTCGAGTGTGATGGAACTTAGAGACCAGTTCATCCCCTAAGAAAATATCTTTTTGACTTTATTATAGTATTTTAGGAAACATAAAATCCGCCAAAATGACATTGCTTATTACCATGCTTGTTATTATTAACCTACTATTATTGTTCTCTAAAGTTTCCTCTACAAGCAATACTATTACCCAATCAGAGTCACTTCATGATGGCAACACCTTGATTTCTAAAGATGGAATCTTTGAATTGGGGTTTTTCACTCCCGGTAATTCCTCAAACCGCTATGTTGGAATTTGATACAAAAACATCCCGATTATAACAGTTGTTTGGGTTGCCAATCGTGAGAATCCAATCAAAGACAACTCAAGCAAGTTGATCATAAACAAAGAAGGAAATCTTGTGCTTCTCAATAATAATGAGTCACTTCTATGGTGAACAAATGCAACAATAAAGGCTTCAATTCCAACTGTGGAGCTTTTGGACAATGGAAATTTAGTACTTAGAGATGAGAAGGACAATGAAAGTGATGAAGAAAGTTTCCTGTGGTATTACCAGGAATGAAGATTGGTTGGGACAAGAAAAGTGGTCTTAATAGGGGTCTCACAGCATGGAAAAATTGGGATGATCCATCTTTAAGTGAGTTTACTTCATTCATGAGACTTAGCAATAATCCAGAAATGGTGATTTGGAAAGGATCAATTGAGTTCTACAGAACAGGACCAATGAGTGGTCCTCTGTCTAGTTCTGGAGTATTTGCATTGAGGGCTAATCCACTTTATAATTACAAATTTGTAAACAATCAAGAGGAATTGTATTATACGTACACCCTCAAGAACAATTCTGTCATTTCCATAGTTGTTTTGAACCAAACTCTTTTGGTTCGTCAACGCCTCACTTGGATTCCTGAATCTAAAACTTGGAATGTTTACCAAAACCTGCCACAAGACAGTTGTGATGTTTATAATGTTTGTGGTGAAAATGGAAATTGTGTTATTGGCGAATCACCAACATGTCAATGTTTAGAAGGGTGTTGGAACATATTGTGTGAATTTAAAAATATGTTGAAGTCCCATATTGGAAAGAATTTGTTTTTGTAAATTCAAGTGGAAAGAAACATGTTTTTTTCAAGTCCCACATTGGAAAGAAATTTTTTTGAACTCCCACATTGGAAAACTCTCCTATTTTGAGTATGCTAAAGTCCCACATTGATTAGAAATCAATTGTGAGTTTGCTTCCATCACTATATAATGAGTTTCAATCTATTGTGAATAGCACACCAAAGTTGGATGCTTTTCCCAACTTTCTCTTTTCTCTCTCTTTTATTCTGCTCGCCTAATTTTTGAGCCACTTCTCCCCTTTCTTTCTGTCCCTTTCGGTTTTTAGAGCGGTTATTATGCCGCAGTCCCTTCGGTTTTTAGAGCGGTTGTTATGTCGTAGTCCCTTCGCTTTTAGAGCGGTTGTTATGTCGTAGTCCTGTTGGTTTATGAGTGGTCATAGTACCATATTGCGAATGACTTTAATCGTCATATTGAGTGGCTTTAATCGCCATATTGAGGGTGTAATTCTATAACGGTTTTCTACGGTGCAGTGGAACTCCGATACAGTGAATTTGGGCTGTTTTATCCTGGGGACTTCGTGGTTGATAGTCTGCCTTGCACAACTTGGGCAGTGCCGCGAAACGTCTTAAAGAGAGTGACCTAGTCCGCGACTCAACCCAGTAATATCTTCGGTGGCATAAATTGTGATTTTAAACAGTTTTCCGAAACTCAAAAACAACAATTTTAAGACGTTTCTTTCTGCCATGTCAACCGAAGAGATTACTGGTTTTGTTTCTGTTGCCTCTGATTTCAATAAACTATTTAAATTTGAGGCAAACAGAAAAGGATAAGAAAGCTAGAGAATTAACCCATGATAAGAATTATATTCTTAATAGACTTGCTGATGATCTGTATAACTACTACAGTTCCAGCAATACTGCTAGAGATGCTCTGGAGCTGCTACTCAGAGTATCATATGACCGATGACAGATCCGTGGAGGCTGAAGATAACTTATGAGATCATCTATTAAGGTATGTCACTCATGACATATTTAAATTAAATGTTGAAATTTAATATGTCTCATTCTGTTTGAATAGTGAAATCAATAAAATGTCTCTTGCTTACATGTTGTATGATTTTAGTTTTTGATATGCTAGACTCTGTGATGTGAACACATCTAATTTCAAACTTAAGTAACTTAGGTTTAATTCTAAAGTTATTTTTAAATAATTTTAAAAAATGTGATTTTTGTAGTCAAGCTAAAATAACAAAGAGTTCACATAAATCTGTAGTTAGATAATCTGAGTCTTTAGATTTATTACACTATGATATATGTGAACTTGATGGGACATTAATCAGAAATGAAAAACGTTAATTCATTACTTTTATTGATGATTGTTCTGACTATACTTTTGTATATCAAATGAAAAATAAAAGTGAAATGTTTGACATGTTAAGGATCTTTGTAACTAAAATTGAAAATCAATTTAGTAGAAAGATTAAGAGGTTCTAAGTATGACTCTAGTTTGTTTAATAAATTTTATAAATTGTCTGGAATTATACTTGGAACAACTGCACCATAATTGCTTGAAGTGAATGGTAATGTTGTAAGAAAGAATAAAACTCTTATTGAACTAGTTGTTGCTAGTATGCTTAACTATAGTGCTGCATCTCATTGGTGTGAAAGAAAAATATATTGCTTATTTGCTATGTTTTGAATAGAGTTCATAAATCTAAAAACAAAACATCTCCTTATGAGATAGTGAAGAAAAGACAATTGAACTTGTCTTATTTTCAAACTTGGGGTTGTCTAGCTTGTGTCAGAATCCCCGATCCCAAGCGAATTAAACTCGCCAGTAGAGCCTATGAATGTGTATTCATTGGGTATGCAATAAAGAACAAAGCGTATAGGTTTTGTGACCTAAATGCAAAAGTGATCATAAATTCAAATGATGTTGACTTCTATGAAAATAAATTCCCTTTCAAATCGAGAAATAGTGGGGGCAGCGAACCTAGTCAAGTTCCTGTGACAAGAAGCCCTGAAAGCAACAAACAAGGCAAAACAGAAACTCGAATGAGTAAGAGAGTAAGAGTTGCTAAAGATTATGGACCTGAATATATGACCTATAATTTAGAAGAGAATCCTACAAATCTTAAAGAAGCTTAGTCATCATTGGTTGCAGATTTATGGCAAGAAGCTATAAACGATGAAATGGATTCTCTAGAGTCTAACAAGACCTGACATTTAGTAGACTTGCTTCATGGTTGCAAATCAACATGTTGTAAATGTATTTTGAAAAAGAGACTAAAACCCGATCGATCTGTTGATAAGTACAAGGCACGCCTTGTAGCCAAAGGTTTTAGACAAAGAGAAAATATAGATTTCTTCGACACTTTTTCACCAGTCACTAGAATAACATCCATCAGGGTGTTCATATCACTTGTGACTATTCATAACCTGGAGATCCACCAGATGGATGCAAAAACAACCTTTTTAAATAGTGACCTGGAAGAAGGAATCTATATGGAACAACCTGAAGATTTTGTAATACATGGACAAGAAGACAAGGTCTGTAAGTTAGATAAATCTCTGTATGGTCTTAAACAAACTCCTAAGAAATGGCATGAAAGGTTTGATAAGTTGATTATGTCGAATGAGTTTAAGTGAATGAAAGTGACAAATGTATTTACTACAAATCTGAAAATGACATTTGCCCTATCATATGTCTCTATGTAGATGACTTACTCATATTTGATTCAAACATTCATGCTATAAATATTGTAAAATCATTGTTGTGTAACAACTTTGATATGAAAGACCTCGAAGAAGCAAATGTAATCCTTGAAATCAAGATTACTAGGTCAGAAAACGGAATTTCTTTGGATTAGTCTCACTATGTTGAAACAATCCTAAAGAAATATAAATGTTTTGACTGTAAACCTGCTTGCACACCATATGATCTAAGTGTGAAACTTTTCAAGAACACTGATGAATGTGTTAGACAAACTGAATATGCGAGCATCCTTGGCAGCCTCAGGTATGCCACTGATTGTGCTAGACCAGGCATTGCCTATGTCGTGGGATTGTTGTGCAGGTTTACTAGTAGACATAGTATGGAGCATTGGCACGCTATCGAAAGAGTCATGAGATACCTTAAAAGGACCATGAGTCTCAGATTACATTATCGAAGATTTCCTACCGTCCTTGAAGGATACAGTGTTACCGATTGGAACATCTTATCAAGTGACTCCAAAGCAACCAGTTGCTATATTTTAGTATAGCTAGTGGTGTTGTATCTTGGAAATCGAAGAACAGACGATATTGGCTTAGTCCACTATCGAGTCTGAAATGATAGCACTAGCTACTACTAGTGAAGAAGCGAGCTGGTTGAGATGCTTGCTAGTTGAGATCCCTTTATGGAAAAAACCTATGACAGATGTGTTGATCCACTGCGATAGTACCGCGGCTATTGCGAAGATTGAGAATCGTTATTACAACGATAAGAGATGAAAAATTCGTCGTAAGTACAACGCTGTTAGAGAGTTACTTTCTATAGGAGTTGTTATAGTGGATCATGTACGCACTGATGAAAAATTTGGTAGATCCTTTGACGAAAGGATTAGCTAGAGAGAAAGTCATAAATACATCCAAAAAGATGGGACTAATGCCTATAGAGTCACTCATGATGGTAACCCGACCTAAAAGACTGCAGATCCCAAGAATTAGGTTCAATGGGTAATAACAAGTTGTGAAGTGATATGAAATGAACATGCTATTATAAATCAGAGAAGCATGATTCCTGAAGCGATAATAGGATGAGGTAATAGAAACTCTTAATGAGATCTATGCTCTATGTGGAGGGAGTACCTAGCTACAGGAGTACTCTTGATAGACTCACCTATGTGAATGTGGAAGTGGGGCCGCTTCCTATGGAATTTTGAGGCAGAATTCCTAGAGCGTTCACTATACTAGGATACACGTGCAGGGCCATTAATGCACGGGCTTTTGAGAATACACCCTATGAAAAGATTGTGTGTGGGTTTGATGTCAGAGATAGAGTTCAAGACTACGAGTCACTCTTGTTGAATCTGAATCTTACTTACTATGCAGAGGTTCAAGTCAAGAGACACCTTTGTTTATGCACGATCTTATAGAAGCGTTTGACGCTACTTCTAAAACATTTTTTTAATTCAAGTGGGGGATTGTTGGAACATATTGTGTGAATTTAAAAATATGTTGAAGTCCCATATTGGAAAGAATTTGTTTTTGTAAATTCAAGTGGAAAGAAACATGTTTTTTTCAAGTCCCACATTGGAAAGAAATTTTTTTGAACTCCCACATTGGAAAACTCTCCTATTTTGAGTATGCTAAAGTCCCACATTGATTAGAAATCAATTGTGAGTTTGCTTCCATCACTATATAATGAGTTTCAATCTATTGTGAATAGCACACCAAAGTTGGATGCTTTTCCCAACTTTCTCTTTTCTCTCTCTTTTATTCTGCTCGCCTAATTTTTGAGCCACTTCTCCCCTTTCTTTCTGTCCCTTTCGGTTTTTAGAGCGGTTATTATGCCGCAGTCCCTTCGGTTTTTAGAGCGGTTGTTATGTCGTAGTCCCTTCGTTTTTAGAGCGGTTGTTATGTCGTAGTCCTGTTGGTTTATGAGTGGTCATAGTACCATATTGCGAATGACTTTAATCGTCATATTGAGTGGCTTTAATCGCCATATTGAGGGTGTAATTCTAGAACGGTTTTCTACGGTGCAGTGGAACTCCGATACAGTGAATCTGGGCTGTTTTATCCTGGGGACTTCGTGGTTGATAGTCTGCATTGCACAACTTGGGCAGTGCCGCGAAACGTCTTAAAGAGAGCGACCTAGTCCGCGACTCAACCCAGTAATATCTTCGGTGGCATAAATTGTGATTTTAAACAGTTTTTCGAAACTCAAAAACAACAAAGGGTTTATGCCAAAATCACCCCAGCAGTGGGATGCAATGGACTGGACACAAGGATGTGTGAGGAGTGGAAATTGGACTTCTGGAGTCAAGAGTAGAGACAATTTTCGTAGAATTGTTGGAATGAAGTCCCCAGATACGACAAATTGTTGGGTTGATGAAAATATGACACTCAATGATTGCGAGGTCAAATGTTTGCAAAATTGTTATTGCAGTGCTTACTCAAGCTTAGGTGCAAATGAAAGCAGCATCGGTTGTTCCATATGGTTTAATGATCTTAAAGATTTGAGAACTTCACAAACAGGGCAAAACTTATATGTTCGAATGGACCGTCTGTTGCACTTGATTAATCGCCTTTTGTTGTTCAAAATTAATAGTTTCATTTTTGTAATTTTCGAATTGTTCCAAAGTTGTACACTTCAGATCTCGGTAAGAACTTCATACTCCTTTAGTATTACAATAACGGTAACGTTTGTAAAATAATTTCCAAATATAAACTATTTGCACCGTGATATATTTTAAAATAATTTAAAATACCACGGATATATTTTAAATCTCAAGTGCTTCATTGTAGAATATAAACATGGGCGTGCCAATACGATTATCGTTGCCGTTTCAATCACAATTTCAATAGTCTTTGTGACTCTACTGGCACTCTCCATTTTTTGTAGAACAAAGATAAAAAATAAAGGTATTTTTCTAACCCTTATAGCATTTTATATTTTACAATAATATTCTATTTTTTTAATTGGACACACTCAATGTCTTAGAAGATAATTTACCTACCTGATTCGACATTTCTTGCAGTTTTACTTGAATGAAAACTTTCAAATATTTAATTTTACTTTGCATTATATATATATATATATATTTATGCGTGTTTTTTATTTTAATTTTTGTAAGTTTATTATATTTGATTTTGTAAATAATTTTTTGTTTGATCTTGATCTTTGCTCTTTTGTTTTAATCTCGGTAAAATTGTTTTTTGATTGTTTTAAGTCAGTTGAGAAATTGTAATTGTGTGAGTTAGTTATAGTAGTACGTATTTATCATTTTCTTTAAAACAAAAAAAAAAATTATTTTAATGGAGCAAGTCTTTACAATATATATATATATAATATTTAATTTTAGTCTCTCAATCATTCGAGATATAAGCAAATTGCAATAACCAATTTCAATAAATATCAATTTTACAGAAAAAAAAAAAAGTTTAAGGATAAAAAAAAATATTTACAACAACAAAAATATTTAAAAAGACTAAACAAAACAAAAAAAAAAGTGTATTTGTAAGAACAATAATATACTTAAGCTTTTTCCTTTATTTTTTTACTTGTTTAAGCATTTTCAAGGGTATTTTTTTTCCTTGTTTAGTAAAATTAATTTAATTTAATCAATGATATTATATTCTTTTAGAACATATTTGGTCCTTAGTAGTTAAAACTTCTGCCTTGATTTATGGATTTCTTAAATTCTATTGTTCTCATGTGACAAACCAAAGTGCATACCAAAAATACACCGTGGATGGAAGAAAAAAATGAAGGTGAACATGATGATTTCGAGCTTCCTTTCTTTGATCTTGCTATACAATACATGATGCCACAAATAACTTTTCAATTGGCAACAAACTTGGTGAAGGTGGTTTTGGACCGGTATACAAGGTATATTTAAACTAACCTTGCAATAGGGCTAAAGAAAATATATCAATATCATAATTTGTCAAATAAATTTCATCATAAAATGTAGGGTATGTTGCTAGATGGTCAAGAAATTGCAGTCAAAAGACTCTCTGGGAGTTCTGGACAAGGCTTGACAGAGTTTAAGAATGAAGTTATATTATCTGCAAAACTTCAACATCGAAATCTTGTTAAAGTTATTGGTTGTTGCATTGAAAGAGATGAAAAACTGCTAGTCTATGAATACATGTCAAACACAAGCCTTGATTCATTTATTTTTGGCAAGTACTTTTTTCAAAGCTAATATTTAATATATTTAATTAACATAATACAAGTTTTATTTGTTTGTACGTATCATTTTAGAAAGAGACAACTGCTAAATTTAATGGGAAATTTTTGCAGATCCAATTCAAAGTAAATTGTTAGATTGGTCTACGCGTTTTAATATCATTTGTGGAATTGCGAGGTCTTCTTTATTTGCATCAAGATTCAAGATTAAGGATCATACACAGATATTTAAAGGCAAGTAATATTTTATTAGACAAAAATATGGATCCAAAAATTTCTGATTTTGTTTTGGCTAGAATGTGTGGAGCTGATCAAATCGAAGGGAAAACAAATCGAATAATGGGCACATAGTAAGTATTAACAAATATTATAAATTTTTACTGTGATTAATTGAATATCAAATTTATTCTTATTTTGTTTTCATTCGGCGGTTATATGGTACCTGAATATGTTATTGATGGATTATTCTCCATTAAATCAGATGTATTTTGCTTGGGCGTATTACTGCTAGAACTTATAAGTGGAATGAAAAACAGAACATTTACCTACAATCAACCTGATCACAATCTTATTGGGCATGTGAGTATCACACAAAACTTAATTATTTTTCTTATATCAAACTAGCTAATAGATAATAATACCTTTTAAATTGTTGTAGGCATGGAGATTGTGGAAAGAGGGCATTATACACACATTGATTGATGATAATTTGAAGGAAACTTGTATTTTATACGAAGCTTTACGGTGCATTCAAATAAGTCTTTTATGTCTGCTACATCATCCTGTTGATAGACCAAACATGACATCTGTTGTTGTGATGTTGAGCAGTAATAGTGATTTACCTCAACCACATGAACCAAGTTACTTAATTATATAAACATAGCAATCGAAAGGGAACCTTCTTCTTTCGAAATACAATCATCAACTTTAAATAAAGTAACTATCTCCATATTAGATGCTAGATAGAGAAAGTCTAGATTATCTTTGAGAGTTTATGTGAAACATTATTTGTAATTTATTTATTTTTTTGAGTCAATTATGTGTAATTTATATATTCATTTTTCATTACTTACATTTATTTATAGTGAAGTACAAATTAGTTTTCTGTTTTTTCGAATAAATGTTAGAAAATTTTAATCGATGATCTTGATATTATGATTCCCACTATATTATGAATTTTTATAAGTGAATAATATAATATACTCGGATCCATGATGCAGATTTTTGCTAAGTATTCTTGATTGAAAATTGTTCTCTCCTCTCTTCCCTTTCCTTTCTTGAATCTTTTGACGGTGAAAATACTATTTTATGAGAAAGATATAAATAAGTGTTTTGTTTCTCCTTACAATGTAACCACTCATTCAAAAGGAAGAGGAGAGGGACTTGAATTTATTTTGAATTTCAAAATAAAACTCTATTAACTTTAATTACGATTAGGTCAAACAATCATCACATTAAACCATCTTTTATTTAAAATCAACATATTAGTTACATGAACCACATTAATAGATTATTAAAATAATTTAACAATCTCCCATTTGGTCCATGCGACAACTTGAAGATTTAAAATTAAACCATGAGTGGACACCATATTAAAATTATCAGGTCATCATCACAAATTATCTATCAACTTGATTCCTTCCATCTATAACAAATCAATTTAATCCAAATAACTTTAAAGGATATTGTAATTTATGTCTTTCATGTCTTTTCAAAGACACTTCCTGACATCACACCTAAAAAAATATGTATACCATATAACGTGGATAACAAGAAATAAGCAGAAATAACACTTACTCTCTCTGGAAGGAAGTATATAAAAAACAATTGTTGAAAAGCTGATGTATATGTTGGTGTAAGTCCTAGCGTCAATCTATTTTACATAGATTATTATTTGTATCATGAATTTAATACACATATCTAATTTATGATATATGTATAAGGTATCATTTATTATGTTATTAATCGTATAATATAATAAATTCCTTAGAATAAATAGTTCGTTGAATAGAACATCAAGTATGACTTGATTGTAAGACCTTATTGAACATTAAGAACGTTATTCTTAAAGTATCAATAGTCAAACTATTATTGTTAATTAGGACTAAAATAATACATCGAGACGACAATAGTCAAAGTATTATGTGAGTAGATTGATTACCACAACTCACAGGTTATGCACATGAGATATCAAGTAATCACACTGGATTGACCCACCGTGAGAATGCTATATAATTCTTGTGTAATTGTCATTAGCGATTCTCATGCGATCATATTGAGTAGTCATTCGACTTGAAGTCACTACGAAGTTGTAGGGTTTAAAGCCATCAAACATGGTCTGTAACAGACAATCGTAAATGTGGTTATTGGGCCTGCAATAGACCATGTGGAGGGGGTGAGTGATGTAGATAGGATTCGTCCCTCCTACATAACAAGAGTTATGTCTTGGGCCACTCAAAAGAATGAGATCGTGGAAATGAATTGCCATGCTAGAATGGATCACGAGTCCATTGATTTTACGCGTCTACTCTAGGATTGAGAACTAAGAACAACATTTTTTCAAAATCATCCTTTCCGATAGAAGTTTTTCTCTCCCAACCTTTTTTTTCTTCCTAAACATTTATAACCTGAAACCCTCTAAGAAAAATCAGGTCTATATCTTTTTCTTTATTAAATCTTCATCTTCCTAAATAATCTTCTTCTTATATTGTAGTCTTAGAAAGACTTCATCATTTTCCTAAAACATGAACTTCTTAACCTGAATGGTGAAATGTTCAGAAATCCTAAATTCATTACATTTGTGAACTACAGTTAACAAGATGGATCATACAAGAAGGTTTACAAAATGCATTCAAAGGTTCACTTTGTGGAACCCTTGGGTATCAATGTCTTCTTCTTACACCAAGTAACTTGAATACAAGGAGGAAGTAAGAAAATAAGCATTGAAGGGGTTGTGCCCCATTTTGTTTGAATCCTCTAGATTGGATGAAAATCTGAAAGTAAAAACGAAGAAAGGTTAGAGCACCTACAATTTTATCAAAGATCTATCTTTGGAAAATTATATCTCCCAATATATATTTAGAGAAAGTCCCACCAGACAAGTCAAAATGATTTGAGAAAAGGAAAGATCGTATTATCCCTTTTTCTTTTGTTACAATTGACAAGTCATAAGGTAGGTTCCTAAATATGAAAAACTTTGTCATCACTAAATAAGATGAAAGTTCAAAGAAGGAAGATTCCTACTGAAGATTTTAAATAAAGGAACTTAGTTTATTTATGTATTAGGAATTGGTCATTCAAACCTAATATGTAATATAAATTAATGAATTTGGTCTAGACAACCTTAGAAGACCTTATGACTCTGATTTCCTTTAGTCCGTTTTTAACAAGCATTACATTTGTAATGTAATGTGCATTTGTTACAAGTATAATGTGAGCTATGAATTGAATAAACATTATCATGTTTTCACCTTATGATTTTATCCTTTATTATGTTCCGTCTTCTACCAACATGTGTTTTTTCTCCCTCTCCTCTGTTTTTTCAAAATTCTCTTATGTTTTTAAAATGTTCTTCTTCTTCTTTTTTTCATCTTTAAAAATTATTTTATTCCTCTCCTTTCATCACAACTCTTCACAACCCTCCTTTATGTCTCATACCCTTAAATTGTCCACAAGTCCTAAAGTATATGTCATACCATGTCTCACTCTTCGTTTTCCTCCATGCCTTCATCATTACATCTCTTTTTCCAAAAATGTTTTGGTTTTCCTTTTCGAGAAATCTGGCTATTTATACCTCAAATGTTTTCTTTTCCTTCTTACATGTGTTCTTTCAATCTTCTCTTCATCCCTGTGTTTTTAGTAGTGTTCATCATTCTTTTTCCACTCCTCAATCTCTCTTCTATGGATGTTGGTTCGTTTTCTTGTAGGAAAAGGAAGTCACCTTCCTTTCCCGAGAAGAAGGAAATTCCATCATTTGAAGTGGCCTCGATGGTGAGTGACATTCTTCTTGAACAACTAGAAGCCCAAACTTCTCTACAAGAAGTCGACCACAAGATGGACCTTCTCATCTCTCAAATGGAGGAAGCAACTGAAATCTTAAGGCATGTCCTTAGAAGTCTCTAGAACTTATGTCTAGGATAAGCTTTTCATTATGTTTGTTTTTTGTTGTCTATGTTGTAATCGTGCTTTTTAATGAAATTACCTCTCTCTTTACTTTTGCTCTTTTATGTTTCCTTTAAGCTTTGGTTTAAATTTACTTATGCTAATCATTTGTATGTGGCGTGACGATTTAGTTTATCTCTCTTGTGATTCATATGTCTGTTTGGCTTACTATAATCTCTATAAACTCACCCTTTTCGATAATGACAAAGAGAGAGAAAAGTAGAAGATATAGTAATACAATTAATTGTATAACACGCATTTGTATCCTTTCATGATATCTTTGTGTACTCTTTACCCTTATGTGTACCAAAAATAAAATGACTCAATAACTTTTGAAACGCTTAAAGAATCGTAGTTATCATATTCAGGGGGAACCCCATAATATTGATGTGAAAGTCTGTTTTAGAAAATCAAACAATCATTAAGTCAAACAATTGTTTTTGAGTACCACATTTAGAGGGAGCTCTCTTATAAAACCTTATTTTGTGAAGAAAAATATTCTTTAATTGTATAGTTATTTGTCATCATAAAAAAGGGGGAGATTGTTAGTGCAAAAGTTGTTTTAGCTACAATCTTCTGGTTGATGCTTTGATAATAACAAAAACAAACAAATAAAGAACAATTATCTCTTAACTGTATTTGCTAAGTGTGCAGATTAAATTGGAAGACAAAAAAGTTATATTAATGACTATCCATTCTAAAGTAGTGTAAATTACAAGTATACTAGAGATCTACTAATGGAGCAAGTTGTAACATAGCAAAAGTAATACGGCAAAGAAAAGTGCAGCAAAACATGCGTTCCAATATAAGATATTTCCTGGACTAATTGGACGAATAAAAAAGAAACCAAGACTTCACTTTTGCTCTACAGTCTAAGTGTGGTGACATGCACGTATTTTATTGCAAGCTTCGTTTAACTCTGGAAAAAGCAAGCAAGCCTCGGTTGACTCAAGGATGTGAGCAACGATGTGTCTCGGTTGAATCTAGAAACACAAGCAATGTTTTGGTTCAGTTACCTTTGATGAATTCAACAAGCGACTATCTGTCTGATGAATTCAACAAACGTCTATTCATATGTCTTTGATGGATTCAACAAACATTTTTTCGTCTGCCTCTGATAAGCGTAACAAAAAAGTAACTGTCTCTTCCTCTGATAAGTGTGACAAGCAAGTAACTGTGTCTGCTTATAAGCATGACAAGCAAGTAACTGCCTCTACCTCTTATAATCACATCAAGCATCTGATCGTCTAACTTTGAGTTATTATGTATTCTCTGGAAAAGTCAACGCTCTAAAAAATTCAACGCTCCAAAGAAGACAAAGCAATTGCACATCCTATGATGAACATCCTGAATCTGCTACTTGTGAAAAAGTCTAACATTTGATTTGATCATAGTATCCTCTGATTCTCTCTCCTTAATACCAAGATAAGCATAATCATTCACAGAGATATATATGGATACTTGTTAAAGGTCGATCTTCCTTAAACGGTGATTGAAGAACTCCAACGATAACATTCTCAATGGTCTCTTCATCTTAGTATTTAAGAAGAGCTCACTCAGTCCTTTACTAGAGAGATAGTGGGAGAGAGAAAATGAGAAAGGTTATGTGTTAAGAAGAAAATCTGAAAAAGCCAAGAACACATCAAACTAGAAGAATGAGTGAATTATCCTCTCATAAAGAGTTATTAGAGTTGATGTAAATCATTCAAAGTGTTCTCACATACTTGCATTGATATATTACTTAATTTGTAACATCCTCTCAATGAGAGTTAGCATCCTAAAAACAAACTTTGTGTTAAATAAGACACAAACTAGAACTGATGTAAATCATCTTGATAGTGGCAACAACCATCTCATGCTTAAGAAGTATCTGAAAAGGTAAAGCAACTCTTATGAACCTCAACAGCAGGATGCTAGAAAGTTGAATAAGGTTCTGAGGAAGCCAGTCTGGAAAGGCTAGAGAAAAATAATCGAAGCCTAAAGAGGCAAAGTAAAGAATACTTGAATGCTATTTATGGAAATAGTGGATTAAGCCATTGACTGTACTAAGGTAAAATCTCTCTGTAAAGGGAGGACTAGATGTAGCAACAGTTTGTTGTGAACTAGTATAAAATATACGTGTTCCTTTATCCTTTTCTATTTCTCATATCTTAGTTTTTTATGATTCAACCTTACTTTGTCTAAACCTGCTTTTAAAAGTAAGTTGAATATTTTGATAAAGAACAGTTTTCCAGCAATTTCAAAAACAACTAAATGTCGAATATGAAAAAAAATACACTACACAATAATATAATAAAATACTCTATTCGGTCTTTTTTATAAGAAACAGTTGGACCAACAAAATTTGATTTATAAAAAGACCATACCTGAAGGTGTAATTTTTTATTTAAAATTATTTTAATATAACAATATAATTTTTTACAAAATAACTTAGACTAAAAAATGTCTTTGTTAAGTATATATATATATATATATAATTAAAAAAACTGCATATAAGTTGTGGCTACAATTAAAAAATGTTCTCTTTTTGTTTCGTTTCGACTATTGATACCTATGTCAACTTTTAAAAATTGTTGTCTTTGGTAGGGGTGTTTGCAGTGCATTTTAGATTAGTAATGGGCCAAAACATCATGAAATCCAAAGATTAAATTGTTTGCGGTTTGATTTGGATGCAATTTCTTAAAAATTCGATCTGGTCTAGATTAATGCACTTTAAATTTGATCGGCTTTTGACTTTCCAAATTATGATTTGTATTATAAAACTATGTTAATGTAACAAGTTTGAAGCCAAATATTATATATAAAATATACTAAAAATTAACGTTATGAAATAATATTGATCAATTATGTTTGAAACGTGAAAGTAATAAAAATATATCCATTTAAATAAATAAGTATTATTAAAAAATTATTAAAACCAACAAGTAATAGTTTAACATAAAATCATTAAAACCAACAAATAATAGTTTAACATAAACAAAAATTCAGATCTGTTTTATTTAAAAAAATATTCGAAGTATTTTTATATGTGAAATGTATTGGATTAGGATTTTAAAAGACAATTTTTGAATAAAAAGGTCTTGTGGATTTTAAAAGACTTGCAAGATTTTAAAAGCCTATCAAGATTTGTAATTTGGATTTCAAAGGACTTTATCATAAGAATTTACAAGATTTGAAAAGATTTTATGAATTTATAAGATTTCAAAGGACTCAATGAATTTTAAACAATCATTGAAAAAAATGATTACATCATACTCTTTTAACAAAGTATTCTCAATAAACGTTTTTTTATTTGTTAAAATTTAAATTATTCTCACAAAATTCAATTCGACATATTTAAAATCAAGGAAACCACCATTATTCTATCAACATAATCTTCAATGATGCATGAAGATATTAACAATTTATGTACAATATTTTCAATGTTATCATCTCTATTACACTTTTTTAAGGATGTATGAAGTAGATTAATAATCTATTTTTATTTTAAGAATTACTATCATGAAATGTAATATCTTGATCATTAACTATACTAGTCATTATATTATCTTGGTTAAATTTTTCAAGGATGCATTGACCAACTAATTTTATTTAGAGAGTCATCAGTAAAATATTTATTACTTTGTAGGTTATATCACACACGCAAATTTGAGTATCACACACCTTAAAGTGGAGCTTACAATTTATGTAATTTAAAAAATTCGCGTTCCACTAATTTTATTACTTATTACTTATTACATATACAATACATATACATATAATACGAGTACAATAATATTAAATCAATAGTCATAAGATAATATAATAACTAATTTACTGTGTATAAAAAAAGTTTATTTACCTAATAAAAAGTGAACAATTTTATTTTGTTTATTTGATATTGTCTTTGGAATAATTCGTTAAAATATAATTTGGACATTCTTTAAAAATAAAAACATAACTACATATTTTTGTAGAAACAAGTAGAGGTAAGAAAAAATAATCTTACTCGGTGCCATGGAAATAGAGCAAATGAGAGAGGAGATACAAGAAAGGTAAGAGATGGAGGGGTGACTCCGGAGGAGGATGGTACACATGGTACGTGTTTCATGGTTAGAGGAAATGGGGAGAAGTTGAAAGAGTTTGAGAATTAAGGAATCGAGACAATTTAAGTCTAATTTGGATCATTCGTCAAAGTTGAATTGAGATGAGTGTTGTTGAAAATATGGAGAGAGAGATGAGATTAAATGAAAAAATAAAATAAAAATAAGAAATCTCATGTTGCACGGAAATACTTTTTTCTACTAAAAAGTCTAACAAATCCGATGAAATCTATTTTAGAAAACAATATATTAAAATTCGAAAGTTTTTGAATACCAAAAAATTTTTTTATAAGTTGTAAAAAAATTTGATTGAATACCACTAGATCTACACTTTGTTTAAAAAATCCAAATAATTTTAATTGAATATCTTAAGACTTATTTTAATTACCTCAAGAATTTTTCATCATAAAAAATATTTTAAAATTCTTTCGAATCATAATATAATACACCCTCTTAATGTAATTTTTTTTACTAAGTATTAAACACAAATTTAAATTAAGAGAAATAATATTTTTAATTTATTATATCATAAACACAAATTCATATCTACTTTTTTTTTTAAAATTCAAAGTATTTTTAAATCTAAAATGTAAATTGATTGTGGAAATATATTTATATCTAGAGGAAAAGTCAAATCTTTTACAAAATAGTAATAAAATAGAAACAAGTGAATCTTTTTAATGAGATACAACACGTGGATTATTTAAATCTAAACAAAATTCTATTACGGGACGTAAATTAATTATGGAAATCATATATTTCTAGAGGCCAAATCAAATATTGCTATTATGAATTCTTGTTGGAAATATCACCTTCATGACTTATCTAAATAATTTTGTTTTTGGTGAGATTCAACCGCACCTTTCAAGGGATACTAAACAATATTAATGGGTTGAATGCTCGCTAAAGATATAATTTGAATAATTTTTGTGAATCAAATCGTTTTCATAAAATATCTAGCATATATCCAACATAAAACCAAATTGAATCTTTTTAATAATATAAAAGATGTGGATAGATGTAATCTAAAAAAAAAAAAGCTTAATTATAACGAGGTTGGGCCTTAAGTGCCTATTTAAACAAGTCCTTCAATTGGCAAATTCAGACAATTAAACCTCAATTTTTCTTGTCAAAAAAAGAAAGTTCACTCACTCTCTCTTTTATCTCTCACTTTCAACTCTTAGCAAATTGTGTCAAATGTCTAAGCGTCCTATGAGCGATTTGGAGCTTTACGCCCCAGATGATTCACCAACAGTACGTGCATTGAAACACAACTGCGGAATATGCTTAGTTTGGACCGATGAAGAAGACATTGCTCTTCTAGAAGGCCTCATTATGTGAGTTATTATTCTCTTTAATTTGTTTAACATCTTAATCAACTCTTTCTTTGAATTAATATTCCAATTTTTTGCTTTAAGGTTCGCATCATATTCTTGGCCAATGCAATGTGTAAAGATAGCAACATATATAGGGACTAATAAGATGGCACGCGATGTAGCGTTGCGAATTAAGTGGATGAATATTGTAAGCTATATGTTTTTTGCTTTCTTAAAATACTATTTATATTTATTTATGCCCTTTTAATAAATGTATTAACATGTTTTTTTTATTATCTTTGTTCTTGTCAGAAGATGAAGACCGATTAACTTTCTTCTGGGAAAAAGTTTAATTGAGGAGTGGTGATCGCCAACTTGATCACCTTGCTATTGATTTTGTGCTTCGAGATTTCTTTTGTCATTATTTTAGTCCATTCTTATGAATTTGAAAGTAGTTTTTCATGTGACATTTGAAAAGAAAGTAGTTTTTCTGTTTCTACAAATTTTAATTTGATTTTCCATGTATTGTTCTTACGTATTTGAATCATATATATATATATGAATGATGGTTTTTAAGTGGTAAAGTTAGTACAAATTTTATGGCGGCTACGTTTAAAAAATAAATATAAAAACTAATATTTAAACTTAACCGATAAGCAAAAAACATTCACAATTATATAAAAGTTCACAAAAAATTACTTAACCAATAAGAAAAAATTTAATTTAAAACTTATATAAAATATAAGCTATTTCAGCACACAAAAAAAAAAAATTAAAATTAGCTATTTATAAATATCGAATTCAACAATGTTTTAATGAGTCAAATTTATCCATATATGATTGATTATGGATTAAGCATATTCAAAGTGTATTTTTCAATGTAATATTTTTTATTTTTTCCCAATTTTTAAGAAGTAAAATGAGATATGAATACTATCTATTTTGACTAATAATAAACCAACAAATTAATTATTTTTATTATATTTGTTTAGACCAATAAATTTATATTTGAAGTAACTAAATATATATTATTAGAGATAGCTAAATATAAAAATATACCAACTTACTAAAACAAACAAAAAACTATCCCATCCATCAATAATCCTTTGCCCGTGTGGTGTTTTTACTGTCGTGTTTCGTATATATATATATATATATATATATATATATATATATATATATATATATATATATATATATATATATATACCATGGTTAATGTGTGTTATGTATAATATTTTTAATTTATAATTATTAAATAAAAATTACAATAAATAGTCTTAAAATAAATTTAAAATATTCTACTTTGAGGTAAAATTTAAAATTAAATTTTTGTTAATTAAAAAAATTGAGGAGAACGCGACTATATAATTTGAATTCAAATCATTGAGAATATTGGAGAAATTTGAAATAATTATTGATGAGGTTTTTGTCTTTGGATTTGCGAAAACGAGATTAAATTTGATATGTTTTGTATAAAGAATAACTTTTTTTTTTTATCAAATCTTATATTACAAACATTTGTTCATATCTAAACTGTAATATAAAAAGATATTATGGCTCTAAATTAAGGAACAAATCTTAAATATATTATAAATGGAAATACAAATTATATACTCTAACGATATTTTATGTTAAATTTTAAATATATTTAATTCTAAATTTCGATAAAATCTTTTAAAAATATTAAATGGAAATACAAATTATATACTCTAACGATATTTTATGTTAAATTTTAAATAGTAGTAGTAGCAGTAGTAGCAGCAGTAGCAGCAGTACCACATAAACAAATGAATAACATATTCATCTACCCCACACCCTTCCACACAAAACAAAGAGTAATTATAACTTAAACTTCTTCTAATCAAGTTGTCTTTGGTAGGTGAACGATTCTGAAACAAACGTCACACAAACAACAATATCTTTAAGCGAACCCACTTGTTCCACATCTAAGAGAAGGAATAACACACCTCAAAGGACAAAAAGTTGGATAAAAATTTGTACGCCTCATTTACCACGTAGTCTCCATCGTGACCAAGATTGCATCTCAACTTGCCTGAAATGTGATCTTGTAAAACAATATTATCGAGCAACAAAACATATTCTTCTAATAACTCTTTTTCCCACACAAAAAGATCCCTTCGCCACCGCCATTTAAAAAACACCCTATTGACACCCCAAAAAATCACTTCCACAACCCTAATATTTTTATCAGAAGCCAAACTAAACAATCTACTAAACCTATCTCTCAAAAAGACCTCAATCCACCAAAGTCTCTAACCAAAACAACATATCAGCTCGTTGCCCTACTACTTTAAATACATTATTAGAAAATCAACCCCTATCTCCACCTCTTGTCAGCTCTAACAAGGGAAAAATAAACTTCCACCACACCGATGTTTTCTTAGCACCATGACACACACTCCAGTTGACACTACCATAATGTTGGAATCAAGTTGGTTTTCCTCTTGTGATTTTGATGTTACAAAGGTATTTTATGAGAACAATTTTTTTGGACTAATGGTTTCATTAAGTTTTCAACAATTAGAACAAGAAAATCATAAGAATGTACCAGAGGAAGTCACCAAAGGATGAGATCACAGGAACACAAAAGCATACGCGTATGCCTCTGAAAGCAGCGTGCCTCTGAAGGTTACGTGGACTGCCTATGATATTTGGGTATGAAGACTACCTCTAATAATTGGCTCTGAAGACTGAATTTGAAGCATGCATTTGAAGCCCTTGCGTGCCTCTGATGTGCACAAAATCAACATGCCTCAAAAGAGTTCAATATCAAACTATCGTTAAATCTGAAGAGATTGTTCAAGCCATGCATTCAAAGCTCATATTCCGTTGATCAAAAAATTGCAACACACTCGAAATGTTACCTCTGATATGCAGCATCTAATGTTGCACTGACTCTGATGATTCAACAATGTGATTTACCCAAAGCCACTAATTATGAGTCACGCAATTCTGCCTTTGACTTTTATTGTCCAAGAAACACAACATCTCACTCCAACAAGAAAGTCAATGTCTCTAATGGAAAGTCAACGACTCTGATTGAAAGAATTCATTATGAAGAAAAAAATTAACCGAATCAGAATTTTTGATTATTCACAAACAAGCTCGAATCCATTCCAGCTCCAATTAATCAATAGTATGAAAAAAGATTCACGTGAATAAGTTTTTGAACACAATCTAAAATTAGATACGATTTAGAATTATAGTTGAAAGAAATCTTTGACAAAAGTTAAAAGAAGATATGGCCAAAATATTGTTCACAAGAAGATATGGTAAAAATATTGTTCACAAGATATGGTAAAAATATTATTCACAAGATATGGCCAAAATATTGTTCACAAGAAGATATGATCAAAATATTGTTCACAAGAAGATATGGTCAACATATTGTTCACAAGAAGATATATATGGCCAAAATATTGTTTACAAGAAAATATGATCAAAATATTGTTCACAAGAAGATATAGTCAACATATTGTTCACAAGAAGATATGGTCAAAATATTGTTTACAAGAAGATATTCTTAGAATTTTTTCATAAGAAGATACACTCAGAATTATTCACAAGAAGATACACTCATAATTTGTTCACAAGAAGATACATTTAGAGTTTGTTCACAAGAAAGATATGATCCAGATTTTACAAGGAGAAAAGTGAAACCTTAATCTATTCTATAAATAGATACTCAAGGCTGAAGAAGAAAACATGAACTCAGAAACATTTGCTCAAAGAAATATTTTCGAAGTGCTTTAGTGTGAGAAATCAATTGTAACAAATTGCTTAGTAGAAGCAAAACATAATTTGTTCTAAACTTGTGTAAACCAACCCGAGAGTGACGTTAGTGTTCCTCAAGCAATCTGTGGTTTTCAGGTTGTGTTGAGAAGACTTGAATTGTAAGGTCAAGGTGTAGTTGCCTTCAACAATCTGTGGTTTTTAGGTTGTGTGGAGATAACTTGACTTGTAGGATCAAGGTATTTCTTTGCCTCAAAAAGTCTATAGGTGTTAGGTTGTTTTGTGAAGACTGACTTGTAGGGTCAAGTGCTATGTAATTCAAGGATTTGAGTTAGTGGTTAAATCCTTCTAGGTGAAAGGACTAGATGTAGCTACTAAGTTGGAGGGGAACCAAGACAAATCTGCTTGTGTCACTTTACTTCTGCACTCTTTACTTGACTGCTGCCTCTAATTACTTAAGCATGATTGCTATTGCCTCTGTTTTAGTTAAAATCACCAAACCCAAACCAGTTTTTCAATAAATAACTAAAAAGAATCCAACTTAAACAAACACAATTCAACCTCACTTATCGTATTTGCACCTTCACGTACTTACAACATAACACCTTAAACCAAAAACCCTCCCTATTGTTCTTCAAACACCAAAACTACTTACCTAAGAAAGTTAGATTAAAAGCTTTCAAATTGCGAACCCAAAGCCCCTTTTCTTCTTACTTGCTCAACATTTTTAGGGCTTTCTCACTCTTTACAACGACCTTATCTCATTTAACTCAATGAATGGTTCTCGTGAATCTAATATAGTAGTGTAGTGAATGAACACATCTCACTAACCTAATCACTTAAATATAAGGATTAGAGCCATAAAGTGAAACTATAGTTTCAACTAATTATGGAATGAATATAATGAGAGCTTAGACATAAGGGAATCTTATCATTCTAGTTTAATATGTTATTGAAAGATACCACTAGGTCTGGAGCACTTAGGTTCTACGGCTCCACATAACATAATTAGTAACTATGAAATAGTTAAAGGAAATATAAATGCAACATATTTCATCAATTAAACCTTGATCTTTTTATTTCAACCTTAGTTTTAATCTTATTTTCTCTTTGGCACATTAATATCATTCTTACCCTTTCTCTAGTCACTAATGAATTTGATTGAATGTATGATTTATGGAAATCAATTAATTAAATCAATCTTTGTGAGAACGATATATACTTATCAATTCATTACTTGTTTGATTGTGTATAGTTGCACATGTCTTTGCACAACAACATTGCATACTTCTGATTTTTGCTTCAGAAATTATATCCAAGTATTTTTTGCTAAAGCCTTCAATAACAATAATAAAATACCTACAACCATGAGGTGTTGGTATTTCAACTAAACATAAGCCTGCTTGAATTATCTCCCCTAGTTTGTTCATCCTCCAAGATCTTCAGTTTTAAAAGATTCCATTTGACAAGTCTCAAATGCACCATTTGAAATATTCACAACAGGCAAACCAGAAACATATTCTTTTCTTTGTAGATAATTCATGCCAAAGAAAGGAAAGTTTCCAAATCTCGTATGCCACAACCAATCATCATTTGGAATTAAAAAACTCAAGCAAGAAAATCTTTCCTCTTGAATTTTCAAAGGGAATATGTGATTGGGTGTCATTTTTATCTTTGTAATAAATCTTCCACTTTTGTCAATCAACGTGCAGTAGCCATTGTGACTCTCCCTGTTGTAGCCTTTCTTTTGCAGTTGTCTCATACTCATAGACTGGGATGTAGTCCAGGATAATTGAAAACATCAACAATAAAGTTTTGTGATCCGTCTTTCATAACATTGTTGTACAAAATCTAAGTTACTAAGTTAATGATTTGATTAATAATATTTTTTAGAGAGTGAATCAATAATAATACAAAATAATCATTTATCCTTAAAGTAATTTGGGATGAGACGAATAACACAAAGGGTAACTCGAACCCGTTCTTTTTGTCCTTATTTTTGTGTCCATGTTTTTTTAAAGACCGGGTCCAACCCAAACTATTGCTTACGAGACAAGACGGGTTTGCGGCACAAACCTAGCCCTATACACCCTTATCGGTTGGTATAGCCAAAATTATTGCCTCGAATTTGTTGATTTACTAGATAGAAATTGGTGTCACTCCATTGATTGAAAATACTACGTTCTCTTCCTCTAAAGGTTCTCAACTTCAACTTCTAAAATTTCTAATTCCACCATTATTGATATTGTCATGACCTTTACCTTCTCCCATTTGACTAGATTCAACAACATTGTTGAGGTTCACATCACTTTTCAAAATTTCTTCTTTTGCCTTTTTTGTCTTTTCCAATATTCTATTAACGCCACTTTCAATATTTCCTTGGATATCTGCTATTGACAAGGTTTTAGTGTCGTTGGACTCATTTATCGTTGTCACCACATAATCGAACTTCTTCGAGATGGTGCCTCGAATTTCCTCCACCACTTTGCTATCAAGAATGTCTTCTCTATACACCTTCATCTTATTGACATGATTTGTCAAAAAAAAATATTGTTCTATTGTTTTTGAATTAGACATTTGATACATTTCATATTCTCTCCGTAGAGATTGCGAGTTTTAGTTTTGGGCCTTCTCAACTCCTCTACGTGAAAGCTTCAATATATCCCGCATTTCTTTAACAGTCTTGGCATTTGCTATTTTACCAAAAATTGAGTAATCTATTTCTTGATGAATTTTTGTAAGTGCCAATTAGTCCTTTCTTCGAGTAGTTTCATCAGCTCCATTTTGTAATTCAGGTTCCACAAAGATCCAAACATTGAGAGCTTTTAGATGTGTTATTATTAACAGCTCCAAATAACTAAAATCTAAATTTGTATCTAATTTGAGACCAAACTAGGCGATAATGTAATTGTTTGTCATATCTCTCAATTAATATACTTGCAAAATTTTCTGAACGGTGAGAACTCTCATGCTCCTTACAGACTAAAATATTTTGATACTCACACTAGCAAAATCTCATCTCCTCTGATATCAATTAATTTGATATCAGTGGGACATAATTTCTCATAAACTCACACAAGTAGAATAAAGCCAGAGGGAGAGAAAAACTAGTTAGTATTTCTTCTCCTCAAAACTTAACAAACATATGAAAACACTTGAACACAGAGCATGCCTTTTATAGGCTCCAAAATTCGTAATTCTTAGTGTTTAAGCAAAAATGATGCAACAAGATAATTAAGACGATGCCTTCTACTCATTTGGCTAAAGATTAATGTGACTGCCTTCCTATTAATCAATCATTGATTTCTTAATGATAATAGACAATGCAATGTGTATCTAAATGGTTCTTGGGATTTCTTCTCTGATTTTTAAATTCAAAGCTTTGATTTAATATCTTCTAACATTGCCTCCCTTAAACCAAGCTTCCAAACTTATTATTCTAAGCATCACCTTCAATTTGTAAAATAACACAAACTTCAAAGATTTTGTGAAAATTCTATGCAATTTGTTCTTAGTGGGACAATACTCAACGACCACTTCTTGAATATCAATGTGCTTGGACCGCCATGGAAAATGAGATTCTTGGATAGTGCAATAGCCGATTTGTTATGACAAAATATCTCTGTAGGACTATTAAACTTTTGGTGCATCACTTCTAAAATTCATCTCGACCATACTATTTGAGTAGCACAAATAGTTGTTTTTATATATTCAACTTCTGCTGTAGAAAGCGCGACAATTAGTTGTTTTTTGAAGATTGTGAAATTGCAACAATATCCAAATGGAATGCGTATCTTAACGTGTTTTTTCTTATTTCTATATCTCAAGCCAAATCACTAATTGTGTATCCAAAAAGCTTCACATAATTATTATTAGCATAAAAATACCTTTGGTCAAAGTACCTTTGATATAAAGAAAAATTCTTTGGGCTCATTGCAAAAGATTAGCACATGGTTCTTCCATGAATCTACTAAGTAAACCAACACCATATACTCTTTTTGGTCTCATCATACTTCCGATCAAACTTTTATAAAGGGATGAGTCTACCCTTTTACTATCATACTCTATTGTTAGCTTCAACTTTTCTTCTACTTGTGTGAAGACTGGTTTTAAATTTTGCATCTAGAATTTCTTCAAAATATCATCTGCATACTTCCTTTGTGTAATGAAAATGTCATCATTCTATTGAATGACCTCAATGCTAAGGAAGTAGGACATTTGGCACAAATTTGTCATTTCAAAACAACATATCATAACCTTCCTGAATTCTACAATAATGTTTGAATTATTGCTAGTGAAGATCAAGTCATCAGCATATAGGTACAAATAAGAACATCTCCATATTCAACGAACATGATATATAATGTGTGCTCAAAGGGACATCTTTGAAAAACCATTCTATAGAACATAAGAATCAATCTTCTTAACCCATAAACCATCTTTTTAGTTTCATAGCATGACTTTGGCAAAACATTTTCTGCTAGTAAATCATCTCTTAGTAAATCAAGCTACATGGAGAATTATTTGTCACTCCATCCACGAAGACACTTTAAATGATACAAATGTACCATAAATAATAGCTTGATATACTTCTTACAGTTGGGGTAAAACATTTGCTCATTCTCCTTCACAAATTCGTAAAATTTAGAGTTTTCTCTAACTTTGGGAATTTTTTAACCTTCACCATAAATAGAGTCTTCATGCTCCATTTCTACATGTTGTTTAGTAGCTCTACTTGAAGTTGCAGGCTATTCACCATGATATATCCATTTCCTATAGCCTCCAAGAAATCCACGACGTGGATTTGTTAAGTGTTAATAAACACATATGTGAGAACGAAAGTTGATTTTATACTTAGAGTTTTGATGATAACAAAAATATTTTATGAGAACAATATATTTGACTTCAAAGAGTATGAAAGAAGATTCATGTTTTTGAAGAAAATCTAAAATAAGATTTGATCTAAATTTATAATTGAAGAAAATCTAAAATAAGATTTGATTCAAATTTATAATTGAAGAAAATCTAAAATAAGATTTGATTCAGATATATAATTGAAGAAAATCTAAAATAAGATTTGATTCATTTTATAATTGATGAAAATCTAAAATAAGATTTGATTCATATTTATAATTGAAGAAAATCTTTGACCAAGTTGAAAAGAAGATATGGTTAAGATTTGAAGAAGACTTGATCCAGATTTGATCAAGATTTGAAGAAGATTTAATCCAGATTAAAGAAGATTTGATCAAGATTTATCTACAACGAAATATGAACATAATTAATCTGAAGAATTTACAAACGCAATCTGAACAAATTACGAACATAATCAATCAGAAGAATTTACAAACTCAATCTAACAAAATAGGAACATAATCAATATGAAGAATTGACAAACTCTATCCGAACAACATATAATTCAGAATTAAACAAGGACTAAATTGAAGCCCTAATTTTAACTATAAATAGATACTCAAGGCTGAAGAAGAAGATCATCGAAAAGCAAAAAAGAGTAGAAGAACTTAAGCTCAAAACTCCAAATTCATCTTAGAGTTCAAAGAGATAAACACTTGTTCGAATGAGAAATATTCTCTAAGTGTTTTTTTCTTAGATTGTGAGAGTTATTATTATTATCAGCTTTGTTAGAAGCAAACACTTAAGTTCCCATCTTTTGTATCCAACCCGATAGTTGTTTAGTTCCTTTTTCAATCTGGGGTTTTCAGGTTGTTAGGAGAAGAATTGACTTGTAGAGTCAAAATGGTTAGTTCCTTAAAAGTCTGGGGTTGTCAGGCTATTTGGGAAGACTGACTTGGAGGGTCAGGTGCTTTGTAATTCAAGGTATTTGAATTAGTCGACTAAAGCCTTCCGAATGAGGGATTTGGATGTAGCCAAGTTAGTGGTGAACCAGGATAAATCTATGTGTCAAATTATTTATGTTTTCATTGTTTGCTGGTTCTGAATCCGATTGCTTCTTGTCTAAATAATTCATAAAAACCAACCAGGCTTCACCAAATTAGCAAAAAGTTATCAACTTTATCAAACACAAATCAACTGCCCCCTTCTCGTGTTTGCACCTTCAATTGACATTAGAGCTCGATATCAAGGCTGAGCACTCTACAATTTTTGAGAAAAGATCCAAGGGTTCAACATGTTTGGATTCAATGAAGATGTTGCCGAAGGAAACATCAATAGACCAATTTTGTTTGATGGAGAACGTTTTGAGTACTAAAAGGAAAGACTGAGAAGTTTCTATGTTTCACAAGATCCTGAACATCGGGACTTGGTGGAAAAGGGTTATATTTCTTAGAAGAATACTGGTGGTATTGAAATTCCAAGAAAGGAGATGAATGCTTATCAGAAGAAGATGTACAAGATGCATCATAAGTCTAGAACATTCATGATAAATGCAATCACCTTCAAGAAGTTTGACAAGTGCACCAACAAGGAGACAACAAAGAGTATTTATAATAGTCTGATTCTGACCTATGAAGGAAGCAAACAAGTTCAAGAAGCAAAGGCCAACCTCCTAGTCAAAAAGTATGAGTTGTTGAAGATGGAAGAAGATGAAGACATTGAAACAATGTTTTCCGGATTCCAAACCATGGTTTCAAGATTAAATGTACTTAAGAAGAGTTATACTATTGCTGATCATTTGAAGAAAATCCTTAAGAGTCTAACAAGCAAGTGGAGGCCTAAGATCACTGCCATTTATAAAGCAAGGTTCTAAATACTCTTAAGCTGGAATAATTAATCAGCTCTCTCAGGTCACATGAAATTGAGCTTGACGAAGATGAGCCCAAGAAGAAGAACAAGACTCTGGCCTTGAAATCCAAGCAGAAAAAGGTCCTAAAGGAATCATCAAAATTAGAGGGTAGTGATTTAGATGATCAGAATCTAACTCAGAGAAAAAGAGACTGCCTTCATATCTAAAAGAATTTAGAGGATGTGGCACAACTAGAGGAAATTTTTCCTCAGAAAGATTCCAAGTAGTCCAGTAGAGGAAGGAATGAAAATTTTGACAAGAATAATATTATCTACTATGGATGCAATAAACCTGGACATATCAAGTCAGACTGTCCAAATCTGGAGATAGGGAAACACCAAAGGAAAGTGTAAGACCCTTAATTTTAATTTGTAAATTATGAATTTTAGTGCATTTTTATGTGGAATTGTGAGGCTTTTTATCCAATTTTAATGGTATTATGTGTGTTAAATGCCTTAAAAATCTTTTTGGATTCCCGATTAAAATTATTCGTCGAAGAATAATGTTGTTTAATTTCGGTAAAACTTTTAGCGAAATAAAAATTTTCTGAGATGCAACGCTTTTTCAAAAAAATTCATCTGCCGATTGAATTGCGGCGATAGAAGATATTTTTCTAAAAAAAGTGGTTTGTGATGTGATGTGAGGTGACGGGCGTAATGATGATTTTTCTAGAATATCTAGATTTTTATTTAGATATTTTGTTTTATTTATTATATGTATATATATATATATATTTGGGGAGTTAGTTATGAATATATATATTATTAAGTTAATATATATATATATATATATATATATATATATATATATATATATATAAGTGAAGGAGAAAGAGAAACAAAAAGCATTCCCTGTAGCTTCACGCCATCCACCCTCCTTTCTTCTTCTGTGTGAAAATTTGGAGATTTAAATTGGTGATTTATGATTGAAAATTTGGAGATTTAATTTGGTGGTTTATGTTTGGAAATGTGGAGTTTTGAATTAATGTGATTAATGTGGGTGATTTTGTTAGTAATGGTTAACAAAAAAAGAAATTGATTTTGACGTGTTTGAGTTACGTAATGAGTTATTTAAAAAGAAAAAGTTTAGAGTATTTTATTAACTCAAAATTTCGGTGCTTTAATAGTCGAGTGTGCGTATGTGTGATTTGGACAATATTTGTTTTATTTAGTTTTAACTAAATAATGTAGATTATTTGGTTTTAAAAGTTTGGTGTGTGAAAAAGATATAATTTTGGGAATTTTGTTGTGGTTGGATAAATTTTAGTTGTGAACAAATTGTTATAAATATTTATGTTTATGTAGTTAGCTCCTTGAGTCTCGAAAAGGAATCGAGACCGTTGGCACCGAGTTAGCGGTGGGGAGAACTCTGATATAATAATGTTGTTGTGGTGATTCATGTTTGGTGTGATTGATGTGTTCATAATTAATATTATGAATTTTTTAGATGTATTTTATGAGTAGATTGGTGGAAAATGAATTTAATGTGTTTATGGGTGAAATTGTGGAAGTTGAATTTAATGTGTTTGAGGTGTGGGTTGTGGTGATTCAAGTTTGATGTGGTTTATGTGTTCATAATTAATATTATGAATTTTTGAGATGTGATTTATGTGTGGATTATGGTTGAAAATTTTGGAGATTAAATTTGGTGATTTATGGTTGAAAATTTTGGAGATTAAATTTGGTGATTTATGGTTGAAAATTTTGGAGATTAAATTTGGTGATTTATGGTTGAAAATTGTGGAGTTTTGAATTTGGTGATGTATGGTTGAATGTTTTGGAGATTAAATTTGGTGGTTTATGTTTGAAAAAGTGGAGTTTTGAATACGATTGATTCATGATTAAATTTGGTGTGAAATTTTGGAATTCGAATTGATTGAATTTGTTGTGTTTGAGATGTGGATGTGTGGTGAATGTGCGATTGATGTATCCATAATTGATGGCATATGCGTTATGAATTTTTTGGATGAATATATGTTTGAGTATGCTATGTGAAAAGATTGAAAAATCATTAGTGTTAAATGAATATTAAAAAAGGGGAATCTTTTAATAGCTGCATTTAATTAATGGTTGTGGTGAAAAGAGTCAGAGTATGCTCATGCATTTCATAGTACATGGTGACCGCGATGGGTCATGGTGATAATGGTGACCAGATGGGCCACAGGATGATGCCATGTGAATTGTTGGTTCATCTTATCCTTGCGGGGATTATCGCGTCGTGCTGATCTGTGAGAGATTACACTCTAGAATGTGTTGATTTGTGAGCGATTGCACTCTAGAAAACAGTGTAAGGCCTGTGAGAGGCGACATTTAAGTAAATCGTGCTAGTCTGTGAGCGACTGCACCTTGATAATTTGTACTGGCCTGTGAAAGACCGTATAATTATGATTTACGCCCCTTCGAGGAGGGTTTTGGTGTGGAATTTCGGAATCATGTGCATTGGCATATACGCATTGCATTAGGGTGCTTGGCACGCGAATCATGTTTGATATACTGTGATGGTTGTATATACATACTCGATAGTTGTTTGTTATTGTGCCGTAATTGATATTTGTGATTGATTGACTTCGTGTTGAAAGTGTTAGAATGATTTCGAAATGTTTTTAAAACTGAAAATCTGCCATTTTCACAGTTGTATTCGAATACGACAGTGTAGTTTTGTTAAAAACTTCATTTTTCAACTTGTGTATGCATTTTTGGCATATGAAAACCCTTTCAAGGTGTATGTTAAGTTGAAAGGTTATTTTGTGCATTTAAAACTTAAATGCTATATGTTGTTTGTTAATTTCGGATTGGTGACCCTTTACAATTATTGTGGAAATCTGGGCTTTGCCCTCAGATGAGGATCAGGACCGTCCTTTCGGTTAGTACCTCGGAGATGGGAAGGTAGTGGTTATACCTTACCGAGGTTGTGTCAGAAGGTTTTGTTGGGCGCGTGGAGTTGACCCAGGTTGTATAGCTTTTTGTGGTATGATCAGATTAGGTGGCTGTATAGGGGCAGGGCGTCTTCCTCTTGTGGTTGTATTTATTTTATTTTGGAAGACTGTATCCCTATATTTTAACTGTCTGTTGACTTTTATTCTGGTGGGTCCATGTGTCACTTTTTGATGTGACATGGGGGAAGTAGAGATTCTTGGGGCAATGCATTTGTGCAGGTGACTGCCAAGAATACCCCATGAGTATGAGCTATGTTAGATAGGTCTCATAGCCCTGATGTATTTTTCTGTTGAAAATACTTTGGACTTTTAATTCCGAAAACTATTTCCGCTGCTTGCAATTATTGTTGACTTTTGTCGTTATGATACGACTTAAATGTTTTATCTAAAAGTATTTTCTTGATTTTATGAACTTGAATTTATTTAAAAAAAAAAAGGGCTGTTACAGAAAGATTCTAAACCTAAGAAGAAGAGTCTGATGGCTACATGAGATGATTCTGATGAATCCTCTGACGATGAAAAAGTAGATTTGACTATGATGGCTCATACCAACTCCGCCTCTGGATCCAACACAGATTCTGACTCTGGAAGTGACTCAAGAGATGAAGAAATTAAGGTATTTTCTAACTATACTCCATCTTATTTAACTACTGCTATGAATGATTTTTTAAGTAAGAATCACAATTTGTCTTTCAAACTGAAAACACTTAGAAAAGAAAATGCAAACCTAATTGAAAAAGTTAATGTGTTAAAGAGTCAAAGTGTTGAATTTAAAATAGCAAATGCACCTCTGAAAACTGATATTACTGAACTTAAAACAAAAAATGCACTTTGAAAACTAATATTGTTGAACTTAAAGTTGAATATCTAACTCTGAAAAGTAATCATAGTTCAACATCAATTAAAATACCACATGTAACTTTGGTAAGCATGAAGAAGTATTTCAAGATTTTCTTGCTAATGGTATGGAAAGAAGCAAATATGCTTCTATTATTTACGGAGTTAGTAGAAAGGGTAAAAGAGGTATAGGATTTGAAGAAATTGTAATTGAACCTAAACCTATTCCCTATGATATCTTGTGTATTGTTTGCTCTAAGAAAGGTCACTGCATATTATCTTGTCCCATGTTAAATACAAGGAACGACAAGAAACCTTTCAAGACTAACAAACCAGGACCCAACCAAATTTGGGTACCTAAGAACAAAATTGTTAATGTTGCAGATGTCTTCAGCAATCAAGTTAAAACACCAATCATGGTACTTGGACAGTGGATGCTCGCAACATATGACGGGAGAAAAGTCTATGTTCCAAGTACTAACATTGAGGAAATGAGGCACAATGACTTTTGAAAAAAGGCCAGATCATTGGTGAAGGTATAGTTGGTAATGGTATTTCCCCTTCTATTAAAGATGTCTTGTTTTTTAAAGGTCTTAAGCATAATTTATTAAGTATTAGTCAGTTAAGTGATAATAATTATGATATTATATTCAATCAAAAAAATGCAAGGTAATTAGTCAGAAGGATGGACCTATACTTTTTACCGATCAGAGGCAAAACAACATTTATAAAATAAATCTGTTTAGTCTAGATAAACAAGAGGTTAAGTGTCTTATGTTACTAAATGAAGAGAAACTAATTTGGCACAAATTAAAGATTAGGTCATGCAAACCTTAGATTAATTTCAAAACTGAATAGACTTCAACTAGTTAGAGGTCTACCTAAGCTTAGCTACAAAACTGAAATTATGTGTGAAGCTTGTCAAAAAGGAAAACAAACAAATAACTCCTTTACCCCTAAGAACTTAGTCTCTACCTCGAAGCCCCTTGAACTCTTACATATTGATCTCTTTGGGCCAGTGAAAACAGCCTCTCTAAGTGGAAAGAAATATGACTTTATCATAGTAGATGATTACATTAGCTGGACATGGGTAAAATTCTTAAGAAGTAGGGATGAATCCCACAAAGTGTTTATCAAATTTTGCAAACAAATAATGAATGAAAATGGTCTTAAGATTGTAACAATTAGAAGTGATCATAGATGAGAATTTGGAAACAAGTTCTTTGAAAGTTTTTGTGATGAGAATGAAATCTCTAACAACTTTTCCTCTCCTAGAACACCCCAACAAAATGGAATTGTAGAAAGAAATAATAGATCACTCCAAGAAATGGCCAAAATCATGTTAAATGATATGAATGTTGCGAAACACTTTTAGGCTGAAGCAATTAATACTGCATGTTATATTTAAAATAGAGTCTTAATTAGATCTATATTGAATAAAACACCATATGAATTGTTGAAAGATAAAAAGCCTAACAACTCTTATTTTAAACAATTTGGTTGTACTCGTTATATGTTGAACAATAAATATGACCTTGGTAAATTTGATTCTATATCTCAAAAGTGCACCTTCATCGGATACTCTGAAAGATCTAATGCTTATATAGTGTTTAATAGGGAAACTTAGATTGTGGGAGATGCCATACATGTTAAATTTGATGACAAACAACTTGACCTTGAAAAGCCAAAGCAAGATGATGATAGTGCAGGTTTACTGAAACCAGAGGAAGCAGAAGCAGACAAACTAGAAGAACTTGAAAAATCAGATGATACATGAAAATCATAAGAATATGACAAATCTTCAAAGGATGAATTTGATCAAGTTAGTAACAGTCAAGATAAGTCAAAAGGAAGATCTAGATGGAAATGTAAGTCATCTCATCCTGAAAAATCTAATCATTGGAAGTGCAAGTGATCCTCTGAGGACCAGATCATCACTAAAACATACAATTTTGTTTGGCTTACTCTCATCAATTGAGCTTACCTCTAATGATGAAGCATTGGCAGATGATGCATGGATTCTTGCAATGTAAGAAGAGTTCAATGAATTTAAAAGGAATAATGTTTGGGATCTAGTACCTAGACCAAAGAAGAACATTATTGGAACCAAGTGGGTTTTCAGAAACAAGGTAAATGAAAAAGGTGAAGTGGTCAGAAACAAGGCAAGACTTGTTGCACAAGGATACAGTCAGCAAAATGACATTGATTACACTGAGACATTTGCTCCAGAGTTAGAAGCTATTCATATCCTACTTTCTTTTGCTGCAAATAATAACATTACATTATTTCAAATGGATGTCAAAAGTGCTTTTCTAAATGGTTATATAAGTGAAGAAGTCTATGTTAAACAAACCCCAGGTTTTGAAAGTTCTGAATTTCCAAATCATGTTTTTAAACTTAGAAAATCTCTGTATGGTCTAAAACAAGGTGAAAAATAACTTTGAAAGAGAACAAGTAGATAATACACTTTTTAGAAAATTAATAGGAGATGACATTTTTATTATTCAAATTTATGTTGATGACATTATTTTTGGATCTACTAATGGCACTCTTTGTCAATAATTTTCTAAATTGATGCAGCAAATGAGTATGATGGGAGAACTTAAGTTTTTCTTAGGGATACAAATTCAGCAAAATCAAAAAGGTATATACATTCATCAAACTAAATATACCAAAGAGCTTATAAGAAGTTTAAGATGAGTGATTGCAAACCTATGGCTATACCAATGCACCCTGCTTGTTCACTTGAAAAAGATGATTCAGGCAAAAAAGTTTACCAAAAACCTTATAGAGGAATGTCCCTACTTTTCCTTACTACTTCCAGACCTGACATCATGTTTAGCGTATGTGTATGTGTATGTGCAAGATTTCAAACTGACCATAGGGAATTACATTTAACTGATGTTAAGAGAATCCTTAGATACCTAAAAGCCACTACCAAACTTACCTTAATCTACAAGAAATATCCTAAGTACAAACTGAGTGCATACGGTGATTCTAATTATATTGGAGATAAACTTGAGAGAAAAAGCACTAGTGGCAACTGCACCTTTCTAGGCGACAACTTAATATCTATGTCAAGTAAGAGACAAAACACCATTGCAATGTCAACATCAAAAGCCGAGTACATTTCAGTAGTTGGCTGCAGTTCTCAACTACTTTGAAAGAAACACCAACTAGAAGACTACAAAATCCTAGAAACCAACATTCTCATCTATTGTGATAACACTTCTTCCATTTGTCTAACCAAAAACCTTATCCTACTTTATAGAGCTAAACACATAGAGATCAAACACCACTTCAGTAGGGACTTTGTTCAAAAAAGGTTACTAAACATTCAGTTTGTAGACACTGAACACCAATGAACTGACATATTCACCAAACCATTACCTGAAGATAGATTTGACTTAATCAAGAAACACCTAAACCTAACCTTCATACATGACTGATGTTGTGATAACTTCCACGTAATTTAGTTTTAGATTAGAATTTTATATTTTCTTGTAATATGTTATATTCTTGTTATCCAAAAAAAATAAAGAGAAAATAAAGAGACACAAAAAAAAGTTTCACTTTCAAGTCTTTTTCTCTGATGACAAAAGGGGGAGAAAATGATACTTAGACTTAGGGGGAGCCCTAAGTTAGGGGGAGTCAACGAAATATAAACAAAAGTTGTTATAAAAAATATAAGTTTTGTAATCATCAAAAAGGGGGAGATTGTTGGAACCAAGTTGATTTTATACTTAGAGTTTTGATGATAACAAAAGTATTTTATGAGAACAATATATTTGACTTCAAAGAGTATGAAAGAAGATTCATGTTTTTGAAGAAAATATAAAATTAGATTTGATTCAAATTTATAATTGAAGAAAATCTAAAATAAGATTTGATTTGGATTTATAATTGAAGAAAATCTAAAATAAGATTTGATTCATATTTATAATTGAAGAAAATCTAAAATAAGATTTGATTCAAATTTATAATTGATGAAAATCTAAAATAAGATTTGATTCATATTTATAATTGAAGAAAATCTTTGACCAAGTTGAAAAGAAGATATGGTTAAGATTTAAAGAAGATTTGATCTAGATTTAAAGAAGATTTGATCAAGATTTATCTACAACAAAATACGAACAAAATTAATCTAAAGAATTTACAAACGCAATCTGAACAAAATACGAACAAAATTAATATGAAGAATTTATAAACTCAATCTAACAAATTTACAAACTCAATCTACCAAAGTAGGAACAGAATCAATCTGAAGAATTTACAAACTTAATCTGAACAAGATACAATTCAAAATCAAACAAGGACTAAATTGAAGCTCTTAATTTAACTATAAATAGATACTCAAGGCTGAAGAACAAGATCATTGAAAAGCAGAAAAGAGTAGAAGAACTCAATTTCAAAATTCAAAATTCGTCTTAGAGTTCAAAGAGAGAAACACTTGTTCGAATGAGAAATATTCTCTAAGTGGTTTTTTCTTAGAGTGTAACATTTATTATTATTATTAGCTTTGTTAGAAGCAAACACTTAAAGTTCCAATCTTTTGTATCCAACCCTATAGTGGTTTAGTTCCTTCTTTAATATGGGGTTGTCAGGTTGTTAGGAGAAGATTTGGCTTGTAAGGTTAAGGTGGTTAGTTCCTCAAAATTCTGGGGTTGTCACGCTGTTCTGGAAGACTAGCTTGGAGGGTCAGGTGCTTTGTAATTCAAGGTATTTGAATTAGTGGATTAAAGTCTTTTGAATGAGGGGACTGAATGTAGCCAAGTTAGTGGTGAACCAGAATAAATCTATGTGTCAAATTATATATGCTTTCATTGTTTGCTGCTTCTGAATCCCATTGCTTCTTATCTAAGTAATTCATAAAAACCAACCAGCCATCATCAAATTAGCAAATAGTTATCAACTTTGTCAAAACCAATTCAACCCCCCGTTCTCGTGTTTGCACCTTCATTTTGTACAAGGGAACATTATTTTTCCATTGATTTGTGAAAAAGCAAATTCAAGAAATTTATTAACTCCTGAAATATATTCTTCACTTCATTTTGATGGACCACACATCCATTCTCTATAAGCCTTTTTCGAAAAATTAACTGAAAATGGATTATGCAAATTCTAATAATGAATAAGTGTCTTTTTCCCTTTCTTTTGTTTTAACACAGAAAAATTAAAGACAAAGGCAACTAAAAGTTAAAGACAAAGACAGCTAAAAATGTAATCAAATTTCAAGCACATAATGCAGGTCCTAAAAACGAACAGGCTGAAAATTCGAAGACACAACTTGCAAGTTCATTTTTGTCTTTTAAAAAAAGGAAGATCATGCAAACGTTATGGTTAACAAAGCAACTCTGCCACAACCTCACAATGCCACAAACATACAATTGCTAAATATAATCAAGCAATAAAAAAAGAATAACCAACACAAACAACTTAACTATAATCCAGATATCAATAGAAAGCCACAAGTATCATATATTTTCAACAATCAACCAAAACACAACACATAAAGTATATACAATACTATGTTGTTTCAATATAAACTTTAAAGAGACTTTTGAACAATTTTAAAAGTTCACAATACCAGTTTTGTGGCGATGAAATCGATACAAAAGTTATAACAAGGATAGATCATTAAAATTGGTGTATTACTAGAACATATATATGAATCAAAAGAGATACATGAGAGTTTCATTGATTACATTTAATCTCAACAAGATGAGTGTAGCTACTCATGGTAGCCATAGATACAATATCAAAGGCAGGAAATTGTTCATTGATGCGTAAAGATGAACTTCATCTCCTTGATTCTCTTCTCTAGTTTGTACTATATTGTTGAAATTAAAACTCTCCAAGTTTTCCTTTCATGTTAAAGGAATTTTAGCCTCTTGATAACAGCCTCGATTCACTTATCTAGTTTTGATTCGCTAAGCCAATTTACTTTGCCAAAAATTATTAATCTTTTGTTTCCATCTAACTTAACGAGTTACATCTAGCTTAGTGAGTTTGCCATTATTTGAATTCTGTGCCTTTCTTCCCATTTCTTCATTTACATGAACAAAAACAAGTTATTAGATGCAATTTTCAATACTTTCTCATGACATAATTACAACTAAACAACTATCATAAATTTGAGGATAAGTAAACATATTCTATATCACTTAAGTCAAATTGGCTTTTATCATTTTTAGATCCGATTTCTATACCGGCTTAAGATCTCTCGTCTTAGTATATGAGACCTTTTAAAGACGGGTTAAAAAACAATATTTCTATATAGTAGGTATCTAATTATGCTAATATACTCGTTATTAACATCCATTAATTTTGATTACGGAAACTAATACAAACTTACAGAGAAAACGTAATGGATGTCACAGTAGCTCATGTCTATATAGCTCAAAAAGAATTTCGTAAATTGTGGGAGAAGATCTCCAATATCTTTATCTTTAAATTGTGAAAAGTCATCTTTGAATTGCTGCAATTAAATTAAAAAATAATTAATTCAAATTAACGTTAAACTATATATTAATATGGATAATATATTCTAAAACGGTGTAAAAAATGTATTTTGTAGCATTTACATAAATTTTTTTGGAATTTTGTAGTATTTAATGAAAAGTACTATGCAAGACAATTAATTTACCTTGCTTACATAAAAAGTATTATAAAGACTGAAATACTATATCGTTTATTCCAAAAAGTAATATAACAAATCTCCGTGTAACTTTTAATAGCGCTTGCAATATAAATTCTATGTTTTGTGTAATATAAAAAAGCTAATTTTGGGGCAGTGGTTTGTCTCCTACCATGAATTTTCCATTCAAATTAAATTGAATATGGTATTTTCCAACTATGAATTTTTCATTATGGAAAGGTTATTTTAATTAGAATGAGAATAAAAGTATAATATATAATTTAAGTGAAATATGTATCGCTATATCTTGCCATAACAATCCTTTTGGATTGCCATCAACTTCCCAACAACATTCATACACGATACTAACTTTTGAACGAAGTTTTTCATCCCAATAAAACTCTTAACTTAGAGGCATACTCAGCAATGAGTTTTCCATTTTCATTACATTGAATCGCAAGCATGTGACAGTGCTTTCAATCTAGTGGCACTTCTCTTTTAATGTGTTTTATGTTTTTTAGGAAGGCTTCTTGAGGAGTCATCCATTTTCTCCATTTCCTTGTTCAAATATTGAAATGTTATATGAAACATATGAGGAAATAAAAACATATTGAAACAGATGTCACATGTATATGAAATATATGAGCAAAATAAGAAACTTACATTAAGCAACAGAATAAACTAAAATGAAGATGATATTCGAGGAAGAAGTAGGTGCAACAAAAACGACAAGCAACAAAATTTTGATATAAAAAACAAGCATCATAGGTTTAAGGAATGCATGCAGTAGAGAAAGAAAAACAACAAAAAGAGTTACAAAAGTAATAAAAAACTAGATGTTAACCTTCGCGTTGCGCGAGTATATTTTTATTTATTTAAAAAAAATATATAAAATTTTATGTCCCAATTTAGTATTTATATCAATAATATATATACAATTGTACCAATATAATTCATATAAGAGAAGTACCGATGTTAGACGAATGACTTGAATAATAAAGTAACGTATTAATATTGAGATCGATGGATATGCCAAATGTTGAAGTAATGTATTTGATAATTTAAATTAAGAGATAGACTCAATTGATATACAATTGAGTTACAAAATGTATTACTTTATTGCTGAAACTAAAAATAATTAAAGTGAAATAGTTGGAAATATATTCATCTTGTATTTTACTTTATTACTTTTTTTTTGTTCTCTCACTCGATCATTTTAATCATCGATCTTTGTGGTAATTGTGAAATTTTTTATTTTAAATCGGATATATTAGAATTTTAATTTACAAACATTCAAACTATTATTAATATTAATAGAGTAATCATAATCATTAACATTTTGGTTTCAAAACCGAAATCCAAAATTTATAACAATTCGGTTACAAAATATTAATTGTCAAACAATTATAAGTATATATCAAATATCAATAATTGCAAATGAATTATTTTAATTTCATGTCAATTAACACTTTAAAACAATAAATTTATTTTAAATAATTCAGTAAAATAAAACTGACCAAAATTCAAAAAGGCATGACTTTGTCCATCATTTCTAAATATTTATATACTATATATATTTAGCAATATTCAAAGTAGAAAATCAAATATAAATATTTTTTATTATCTCACTCGATCATTTTAATCATTTATGTGTGTGGTAATTGTGAATTTCTT
>JBBPBQ010000002.1:25172911-25268638 GCA_037974755.1 Cicer yamashitae
GGTAATTGTGAAATTTTTTATTTTAAATCAGATATATTAGAATTTTAATTTACTAACATTCAAACTGTTATTAATATTAATAGAGTAATCATAATCATTAACATTTTGGTTTCAAAACTGAAATTCAAAATTTATAACAATTCAGTTACAAAATATTAATTGTCAAACAATTATAAGTATACATCAAATACAAATAATTGCATATGAATTACTTTAATTTCATGTCAACTAACTCTATAAAACAACAAATTAACTTTAATTAATTTCAGTAAAATAAAACTGACCAAGATTCAAAGAGACATGACTTTGTCCATCATTTATAAATATTTATATACTATATATATTTACCAATATTCAAAGTAGAAAATCAAATACAAATATTTTTTGTTCTCTCACTCGATCATTTTAATCATCGATCTTTGTGGTAATTGTGATTTTTTTATATTTTAAATCGGATATATTAGAATTTTAAATTACAAACCTTCAAACTATTATTAATATTAATTGAGTAATCATAATCATTAACATATTGATTTCAAATCGAAATCTAAAATTTATAACAATTCGGTTACAAAATATTAATTGTCAAACAATTACAAGTATACATCAAATATATATAATTGCAAATAAATTATTTTAATTTCATGTCAATTAACACTATAAAACAACAAATTAAATTTAATTAGTTTCAGTAAAATAAAACTGACCAAAAGTCAAAGAGACATGACTTTGTCCATCATTTCTAAATATTTATATACTATATATATTTACCAATATTCAAAGTAGAAAATCAAATACAAATATTTAAATATATATAATAGATGAAATTAAAGTAATTCATTTGCAATTTTTGTATTTGATGTATGCTTATAATTGTTTGACAATTAATATTTTGTAACCAAAATGTTAATGATTATGATTATTCTGTTAATATTAATAATAGTAGTTTGAATGTTTGTAAATTAAAATTCTAATATATCCAATTTAAAATAAATAATTTCACAATTACCACAAAGATCGATGATTAAAATGATCGAAGTCATTGACTTTAACATTTGAAATTTGAAAAATTTCTACAATACATGCAGATTTGTCTTCTAAAATTTAAAATGATTGAATTTACTTGATCCAATTCAATGACACATATCTTTTAAACATGATTAAAATTTACTTGGGTCAAACTTTTTCAACTGCAATTTGTAAGCTACTCAACATATACTACATTGAAGTAAAACTAAGAATATGAGACACACAAAGCAAAATGACACTTAAAAACAACTAAAGAAGGAAAAGAGTTTAGAGGGTGAGGCGAAAAATATTGATGTATAAATATACCTTGTCATAGCATTGGAAAGCACTAATTCTTGGGAATTTCCATGTGTCATTTTGCTCTCGGTATGATGGGTAGCGAAGTTCTCCGGCTGGTCCCATCCCAACTTGGATTTCCTGGATAGCGGTAGTGATAGAATTTAATGTAAGAAACTATACATAGCATTAAGTCACTATGAGTCAGATTGATTTCAAAGATTGCATAGAATATAATTGAATTTATGGCAGCAAAATCAGAAATGGACAAAGAGAAGAAAATTTTTTGTTGCAACGAACAAACCTATTCCTCTTTCAGGGTATCTTTTGAGTAGAGTTGGCGATTTCGAAGAATTACTGCGGAGGAACAAATGATTTTGCAAAAGATGATTTTACGAGGATGGCGAAGCAGAAGTGGGAAAAATTAGGGATTAGAGGGATTAAAAGAGGGAAAAGTTATTTAGAAACTAAGTAGAAAAAAATGAGTGAAACATAAAAATACAAGAGAACTTTCTAAGGCGTACACATCAGCTTTTTTGCTGAGCTGAAATATGTATGCACATGTGGAAGAAATTAGGATGAGGTGGCAGAAGAGTTTGTTTTAAATATATATAATAGATTTGACAATGTCAAATCTAAAATGACAATAAGAAGAAATGGCGATGACAAATAGAATACGAACGAGAGTTTGTGAGTAATAAACAAGGGGATACAAAGGAGTTTAGAAAATGAGAGACCATATAGTAAAGATAAAATGAATGTTAACAGGAAAAATAATTATTTCTTTAAATATCATAAATTAAGAATGGTTGTCATGAAAAAACTGGTTTGTAATATAAATTCCTAATGGTCTTGAAATACATCACACCTTTTAATTTTTTTAGTATTGCTAGAATAAGATGAAGATTATTATCCAAATGATGCTAGAATAAGATAAACAAATTTTATCTTTTATTTCTATTACTAAAATGCCACTTTGTTTATGATGTAAGCCACATGTTTATGGTAGCTTTGCGGGAGAAATTGTTTAATTAGATGTTATCAAATGATCTTTAGAGTTACTCGTATTTATAGGAAGGGTAATATTTGTGATGATAAGCTTAGTGCTTATATAGTCTTTCTCATAATTGTGGCCTTTTACTCCTAGATTTGTTTCTAACATTTTTTAAAGGGTTTCTCTCTTTTTACAATAAATCTTTTATTTTGATAGAAATGAGTGGTATATTAATAATTTATTTTTAAATTTTACAGAATTTATATACAAATAGAGTAAATATCATTTGGATTCCGGCAAACCACTCCATATTATGATTTGTACATTATATTAAATCTTTATTAAGTTAGTTTACAGATAATAATCTCCCACTCAACAATCATATGATACAAGATAATTAACTAAACAAGTTTATTATTCATAGAAAACAAAAAGTTAATCTCAAGATTATTTTAATTATATGTGTGTGTGGGGAAAAGAATTTGTTGATGAACCATAATTGTTTTAAAAAATAAAAAAAAGGAATAATTACGTATGCACAACGTCATTCAAAACAAGGACCATTTCGATAACTTCCTCAAGGATAAAACCATTTATGGGCTTTCTCTTCTTTTTACATGTGCTTCCAATAGAAGCCCCTCTATGTGACCATTCGTTACAAAGCACAAAAGCATGTGTGCAAGCATTTCAATATACATATACATATACACATATATATTAATGATTAATTTTGTTGGTATGCATAAATTTTTTAAAGTTACACTAAATTTTGAAACAAAAACTGAAAGGGAAAGTGTGGGCCACCCTCTGACTTCCACTCATATATTCCAAATAAATAAACAATTGAAAAGTGAGTTTTCCAATCAAATAACATATCCCCACACTCACTCATATATCTAATTCTATATTTCAATGATTCCTCCAAATTAGATTTCTTTAACTTCAACTAAAGGTACTTCCACCTCTATTCACAATACTTCAGTCTCACATAAAATATGTATATGATTCAAAATTTAAATTATATTCATTTTTTTTTAATTCGTTTTTTACTTCTGCTTATATTACGAGGCAGAAGAAATATATATATAACAAAAAGAAATTAATAAAGTACTTTATCTTATGTTAACAATAATTTCCCATCTATTTTAGAATTAGAAACTTCCCTATATTCAGCAACTTTGTCATTCTTATAATCCCACTTTTGTAAGCATATAATCCTTCAATTATTACAACAACTTAATTAATGTGCTCCACAATGGTCCCAAAAATTGGCCAAAATCCCTGCATCATTCTCTATGTACTTGACTTCAATTGGCTCTCTATGACTTTCTTTCAAAGGGTCATACCCTTTTCTCCCTCTTTAAATACATTTTCTAATCTCTTTTTGCAGAGGTAACAAACTTTACATATTTATGTGGCCTTGTTGTGCGTTGTCTCTTTTCTTTCATATGATGATTACCAACTTGGCCATGTTTTGTGATAAGACATGTCCTAGTTGCCAAGTATTGGTTCCGTGCCACCTTTTTTTTTCTTCAAAACTTTTATTAATTATCTGAAAGTTCCACCAAATGTTGGTGTCCAATATTCAACAGTTGGTTCATGAGTCATTGGAAATGTACTAGAAACTGGTACCAAGCATAGCCCTCTGCTTCTAAGATCCTGTTTTGGACCCTCTGTTTCCTTAGATTTACCTGAATTCTGCAATTAGCAAAAGGCCAAAACAAGACATTATAAATATAATTTTCCTTTTGTGCCTCGAGATAAAACTATCAATTTCTTTATTATTTTACTTTTGATTTTATTGTAGTTTTCAATTCTTCTATTTTTATTAATTTACGAAATTAATGTCTTTATTTCAAAAGTTAACAATTTTGATCATTCCATATGATTTTTTAAATAAAAAATAGCGACGTGACATGTTTTAAATGACGTGTCATATGATACAATGATGTAAAATGATTAACACACATAAAATCGGAATAAAACACAGTAAAAACTTCACTTACAACTTCATAAAATTTTCATATTTATAATTTAATTAATGACATATAAATAATTAATGCATCTAGATCGTTTTATATCATAAAATTGTATTTTACGTTATTTAGAATACGTCAAATCATTATTTTTTAAGTTCAACATTTTGAAAGAGACCAAAACTATCGACTTTTAAAATAGATAGACCAATTTCGTAAATTCATAAAAATAAAGAGAACAAAATTGCAATTAAACCTTTATTTTTTGTTTCACCGCCCTAAAAAATTAAATATATTTAACTTCTTAAATTTCAATGAAATCATGGGCCTTAAAAAATAAATCATTTCTTAAAACAAGGTTGGCTACTGCAATATGCATAAAATGAATTTAATTTGGTGTAATATATTTTATACTATTAATACATCACAAATATTCATATTAATTATTTTAAAGATCATTATTATATAAGTTAAACATTTTAAAAAATCAAATAGTTATGATTTATTATTAATATAAATTTCTTTACACAAATAATTTATATAAATAAATCTACGTAAAGTTCCCTCAAATTTCAAAACATTAGTCATTTAAGGTAAAAGTACATAGAATAAACAAACACTTATTAGTTGATGTGTATAAGTACCAAAATAGCCTTAATACGTGCCATCTGATTCTAAACTTTTTACTAAATATCTTATTATAAATACTATTCGGAATTACAAATAGGGTAATTATTAATTAAGGATATATTTAAAAAAATATGACATTATTTTGGATATGTAAAACACCCGATGTTTAAAAATGAGGAAGTAGTAAAAAATCAATGTTGAAATTTTTTTGATATCAGCTAATATCATTAAAAGGAGATAAATATAAATCTTTTTAAAAATGTTCAGTGAATCATAAGGTAATTCTTAATTTGGAGTAGCACACCAACCTCTATCTCTAAATTTAAAAAAAAAAAAAAAAAAATTAACTGCATCATATGAAACAGCCGCAATATTGTGGTTGCAGTAGTATTTGCAATCGCATCAAATTGCAATTGCAATGTATTTGATAGTTAAAAAGCATCATATTAACTACATTGTAGTGGGTGGTAAAGCCGCATCGGACCACACAACAACGCATCATATTACAACAAATTATTTAGTTTCACACAAATTATTTTTGTATCTTTTTATTTATTTAAGTTGTCGGTTTAGATGGTATTTTAATGGCTTACAAATAAATGAAAGTGATGCATAATTGATAATGAGATTTGAAACAACAAATAAGAGATATTTTTCTGTAATCACATTCGCAACCACAACCACAGTTCAAACCAGTGGTAGTCATTATCATGTTAAAAAATAGTTCACTATTGCAATATAAACTGCGACATGAATGTTTTTTTAAATTTCTTGGACTACAACACAATTGCAATTGAAATTGCATTAAGAGCAGCTGGTTACACTTTATTTAGTAAAAAATGACTTTTTTTTTTAAATTAATAATTTTTGTAAATATTTATTTGTTTGTTGCAATTTTTTAAAAATGATAAACTGAAAACTTCTCTAAATGAGAATATATATTTAATAGCTTCTAAAAAATAATTTTTCATAAGTCATAATTTTTTTGTTTTAAAATGGTATTTTCATCACTACAAATAAACAAAAAATAATTTATATTTTTCTTTAAAATATCAAAATAATAATCTATAGACTATTGAATATCAATTTTATTTTCTAATTTGCAACTTTTTTGAGTAAAAAAAAACAAATCTGTAAGAAATAAGCTCTTAATTATAATTCTTTTCAATAATAAAAATCGCGACGCAACCGTGACCACCACTATAATATAAAATCTCAGGTATTATTATTCTGCTTTCTTTTTCAAAAAAGTGGACGTGGATCATAAAATACTATGTATATCAGTATATACGTACACTACCTGTTGATGCTGTATAGGAGCTCCACTTTTCATATATGGGGTGCTTAAAACCTGTATAATTTAAAGAAATAATTAGTAAGATGAAAATTTTGCTAATGTCTAAAGTTTATGAATATAATAATGGGAAATTGGACTTACAGTCACTTGTTCATGGAGGAATTTGATATATTCAATTGCTTCAGAGAGCACTGAGGCTGTATCAGTCTGACTCAACATACCAGACAAATTTTAAAACAAAAATCAACAAACAACATTAGTAATATATCATATCATAAATACTTACAAAAATTATATAAAATCTAAATAAAAGTTGTATAAAAAATTAATATGTTTGATTAAAAATTAAAATCAAGATATATTAATTTTTTTATTTTATTCTAGAATAATTTATCAGATCCTAACTCACCTTTCCGAAAGGTGAAACCAATTGTTGGAGTGCAGTGATTCTGTCCCCCATCTTCTCTTTTCTCACCTAAGAACAAGAGATTAAGTACAAGTTCATATCCATTTTAATTTATGGACACAAAAATAATATATATATATATATATATATATATATATATATATATATAAATATAAAGTACATAAATTAAAAGTATAAAGATATATAGAATTAAAGATAAAAAGATTAAAGAAAGCTAGCTTCCCCTCGTTGTTAAAAGGTTATCTGCACTTATTGTACCTTAAAAGCTGGCAAAGGTGATGGGGTTTCATTTTTAGGCCTTTTGGGTGCAGGCTCACTACCACTTTTCTTCACCACACTACTTGAGTCTCTACCTTCAGATATATTCTGCAAAACCATCATATGAAAATTAAAATTTTAACCCATAGATTAAACAACCCTTCATTTTAACTCTATATCAAAATATTACATTTACATAGTTAAATAAATTTTTAATTCTAATATATGGGTATTTGTTTTTTTTATTTTATTTATTTTTTTATGTATTAAGGCTAAAATTAAAAATCTATATACTTCCCGAACAAAAAATATATATACTCTTTGTCGAATGAAATATAAATAAAATAGATTAATTAAATAAGAGATATGTAATTTTACGTGTAATTCATTCTAGAGAAAATAAAATCATCCGGATTCATGCAACATCCAAAGCGAACAATTTCTTAAAAAAATGGTGTAGTAGATTTGACGTATAAACACATGTATCAGGTATGAATATATGTATAAAGACATTTACATTTTCAACCATATAAATTTGTTGTTTAATTATGATACCTTTGCTTGTTGTGCACCAAAAATTGGTGTGGCAAATGGAGACAAGAAGCTTGATGGAGCATCCTTAATAGTACCCTCTGAAGCATTCCAAAAGGGAGCATTATTTGTGAAATGCAATTGGTTATTTTGCGGTTGTTGTTTTTGATGAGTTACTTTAGACCAAGAAGGCATTAACTCATTTGTACTCAAACCATAGCTTGTTGAGTATGGAAAATTCATAGCTTGTTGTTGTTGAATTTGATTTGTTTCATTTCCTAAAAGTCCTTGTAAGATTGAATTGTTACCATATATAGTTGAAGAATCAATTTGAAAAGTAGTACTACTACAAGCTGGTAAACCTTGGCTTATCATGTTACTTTCTCCAGAACTATATTGAGGACTATACTGTGTTTGATCTAATGAAAAACCTCTATTCACTTGCTTGAATTCATTGTTAGAAGATTCTGTTGAAAACAACTTTTCTTGTCTCCAATTAACTTGATGTGACAATCCAACTCTAACTCCTTCAGTTTCTTGTTGAAAATTTGTGTTTGATGAGTTTAAATTTTCTTGTAGCATGGACCTGAAACTTCCCTCTGAAGATTTTTCACCTCTTCTTTATCATCAGAATCAAACAAAAAAAAGCACAAAAGTAGTTAGTTACTACTTTTTTTCTCATAAATTATTATTCTCTTTTGCTAAGAAAGAAATTGAAAGATCCAACTTTACTCTTCCGTTGGTTTGGTGGTTAGGGTAAAGGAGTTAGAGAGTGACTGATAAAGAGTTCGCGAGTTCTATTCTCACTCTCAGTAAAATACTAACGATATTAAATATACTAATTACTAACATTATCAGTTGTAAAATAATAAATAAATATAATTTTGGTCATGTATGTGTCTTTGTCTTGACAAAGAAGAAACTTACAATAAAGATGCTTGATTCCAATCAATGGTTTGAGATGAAAGTCCCAAATCCATCATATGCAAGTTGGAGTCATTGTTGGAATTTGAAGAATCTGAAGGTTGAAGTTTAAGGGTATCATGGAAAACCACAGAGGAACTACCTGAAGCAGACATAGTATCATGATGATGATGTTGTTGTTGTTGCCAACCACCAAAAGACGAAGAAGATTGTTGTTGTTCCCCACTTTCAAAACTCATGTTTCTAGCTGGAGTCTCCCACCAATTTCCACTTCCTTGAAATTGTTCTTCTGCCATAGTTGTGATTATTAAATTTTTTATGTTGTTGGTGTTAATGTTGTTTGTTTGGTTCAGCCTTCACTATACAATATGAATTTTTTGTATTCTGTTTCTTGTTGTGTAGTTTTTGTGTTTGTTTTGTCTGAAAGAGATAATACTAATAGAAATGAATGAATGGAGAAAAGGTTCAAAAGTTGTGAGTATTTATATTGGGAGGTGAAGAGAAAATAGGATGATATGTTTGAGAGAGAAATATTGGAACAGCAACAGAAGTAAGAGTAAGAGGAAAGGAATATGGTTGACGCATTTGACAATTCAGGAGGTATTGATTAGACAGTGGAATTAAAGGTCATTTTGAAATGGAATTTGGTTCATTCCTTAGCTTATTATAATATTAGTTTTTAGAATTTCTTGATGCTTCATTAATAGTTTAAAGGAAATTCATCATTCCAACAATAATTGTTACATTAAGTCATTTCAAACAACTTTCTTCCCGTTTACAATTTGTCTCATTGTAATTAATAAAAAGAAATTAAAAATAACTCAAGAACTTATAAATAAACTTTTTTTTTTACATTTTATTAATTATGAATGTAGTCTAATCTTCTATAATGCAAAATAGTTAATAATAATTTGAAAGTGATGTTCATAATATTAACTAAAAAAATTAAAATTACTTTTAAAATTAAAAATGATGTTTTCAACTATCTTAGATGAAATAGTAGAGAAATTCACACATAAATGAAATGGTATATATTCTATCAATATTTTATCAATTAAATTATATCAGGGCATATGGATAAAATGATACTGTATTTTCTTTCAAATTTGACCCCGAAGAAGTATTAAGTAACACATGAGATTATATTTAAGAAATCAAAATTAAACAAATTATTATGTCATTTTGAATGCTATCTAAATTATTTAACGCGAAAAATTATCCTACTTCAAAATGAAAATTAAAATATTATTATTAATTTCCATTAAATTTAAGCTATATAGTTAATTATTTTAAAACAAATTATGCTATTTTATATTCAAAAAAGTTATTTATAATTAACAATTTATAAGAACTTTTTTATGAAAAAGTATAATAATCCAAGAAAACTATCACGTCCAAACACGCTTTTATCACTACTAGAAAAAACGGAAATAGAGACGGATACAATCTGTCTCTAAATTTAACAAATTCCGTCGCTGAACATTATCGAGACGGATTTGGAGACGGACATGTTTCCGTAGTTGGTTTTCGCGTCTCTAAGATGTTAGAGACGGATTTTAGCATCGGTCTCTAATCAAAGACTGAGTATGTCCGTCTCTATCAGAGAGGGATATATCACTCCCGTCTCCAATAGGATTTAATTTTGTCCGTCTCTAGCTTATTACATTCCGTCTCTGTTGAGACAAATGTGTATTCCGTCTCTAATATATGAACAATTTTTTTATTTATATCTCACAATCCATCTATAATTATTTTCTACCTGAATATTTAAGTACCAATTTTCAAATCTACGACTTTTCAAATATATCTCACAAAATTCCGTCTCTAAAATCCGTCGGTAAATTAGATTTTTCTAGTAGTGTATTCCTAATATACGACTTTTTTCTATACTCGTGTTATAAAATTAACTTTTATAAAAAAAGTTGTGACAAGTAGATAATAACTATTTTATTATTAAACATAAATTCTGAAACGTACAGAAATATCAAAATAAGATAGAAAAGAAATATTATTAATATATATGATAAATTTTCAAACTAGTTGGAAGTCATAAAGTGGTTTGGAGGGAATTGGAGTCACAAGGGATTACATGTTCAATTGTTCCTTCTAACATAATTAATAACTAATTATTAATATTAGTTATTTTTTTTAAAAAAATCCACTAAATTTGTGCTTGAAAAATTGTTCAAAACTCTAACGAACAACAAACGCATACATTGTTTAAGTTCTTAAACTCTTCAGATTCCACTCTCTACTTCCGTTCAAATAAACATGGAGTTTTTAGTGTCCAAAGTGCTTACAACTACATAAAATCTTGGAAAGAAGCGGCTTCGCCGCAAATCTCTTCTATTTTTGTGGAATAATGATTTGGAATAAATTGTGAAACATGTATCAATACATGTTAGCCTAATATGGAAGATCCCCCATAATGGTACTACTCTAAAGAACCTCATTAAAATGATTGTTTTAATTGATCTATTATGCCCTAGATGCAATTTGCAATATTAAATGTGCACAAATAATTGTTATTTTGATGCATTTGTGTGTGTTTTTGTGTGCTTAGTGGGTTAGCTAGCATAGAGTATGTATCTATATATTCAATTCTTCAACAACATTAACATATATGTCAATATACTTTCTAAAAATTTGTTGAAGCACTATACATTGACTTATGTCGTAATATAACTTGGGTGGTACTTTCAAAACCTTTAACTATAAGCAACCAAGTGTCATAAATAAATCAACCATTTTCTGAACTAAGGTGTCCACTTTATGTAGACATCCAAAAGATTAGAGTCGAACATATTGATAATTTCCAAATTGTAAGATCTCTGATTTGTGAGCATAAACTCTATAGTTCTCTTAAACAATTCTTATGGTTGCCTTTGTCAACATTCAAACATGAAGTGCTCAAGTATCTTCCAAATGATTTTATTATGTAAGTTATTTATGAATGCATGCTTATAAATAAAATCATTCATAAGACTATGCACAACTAAAACATACAGGAATACTTAAGTTTATGAATTTCCATATTTTCTAATTGGCAAAATTGAGACTAAAATAGTCTCCCTTTAGTGATTGAGGTATCCTATAGTATAATGACTCTTACGTAAATATATTTACAACTTTATTGATATAGCTCTTTTATGATAACCCAATCATATCATGAGAATGATCTTTAAGTATCACAATCTTTTATCGCTAAACAAGCATATATCATTGTTAAATAAATATAGCATATCCCATAAATTATACTATAAATATAAACTTACTCCCACTGATCTTATATTATCCACAGTTCTCTACAACAATCATCTCAAAACCAAATTAGATAATTACCTTATCAAACTCTGTGGTATTGCTAATGAGACTCACTTGTTAAGTTATAGATGGATTACAACAATTTGCAAATCATTTATTTTGTGTCTATTGATATAAGGTTTTCTGTGATTGCATCATATTGTTTCATAAATGACCAAAATCTTATTCCATTGAGACTAATCCACTTATTGGTTGAACTACATATGCCAAGAACCAAAATAGATTATAGTAAGTCGAGGGAAGACCAAAATGACCAAAATCTTAATCCATTGAGACTAGTGCATTTTTTGGAGGAACTATATTGACTATGAACTAAAATGGATTAGAATAAGACGAGTGAAGACCAAAACAACCAAAATCTAAATTCATTAAGACTGTTATGTTTATTGGACAAACTACGTTGGCTACGAAAAAAATGGATTAAAATAAGCTGAGCGAAGACCTAAATGACAAAAATCTTAATTCGTTGACACTAATGCACTTATTCGATGAATTACATTGGCTAAGAACCAAAATGGATTAGAATAAGTTGTTTGAAGACTAAAATGACCAATACCTTAATGCTTGAGACTAATGTAGTTATTAGATGAACTTCATTAGCTAAGAACCAAAATGGATTAGAATAAACAGAGTAATGACCAAAATCTTACTCCATTGAGACTATATCATTTGAATTGAGTTATGTTTGAATTGGATGAAAATGACTTCAAAAAGGTGAAAATTGGTTTTCTATAAATGAATCAAGTTATTAAGTGTACGAAAACACATTTTGATACTTTTTTATAGCTTGTACTTTGTGGTTTTCAATTTTTTTTGTCTAATAGTTACTTTTTTACCATGTTTACCATATTTATGTCATAATTGGACTTTAGTCATTATCTTAGGTGATTTTCGTTTTTACTAACCTCTACACACTTTCTCGTTCTACAGACCATAACTTGGGTTGTGGTTGTCCAATTAAGATGATTTAGGATATGTTGGAAAGCTAAGAAACAAAGCTACAATTTTCTATTCAGACATCTTGATAATCAAAATGGCATATTACTGAAACTGATGCTTTAATTTCGAACTTTGGATCACTTTTTCATATGATTAGTTACTATTGGACTACTAAACATCAATAGAGCCAACTTTAGTACAGATTTTGTGCTATGCTCTTTAGGTTAATTTAGGTTATTATAAATAATTATATGGGAGCCTTTGGAAGCACCTTTTGTCATATTTTGCAAACACTAAAATTTGGTTTGTGCTCTAATCTTCCATGGAAGGTTAAAACTTTTGATAAATTCATGGTTAAGGATACTTTATTAGACTCTTGAGGTTCTATTCTTAATGCAATTTCGTTTTATGTTTTATATTTTTTCAGTCAATTTCTCATCTTTGCACGTCCTTTATGAATGAATTCGATTTATGTTGTGATGTTTAATCGTACTGATTTCTATTTATACCTTTGATTGAGATTTATTGAAATAGATTGAGATTTATTGAAATAGATTGAGCCCTTGTTTTGGTTTAGATCGAAAAGAAATGGATAGAATCTGTAACGCTTAGTTAAGAGTCTGGTTGAATTTTGTTATGACATTAATAATGTTTTTTTGAGCTTGTTCAGTACTATGATTAATCGAACGCTGTGATACTTAGTCAGTAAGAATTTAAGTAAAATTAAATGACAGTTGTTTATTTAGCTTTATGACCAAACAAGTATAGAAACATAGAACGAATGTTTATTTATAACCTATGATAGAGTCCCAACGAAGAACTCCTTAAACCAAAGAATTGATTGTTTCTATTCTCTATAAATACCCAATTTGTTTTCAATTAAAAACCCTTTTCTTTATTTATTTCATTACAAGTTCTTAATTTTGCCTATTGTTATATTTGATATCTTTATGAGACGACCAATGATTAACTTATTTGTTTACAACATTACTCTTTTCTTAATTTATTTTGATCGTGTACGACTGCATTCATGGTATGATTAACCGACTTATGGATATCTCTGGATGGACATAAGTTGATACACATAGTGCATTTGCACCCTTGAATGGATTCCTGTGACACTTGAATTGATTCACACCTCATTTTTTGAGTACTTTAACTTAGAAACTCATCTAACTATGTATTTTTAACTTATATAATTGTATCATAATTTGACCGTAGTGTTTTCCCAATATATGCATGTAACTGTTCATGATGAAATGATACAGTTAGCTTGCATATGATTGATTATTCATTTGATTATTTTCATGTTATGCATACCCTTTAATTGATGAACCATGAGTCATATTATACTCATCATGAATATGTGCATCTTTATATCTAAGAATTGATAAGTAACTGAAGGATGTTTTCCTTCCTAAACCATATATGTTTTTCTCCCTAAATCATATATAACCACACCATAAACTCACGTGAACTCATAATTGAATGTAGGGATAATTTTAAAATTAATTGTTGATGGTAATATCTCTTATACATCATATGAAGCACATACTTTCATATCATTATTGCTATATATATTAGGGACTAATTACGGGATTCCTGACTCAAAATCTAAAATTCCTTCACTTAGACCATTTTTTAATTTTTCATATCTTCAAAAATTTCAAAAAAGATCAAATCATCATTATTTGCATTCATTTTACCTTACTAGCTATGCATGACTAGGTCCAACTCTAGCATTCGACAATTTTTTAATTCTAAAATAAAAAAAACTATTCATAAGCTTAATAAGGCTAGCACTAGTAATCATATAAATGATATTGATAGTGATTGTGATATCATTTTCGGTCACACAATCTTTGATTTTGAATTTGATTTATTTGTTGACAATATGGCTGCAACAATTATTAGAGAGCTTACTACACCTGATGTTATTTATAATGCTTTGTGTATCGAATATACTGATGTCAATATACCATTTAAACTTAAATTTGAATTAATTCAGTTGCTACCCAAGTTTAATGGTCTTGCAGGTGAATATCCTTACAAACATCTAAAGGAGTTCCACATTGTATGCACAACATGAAGTTACAAGGAGTTCTAGAAGAACACATCAAACTGAGGTCATTCCCATTTTCTCTACAAGATGCTGCCAAAGACTGGTTCTACTATCTTCAACTAGATTATGTTAAAGCTAGAATGATCTAAAAAACTATTTGTTGAGAAATTTTTCCCTCCATCTAGAGTTGCATTGATTAGAAAAAAATTTTGTGGCATCAAGAAGTTTGATAAAGAATCCTTGCACAAATATTGAGAAAGATTCAAGAAGCTATGTGCAACTTGTCATCACCATCAGATTTCTAATTAGCTACTCATCTAGTATTTTTATGAAGGCTTGCTACCTATAGATTGGAACATTGTAGATGCTGCTAGTGGAGGTGCACTTATGGACATGACGCTAAAAGTAGAAAGAAGTCTTATTGGAAACATGTCCATTAATTCTCAGCAATTTACTACCAAAAGCAATTCAATGGTACTGAAGAAAGATGTCAAAGAGATATGTGTTTTTGATCATTCCAAATGAGCAGGCTTGATGAACTCATTGAATTGGTGAAGAAATTGGCAGCAAGAAAAACTCAAACATTAAGAATTTGTGGAATTTGTACGTTCGTAGAGCACCCTACAAATTAATGTCCTAAATTGCAAGATGAAGATACCCCTCAATCCTATGCAGCAAACATATTCAACAATGATTTATCCTCTAATAGGTACTACCCTGGTTGGAGAAATCATGCAAATATGAGATGGGAATATGCATCTTCATAGCAACAGCAACCTTCCAAGCAATTAACCCAATAGAACAACAACAAACAAGCTTCCAATTCTGAATTGAAAGATTTAGTTAAACAAATGACATTCCAGAATCTTAAATTCCAGCAAAGAACATATGCAGTTAGAAACCTCCATAAACCATATACAAACTCAAGGTTCTAACATATTGCTTACTCAACCTTTCACAAACCCAAACGTCAGTGCAATCATTCTTAGATTCGGCAAGGATGTTGACTCTCCAAAAGCTCCAGAAATTATTGTCCCCGCTTTAGGTGGCAAAAAAATAATAAATCGAATTATGTTTATGCCACAAAAGAGGATGATGAAACACATTGGATACAACTACCTTTCCTTCAAAGAGTTATAAAAACCAAGAAGATGGATGAGGCAAATAAAAAAAAAGGAGATCCTGGACGTGTTCAGTAAAGTAGAAGTGAATATTCCTCTACTTGAGGGAATCAAGCAAATTCCAAGATATGCCATGTTCCTCAACGAGTTGTGTACACATAAAAGGAGGCTAAAGATGAATGAGATCAAGGTGCGCAAACAGAAGAAGGGGGGTTGAATTGTATTTTCCTAATTTGAAATTCTTTTCTTGATTCTAATTTTGATTTGGTGACTTAAACAGTTTTACTAATTAGAGGCAGTAGTAATACATATAACGAAAATGTAAAAACGACACACAAGATTTTATCCTAGTTCACCACCAACTTGGTAGCTACGTCCAGTCCCTTCACACAAAAGGATTTATCCACTAATTCAAAACATTGAATTACACAACACCTGACCCTACAAGTTAGTCTTCTCAAAACAGTCTGTATCAACAGACTTTTTTGAGGCAAACCACACCTTGAACCTACATGTCAAGTATTCTCTACACAACCTGAAACCTATAGATTGTTTGAGGCAAATTAAAGCCACTATTGGCCTCAGTTACAATGGGGTGACACTGTTTCTGATTTGCTTTTTCTAAGCAGATTTGTTACAATTATTACACACTTACAATGAAGCACTAAGCACTAAATAATATAAAGTTGAACGAGTGCTTTGCTAGAACATGAAAAACTTAAATTTTGAATACTTTGATAAAAACTGAGCTCTTGAGGTTTTCTAAATAACTTTGGTTTTTTGGATTTCTGATTTTGTGTGTTCTTGTTGTACATACTCTTCTTCAGCCTCGATCCACTATTTATAGATGAAATTAGGGTTCTTGAAGATATTGTTGAGTTTCTAAATCATATATCAAATTCAACTTGGTCAATAGAGATTTCTACCAAATATAATTCTGATTGATACATTCTTGATAATTTGACAATTAGGCAATTTTTTATTTCCCAATCTGATATGAGCAATTTTTCTAGAAAGATATTGTGCGTATTTGTTTAGATTAATTGGATTTGGGTGGGATGAAATCTGGGCTTGTTCTTGGACCTGTAGAAGTAAAGTTACAACTAAGTCCAATTTAATATGTCTTTCAATCTATTAGAGCCTTTGACCTTCCATTAGAGTTGTTAACTATTCTCCATCAGAATCATTGACTTTTATTTTTCATAGTAATTAACTTGATTGTTGGAATCAAATGTTGTGATGCTTGAACAAATAGAGTCAGATGCAGATGCAAAGTTGCGTGACTTAGAATTAGTGGTATGTGCAACTTCAGAGTTTGCTGCAAATTAGAGGCAGCTCCCTGGAACATGTTGCAATCATTAGAGCCAGCGAAACATGAGCTTTAGTGGCAGGCTTGAAAATAGTAGACTTCAGAGGCATGCTAAAAAATATTGTTCATCAGAGGCATTCTAAAGTTATTGTTCATTAGAAGCATGCTACATTTATTGTTCATTAGAGGCATACTAAAGTTACTGTTAATCAGAAACATGCTACAGTTATTGTTCATCGGAAGCATTCTACAGTTATTGTTCATCAGAAGCATGCTATAGTTACTGGTCATCAGAAGCATGTTATAGTTACTATTAATCAGAGGCATGGAAACTCCAGAAACTATTGGAACCAAGTTGTTTTTATACTTAGAGTTTTGATGATAACAAAAAGTATTTTATGAGAATAATATATTTGACTTCATAGAACATGAAAGAAGATTCGTCTTTTTAACGAATATCTAAAATAAGATTTGGTTCAAATTTATAATTGAAGAAAATCTAAAATAAGATTTGATTCAGATTTATAATTTAAGAAAATCTAAAATAAGATTTGATACAGATTTATAATTGAAGAAAATCTTTGACCAAGTACAAAAGTAGATATGGTCAAGATTTGAAGAAGATTTGATCAAGATTTATCTACAACAAAATATGAACAATATTAATATGAAGAATTTACAAACTCAATTTGAACAAAATACGAACATAATCAATCTAGAAGAGCTACTCAGATTGGACTAAAATATAAAGAATTGTCTAAAGAACATATTATCAAAAAATATTTTGTTCAAAACTATTTTTGAATAAGATCATTGTTGACAAAGCTAGGAATGAAGATACAATTCAGAATTAAACAAGAACTAAATTGAAGCCCTAATTCCAAATCAGAACTAAAGAAGAAGATTATCGAAAAATCAGAAAAGAGTAAAAGAACTTAAGCTCAAAATTCCAAATTCATCTTAGAGTTTAGAAAAGAAACACACTTGTTCGAATGAGAAATATCTTCTAAGAGTTTTTCTTAGAGTGTAAAAGTAATTATTATTATCAACTTTGTTAGAAGCAAACACTTATAATTCAAATCTTTTGAATTCAACCCGATAGTGGTTTTCTTCCTTCTTCAAAAGTTTGGGGTCAAGGTTGTTAGGAGAACACTTGGCTTGTAGGGTCAAGGTGGTTAGTTCCTCAAAAGTTTGGGGTTGTCATGTTGTTTGGGAAGACTGGCTTGGAGGGTTAGGTGATTTGTAATTCAAGGTATTTGAATTAGTGGATTAAAGCCTTTTAAATGAGGGGAGTGGATGTAGTCAAGTTGGTGGGGAACCAGGATAAATCTATTTGTCAAATTGTTTATGCTTTCATTGTTTGCTGCCTCCGAATTCAATTGCTTCTTATCTAAGTAATTCATAAAAACCAACCAACCCTCATCAAATTAGCAAAGAGTTATAAACTTTGTTAAACACAATTCAACCCCCCTTCTCGTGTTTGCACCATCAATTGGCATCAAAGCTTGATCTCAAGTCTGAGCACTTTATAGTATTTGAGGAAAGATCCAAGGGTTCGACGTGCTGGATTCAGTGAATCAACAAATGAAGAAATTGATACAGTATTACCAGAAGAAGCTGATGCATCAACAGAAAGAGAAGTGTCAGATGGACAATCAAATTCACGAGCCTTCTCTAAACACTCCAATCAAATTCATCAAGACTAAAAACTTGGATGGGAATTCAAATCCCCTAATCTAGAACCTCTAATTATAGGATATGCAATTCAGAATCTGAAAACCAGAAAAGTAGAACTAAGAGGGTTTTTAGGGTAATATAGAAACAAGTTGGTGTCTAGGGTGTATTTCTCTAATCTTTATTTATCTGTTTAATATTATGTTTATTGTGTTAACAAGAAGCGAGATCTTAAAAATTAAAGCTAGATAAGTATTTTGTAGGTTCTCAAAATTTAGAGAAACTAGGAGATATCACAGAACTTGAACATTTCAGCAGAAGCATAATATAAGTTTGTTTGTTTCTATTCAAAATTAAGGAGAAACCAACAGAAACAAAATTAATGTTTTGGGATGTATTGTTTCATTCTTAAATTATCTAATTTATATTATGTTATATGACAAATAACTCGACCTTGAAAAGTCAAAGCAAGATGATGATAATGCAGGTTTACTGGAACCAGAGGTAGCAGATGTAGACAAACTAAGAGAACCTGAAAAATCAAAGGATACAAGCAATTCAGAAGAAGATTACAAATCATCAGAGGATGAATCTGATCAAGTCAAATATAATCAAGATAAGTCAAAAGGAAGATCTGGATGGAAGTACAAGTCATCTCATCCTGAAACTATAATCCTTGGAAGTGCAAGTGATCCTTTGAGGACCAAATCATCATTAAAAGATACCACTTTGTTTGGCTTACTAACATCAATTGATCCTACCACTGCTGATGAAGCATTGGCAGATGATGGATGGATTCTTGAAATGCAAGAAGAGTTAAATGAATGATGTTTGGGATCTAGTGAAGTAGAAATGTCAATTTACAAGGAAGGGGGGTTGGAATTGTAAATTCACTATTTGAAAATTTATTTTTAAAAACTTAAAGATTTTAACTCAAGACTTATCTTGGTTGTGAAAACAGAAAATTGAGAAAGTTCTTGGTTGTGAAAACAGAAAACGGAGAACGTTCTTGATTAGTAAGAAACACACAATTTAACTTATCTATTTAATTCAATAATCAAAAGACTGTTAATAAATATAGATAAGAGGAGAGAAATCATGCAAAGATTTATCCTGGTTCACCCAATCCGGGTTACGTCTAGTCTTCACAGTTTGTGAGATTTTTCACTAAGTGTTCAAATGGAGAACGTTCTTAGTTTTTACACCACCAGTTCAGATCAACCTTGTTCTATTACACAGCTCTTCTTTTCTACCCAGAAAGAATTTCAACAGACTACCTTTGATAGGATTTTTACACTTTACCTTTTACACATAAAAGGATTTGCTACAAACTACTTAAACTATCTTCAACACAACAGTCTTGAGTTTACACAATTATGATTTAAAGTGTTTTGTCAGAATCTGAGAAAGCTCAGCACTTGTTTGAGTTTTGATCCTTTTGATAGAGAAATACAATAGAATGATTCTAGGAATCAAATGATAAAAATCAAAACTAATTCTATGTAAGTATATGAGAGACTTTCAAGTATGATTGTAAGTAAGGGATGATTTGCTTTGCACTTGATACTCTGATTTTTCCTTACACTTAGAGTTCCTTTTATAGGCTTCAATGAGGCTTATGACAGCTCATATGACCATTGGAAAGGGTCCAGCTGTCATGTGTCAGCTTGTGGATAAAATTAGACTTGAAACAAGAATGTTCTTGACTGAACTTTCTTCGTTTTACTGCTTTATGAAGAAGTTGATTTGTACCCTTCGAATTATCCATCATTGACAGTATTTAATGGCTTTTTATCACTTGTGCATACTTGCCAATTAAGTTGGAGAATGATCATTCTTGAATATCGAGAATAAATTTGCTTGATTTATCATGACTCATAGCTTTTATCCTTAGCATTTTGGATGAATTCTTTGCTGAGATGTTATCTTGTATATTCCTTGGAGAATACTGATTACATGATTGTTAAATCCATGAGCAATTCCTTCTTCAATTAAGGAGATTATTTGTTCTTGAAATTTCAGAACTGTGGAGAACGTTCTTCGTTTTCCAGACTGTCAATAACGTTTTCCGTTCTGTCTTTGTATTTTTGCTTCCTTTTCAATGTGATTTTGCTTGTAATGTTTGGCACCTATCTTTGATTATCACATTCAAAAACACATGTTAAATTAACACATCATTTAGAATCATAATTAACATTCTTAATTAACCTTTGTTTGTTTACATCAAAACACTAATTTGAGATTTTGTCTTAACATCTAGTACCTAGACCAAAGAAGAACATTATTAGAACCAAATGGGTTTTCAAAAACAAGCTAAATGAAAAAGGTGAAGTGGTCAGAAACAAGGTAAGACTTGTTGCACAAGGTTATAGTCAGCAAGAGGGCATTGATTACACTAAGACATTTGCTCTAGTGGCCAGGTTAGAAGCTATTTCAAATGGATGTTAAAAGTGCTTTTCTAAATGGTTATATAGGTGAAGAAGTCTATTTTAAACAACCCTCAAGTTTTGGAAGTTCTGAATTTCCAAATCATGTTTTTAAACTTAGGAAATATCTGTATGGTCTAAAACAAGCACCTAGGGCATGGTATGATAGACTTAGTAACTTCTTGCTTAAAAATAACTTTGAAAGAGGAAAAATAGATAATACACTTTTTAGAAAATCAATAGGAGATGACATTCTTATTATTCAAATTTATGTTCATGAAATTATTTTTGGATTTAATAAAGGCACCTTTTGCCAAGAATTTTCTAAATTGATGCAGCTTGAATTTCAAATGAGTATGATAGGAGAACTTAAGTTCTTTTTAGGGATACAAATTCAGCAAAGTTAAAAAGGTATATACATTTATCAAACAAAATATATAAAAGAGCTTCTCAGGAAATTTAAGACAAGTGATTGTAAATCTATGGCTACACTAATGCACCCTACCTGTTCACTTGAAAAAGATGATTCAAGCCAAAAAGTTGACCAAAAACCCTATAGAGGAATGATAAGATCCTTACTTTACCTTACCGCTTCCAGACCTGACATCATGTATAATATATGTGTATGTGCAAGATTTCAAGTTGACCCTAGGGAATCACATTTAACTATTGTTAAGAAAATCCTTAGATGCCTAAAAGGCACTACCAACCTTACCTTGTTCTACAAGAAATCTCCTAAGTACAAACTGAGTGGATATTGTGATTCTGATTATGCTGGAGATAAACTTGAGAGATAGAGCACTAGTGGCAACTGCACCTTTCTAGGTGACAACTTAATATCTTGGTCAAGTAAGAGACTAAGCACCATTGTCATGTTAACAACAGAGGTTAAATACATTTCAGCAGCTGGATGCAGTTCTCAACTACTTTGGATGAAACATCAAGTTGAAAACTACAAAATATTATAATCCAACATTCCCATCTGTTGTGATAACACTTCTGCCATTTGCCTAACCAAAAACCCTATCCTACATTCTAGAGCTAAACACATAGAGATCAAACACCACTTCATTACGCACTTTGTTAAAAAATGGGTACTAAACATTTAGTTTGTAGACATTCAACACCAATGGGCTGACATATTCACCAAACCATTTGTGGAAGATAGGTTTGGATTCACCAAGAAAAACCTAAACCTTACCATCATACCTGAATGATGTTGTGATAACTTAAAAGTAGTCTAGCTTTACATTAGCATTTATTAGTTTTTATATTTTCTTGTAATATGTTATATTCATGTTATTTAAAAAAAAGGCCAATTAAAAATTAAAAAAAAGAGAAAGTTTCACTTTCAAGTCTTTTTGTCGGATGACAAAAAGGGGAGAAAGATACTAGATAAAGTGGGGAGAAAAGAGAAAGTGATACTTAGACTTAAGTGGATCCCTAAGTTAGGGGGAGTCAAAGAAATATAAAGAAAAATTGTTATAAAAAATACAAGTTTTGTCATCATCAAAAAAGGGGAGATTGTTGGAACCAAGTTGGTTTTATACTTGAAACAAAGAAGATTATACTTGAAAGATACTTGGAACCAAGTTTGGTGATAAAATAATTATTTTACGAGAACAATATATTTGACTTCAATGAATATGAAAGAAGATTCGTGTTTTTGAAGAAAATCTAAAATAATATTTGATTCAGATTTATAACTAAAGAAAATCTAAAATAAGATTTGATTCAGATTTATAATTTAAGAAAATCTAAAGTAAGATTTGATTCAAATTTATAATTGAAGAAAATCTATAATAAGATTTGATTCAAATTTATAATTGAAGAAAATCTAAAATAAGGTTGATTTAGATTTATACGAAGATATGGTCATAATTTGAAGAAGATTTGATCAATTTTTATCTACAACAAAATATGAACAATATCAATGTGAAGAATTTACAAACTCAATTTGAACAAAATACGAACATAATCAATCTGAAGAGTAGAAGAATATCATCGAAAAATCATAAAAGAGTAGAAAAACTCAAGCTCAAAATTCCAAATTCATCTTAAAATTCAAAGAGAGAAACACTTGTTCGAATGTGAAATATTTTCTAAGTGTTTTTCTTAGAGTGTGAGAGTGATTGTTATTATCAGCTTTGTTAGAGGCAAACACTTAAAGTTCCAATCGCTTGTATCCCACCCATAGTTGTTTAGTTCCTTCTTCAATCTGGGGTTGTCAGGTTGTTAGGAGAACACTTGGCTTGTAGGGTCAAGGTGGTTAGTTCTTCAAAAGTCTGGGGTTGTCAGGTTGTTTGGGACGACTGGCTTGGATGGTCAGATACTTTGTAATTCAAGGTATTTGAATTAGTGGATTAAAGCCTTATGAATGAGGGGACTAGATGTAGCCAAGTTAGTGGTGAATCAAGATAAATCTATGTGTCAAATTATTTATGCTTCCATTGTTTGCTGCCTCTGAACTTGATTGCTTCTTATCTAAGTAAGGGGGTCATTTTCACTTCCAATAATCAGAGTGTCTGGATTAAATGACTTGTATTTCCATCCAATTTTAGCTTCTGAATTACTTTGACTGGTTCTAACTTGATTAGATTCATCTTGTGATGTTGTGTCAAGTTCTTCTCATTGTCTTGTATCCTTTAATTTTTCTGGTTCTTTTGATTTATCAGTTTCTTCTAGTTCTTGTAAACCTACAATATCCTTAACTTGCTTTGACTTTTTAAGGTCAAGCAGTTTGCCATCAAACTTAACATGTATTGACTCCTCTACTATGTGAGTCTCATTATTGAACACTCTATAAGCTTTGGATCTTTTAGAGTATCCATGGAAGGTACCCTTTTGTTAACAAGGATCAAACTGGCCAAGGTTATCTTTAGTATTTAAAACATAGCATTCACAACCAAATTGATGAAAGTAAGAAATGTTGGGATTTTTACCTTTCCACAATTCATAAGGAATCTTATTCAAAATAGGTCTGATACAAACTCTTTTCTGAATGTAACATGAGATATTGACAACTTCTGCCAAAAAATGCTTAGCAACATTTGTTTCGTACATCATAGTACGAGCCATTTCTTGAAGAGTATAATTCTTTCTTTTCACAAGACCATTATGTTGAGGTGTTCTAGGGGATTAGAAATACTGCAATATACCACTCTCTTCATAAAATTGCTGAAAGATTTTGTTCTCAAACTCTCCACCATGGTCTATACGGATAGTTACTATAGAGAATTGCTTCTCATTTTGCACTTGTTTGCAAAAGGTAGTGAACACCTTATGAGTCTCACCCTTGTGTTTAAGAAACTTAACCCATGTCCATCTAGAGTAATCATCAACAATGATGAGTCCATTTTTTTCACCATTCAACGAGGGAGTTTTAACTGGACCAAAAAGGTCAAAGTACAAAAGCTCCAAAGGTATGCTTGTGGAAACAATATTCCTTGATGCAAAAGAACTCTTAGTTTGTTTCCCTGTGTAACAGGCCTCACAAAGAACTTCTGATTTGAACTTGAGATTTGGAAAGTCTTTAACAAGCTGGAATTTTTTTAATTTTGAGATTAACCTCAAATTGGCATGGCCTAATCTTTTGTGCCAAATTAGTTGCTCATTGCTCACAAACACAAAACACCTGACCTTTTGTTCTGCTAAGTTAAAAAGGTTGGTTTTATAAAGGTTCCTTTGCCTCTGGCCAGTAAATAAAACATAACCATAATTTTGACTTATAGCTGTACAGGGCTTTTGATTAAAGACTATGTTATAACGACTATCACTTAATTGACTTATACTATGTAGGTTATGTTTTATTCCCTTTACTAATAGTACATTATCTACAAAAGTTAAGTGATTGTTAGCAACTGTGTTGTGTCCAATGATCTGATCTGATCTTTTTGCTTTCCTCCAAAAGTGATCGAGCCTCTGTTGATCAAAATGAGGTCTTGGAACATAGACCTTTCTCCCGTCATATGTCGCGAGCATCCACTAACCAGGTACCATGACTGGTGTTTCAATTTGGCTGCAAAGAACATCTGCAACATAGACAATTTTATCTTTGGGTACCCACATTTGGTTGGGTCCTGATTTGTTAGCCTTGAAAGGTTTCTTGTTTTTCCATGTGGTTAGCATATGACAAGATGCTTAAAATGAACTTTCTTGGAGTAGATAATGCATAAATTATCTAAGGGAGTAAACTTAGGTTCAGTTACTGTTTCTTGAAATCCTATTCGTCTTTTACCATTTTTACTAACACGATAAATCATAAATGCAAACTTAGTTCTTTTTATACTATTAGCAAGAAAATCTTGAAAAGCTACTTCATATTTGTTAGAGTTGCATAACACATTTTCAATTGATGTTGAACTATGATTACTTTTCAAAGTTAGGTTTTAAATCTTAAGTTCAGCAATATTACTTTCTAAAGTGTCATTTTTATCATTCAGATTTTCATTTATTTTCCTAAGAGCTGTCAGTTGTAGAGTGATATTGTGATTCTTGTTTAAGAAGTCATTTATAACTGTAATTAGTTCAGAACGAGTTAACTAAGAGAGTACCTCAATTTCTTCATCTACAGATACACAGTCAGGTTTAGAACCTTAATCAACATCAACGTTAGCCATTAGAGCCATATTAGTTTGTTCTTCTTCATTTGAGGATTCATCAGAATCATCCCAAGTGGCCATCCAAACCTTCGTATTTAGCTTTGAATCTTTCCTCTGAAACTTCATTTTCCCCAGATTTAGACATTCTGACTTGCCATGTCCAGGTTCATTACATCTATAACAGATGGTGCTTTTCTTATCGTATATTTCATCATTTCCTCTGCTTGACTGTGTAACATCCTCTAAATTATTATTTAAAAATAATTAGAACCTATCAATATTATTCAATATTAAATTATGTGTGATAATTATTTGCCTTGTTCGATTTTTGTAGTTGATAAAGTTATTAGTAAGAATTATTTAATCAATGGGGAGTTTAAATATAATATATATAATATATATATATATATATATATATATATATATATTTAAGTAGAGATATATTATATGTAGATGTGTTTTCCTAGTGCAAGAAGAATTTGGCCTAAGGGTTTGAGGCTTAATGTGACCCAACCGACTTGAATGAGTATAAATTTGGGCTATGTGTTTGTGGCTTGGTTTTTATGATCAAGGTTAAAAAAAAGTGACATTTTATCCCTCTTATTCTTCATTTAGGCCCAACATTATCTATCCAACAATTTGCACTTTAAATTTCCCTAAGTCCACAATTTCTGTATACTCACTAATAACAAACAAAAAAGAATTCCGAAACCCTAGCCACCATCACCTTCACACCTCATTTTCTTCGTGTATCCAAGCTTGGAACTTCTTTTCCTTGTGAACAACTCCGTGGGGCTTAAAGTTTTGTACTAGGAAGAAAAGTGGCCAAGGTAAGGGCTTTTCTCCACACAAATTAGAGTTAGGCCGTTGGTTGGATGACATGAAATAAATAATCGTGAATTACTTCTATTTTAAAATGAATAAATGTAGACTAATGGATTAAAATAATTAAACCCCAATTTTTGTTGACATTGAATTGTAATATATGACTTCTATGGAGTAAAGTATGAAATTTTATGCTATGTGTGATAAAATTGTAGTTTTACGATGAATATGAAATAAAGTTTGAATTTTTACCTTATATGTGATAAAGTTTTAACCTTTGTTATGTATATGAGTTGGAGTTTGAATTTTCTTGTTATATATGTGGAAGTGTAATTTTTATGGCCTATATGATATAAAATTTCTATTTTTATGTGTATGTGGTGAAAGTCATAATTTTTATGATTATTTGTCTATGAATATGTGATAATCATTAAAAGGATGTCTGGTATGTGTTATTAGTGATATGTGAATAAGTGATGATTTTAAAAAGTAATTTTGAATGCATATGACATGATTCTTAGTGGGCTGTGTGGGAATATATCTCTTGATACTGTATCATAATGTCATGGCATATGCATCTTCGTGGTATTTGCCTTAGTGGCAGGTTTGTTTTCCCCATTGGTATGGGTGGCCTTTCTGTGTGGAAGTTGCCTTAGTGGCAGGTTTATATCCGGATCATATAGTTTTAGGAGCATGCATTATGCATATGTCTTGATATACAATTTACCGGTGTACGCGTTTTTTCTTTTAAATTGGAAGTTTTTACTTTCATATGTTTTGTGTTATTCTTCTAAATGTTTAGCTTTGGTTTGATGTGGATGATGGAAAAAAAACTGACCCTTACAACAACATTTTAGGTACTAATGAGTTCAAGGAGATTCAAGATTAGTTAATGAGTATTGATGTGTGGCGAACGTTGGGTAAACATGGGTTTTTCAGCCCTTTGTATCACAAACTTTTAATATGTACTAGAATTGTAGAAATACGGAAGTTGTTCCCTTCCGTTAGGAATAATTGCCTTTACTTTGTTTTAAATTTTGAATAAATATTTTCTTAATGATATTAAATAACGTGCTTGTTACTAATTATTTAAATGAATAAATGCTAAGTATTCAAAAAAAAAAATCGTAAACTTTTCTAAACAATAAGTATTTTTTTTAAGTAACGTTTTGGATTAAAAATCTGGGGCGTTACAGACTGCTTCGAACCTTTTGAGGGAAAGATTTCCTCTTGTTGTGCCACAACCTCTAAATTCTTTTGGGTATAAAGGCAATCTCCTTCTCCTCTTCCTGAATGGTAGTGATCTTAGGTCTCCACTTGCTGGGCAGACTTTTTAGGTCTCCACTTGTGAAAATAAAAGAAACTCCTCAGCCCGTCCTTCCAGTACTTAAAACGTTCACCATTAAACATATATGGTCTGTTGATACTTTCTCCAGTAGTTTCTTCATCGAATCAAAACATGTTGAATCCTTGGATCTTTCTCAAACAATTTAAAGAGCTTAACCTTGAGACTGAACTCTGATACCAATTGAAGGTGCACAAACACGAGAAGGGGGGTTGAATTGTGTTTGCCTAATTTGAAATTCTTTACTTGATTCTAATTCGGATTTGGTGACTTAAACAGTTTTACTACTTAGAGGCAGCAGTAAGACAGATAATGCAAATGTAAAAACAACACACATGATTTTATCCTGGTTCACCACCACCTTGGTAGCCACGCTCAGTCCCTTCACACAAGGATTTATACACTAATTCAGAACCTTGAATTACACAACACATCACCCAATAAGTCAATCTTCTCAAAACAACCTATACCTACATACTTTTTAAGGAAAACCACACATTGACCCTACAAGTCAAGTCTTCACTACATAACCTAAAACCTACAGATTGTTAGAGGCAAACTAAAACCACTACTGGGTTGGGATACAAAGGGCTGACACTGTTTCTGTTTTGCTTCATCTAAACAGATTTGTTACAATGATTACACACTTATAATGGAGCACTAAACACTAAATAATATAAAGATGAACGAGTGATTGAAGGTGCGAACACGAGAATGGGGGTTGAATTGTGTTTGCAGAAAGTGGATAAATTTTTGATAATTTATAAATAATTATCAAAAATTAGTTTAGTTTTGGTGACTTACTTGGAGTAGAAGCAATCGGATTTAGTTTAATCCACTAATTCAAAAACCTTGAATTACAAAGCGCCTGACCCTCCAAGTCAGTCTTCCCAAGCAGCTTGACAACCCCAGACCTTTGAGGAACTAACCACCTTAACCCTACAAGCCAAGTCTTCTTCTAACAACCTGACAACCCCAGATTGAAGAAGGAACTAAACCACTATCAGGTTGGATACAAGAGATTGAAACTTGAGTAGTTGCTTTTAACAAAGCTGATAATAATAACAACTCTCACACTTTAAGAAAAGAACACTCAGAAAATATTTCTAACCTGAACAAGTGTTTCTCTCTTTGAACTCTAAGATGAATTGAGAACTTTGAGCTTGAGTTACTCCTTTATGCTTTTCGATGCTTTTCTCCTTCAAACTTGAGTGTCTATTTATAGTGAAAATTTGAGCTTCAATTTAGTACTTATTTAATTCTGAATTGTATCTTGTTTAGATTGAGTTTGTAAATTCCTCAAATTGATTATGTTCCTATTTTGTGTACATTGACTTTGTAAATTCTTCAGAATGATTCTGTTCCTATTTTGTGTAGATTGACTTTGTAAATTCTTCAAATCAAATATTCTTCAAATCTTCATTAAATGTTGATCAAATATTCTTCAAATCTTCATTAAAATGTTATTCAAATATTCTTCAAATCTTTATTAAATGTAGATCAAATATTCTTCAAATCTTCATTAAATGTTGATCAAATATTCTTCAAATCTTCAATTAAATGTTGATCAAATATTCTTCAAATCTTCTTCAAATATTCTTCAAATCTTCTTCAAAACTTGACCATATTTTCTTTTCAACTTGGTCAAAGATTTTCTTCAATTATAAATTTGAATCAAATCTTATTTTTGATTTTCATCAATTATAATTTTGAATCAAATCTTATTTAAGATTTTTTTCAATTATAAATTTGAATTAAATCTTATTTTAGATTTTCTTCAAAAATATGAATCTTCTTTCATACTATTTGAAGTCAAATATATTGTTCTCATAAAATACTTTTGTTAACATCAAAACTCTAAATGTAAAACCAACTTGGTTCCAAAAGTGATTTGCTAGGACTTGAAGCCTTAAACTCTGAATACTTAGAGAAAAATTAAGCTCTTGAAGTTTTTTGAATAACTTTGGTTCTTAGAATTTCTAAGTTTATGTGTTCGTGTTGTACATACTTTTCTTCAACCTTGATCCACTATTTATAGATGAAATTAGGGTTCGTGAATTTATTGCTGAGTTTCTGAATCGTATCTCAAAGTCACTTTGGTTAATAGAGATTTCTTCTAAATATAATTTTGATTGATACAATCTTGATAATTTGAGCATTATGCAAGTTTTTATTTTCCAATCTGATATGAGCAATTTTTTATTTCACATTCGAAACAAGAATTGGAAGATTTGAATCATTCTTCTTCTATGTACTTCACAATCTTTTTTGTTATTTAGTCTTTGAACATGAGCTAAGTCTATTTTGATTAGGATTCAGGTGAACTTCCTTGAATTTATGAGATTATGAAATTCTAAATTAAATATTTATTCTATTTAAATTGTACACGTTTGTTCAATGATTCTTGTGTTTTGCACTTTTCCATTGTTTGGCCAATTTCAAATCGAAATACGGATAATTTCATTATTGAAAAATTGATAGTAACAATTGGAATTAGAATAATTGTTCATGAGATGCATTTTCTATAGAAATATTGTTATGAAAAAGGATTTTGGTCCAAGAAATTGAACTTAATCTATTTTTCTAATTTTACGTTTTAGTTTAAAATCTCAGTTGCTACAAATAGAGAATTTATTAATCATATAGTAAAAAGGAGGAGATTTGAAGTCATAATCATTTTTAATCAAATTTTATGAATTTGTAATTTTTATCTCGGTAACTAAACAAATCAAACAATACACTTACTCATCGTTATTAACATTGATGCGATGGAAATTAAATACAATCCCTGTGGATACGACCATTCTTATCAGTATTATTATTTGTACTGTGGCACACTTTCTAAATTGCATCTTATTATAAGTACCAATATCAGATGGAATAAGTTCTCTTAATGTTCTAGAATTCATTGTATGAACAATAAAATTAGAGCCAAAGTCAGAATTGCAATCAAAGAGAGTATAACTGAATATGTTATAGCTAACCCTACCACTATCGCTATCACCTATATGATCACTATCTATGTTATTACTCATACTATCCTTATTAAGGCTATGAGTTGAATGAAAAGTTATGTCTATTTTTGGACCAAAATAGTGTATAATCTCATAATTGGATCCAGTCTTGCATTATGAGAACATAGGAAGACAACACAACAAATCAGAAAATGCCAACAATGTCCTTATAGCTAAAATAAAATAAAAAAATTGACAAAACATATCAAAGAAAATCCAAATAATATAAAATAGTGAATTTATTAACAAGGTAACTCAACCTTGATCAAAATGACCAAAATAAGATGTTGAAAGAATTAAAATAGGGAGTTTTCAGTTTGAGAAACAAATTGCAATATAGAAAAATATCAAGTAGTAAAAGACAATCAATCCCCTATTTACTAGAAATTCTACTTGTATTTATCATTGATTCAAAGGTTTATTCTTTTTCTGAGTATCTATTCTTGTTTGATCATAAAATCAATCAATCAAATGTCAATTAATTTTATATGAATCCTTACTACATTAAACATCACACAAGTCGATTAATCATTATTATGGAACAAGCATCACAAAACACAATTAATCTGAGAGCTGAATTCAATCAAACCTATAACTAAATGTTGAAAGGAAAGAAACATAAATATAAATAAAAAAATTAAAATTAAAAATCAAACTTGGGGATAAATCTAAGTCTTAGCCTTTTATGGAAGGTTTTGCCAAAAAGAAATTCAAGTGAAAACTAGAAAACAACCAAAACATCAAGAATTTTATCAAGACTATCAAAATCTTAGTTATCCTTGGTTAACCTACATTATTGAATGGTTCAAACCAAGACGAGGGTACAAAATGTTGGGTATTGGGCTCCATTCCTATGTGGAGAAAGGCCCAAATATTGTAGTCCATGTGTCTCACTTATTTAAGTGGAGAGTGGTCTAATTAGGGTTGTAAGAGAGAGAATATTTTGAGAGGAAAGGCAATCACCAAAAGAGAAAAGAGAAGAGTAAACATATTCTCGATTTTGTTAAATCGGTCTCAGAAAAACATCGATTGTGCATTCGTTGACCGTTGGATCGGGCTGCTTTTTGGACAGCAGGTTCGCAACATTAGGTCTTTGTTTTCAACGGTCAGATCGGCGAAACGATTTTTGGAGAGGGAGGAATTGTGCTCGAACAGCAGCAGGTTTTTGAGTGTTTTTCTTCTTCTTGCTTTTTATTTGTAAGCTTTAGTGCTTTGTTATTTTGGCTGGTTTAGGCACAATTTGTGCATCATTTTCAGACTCTCTTGTACCCTTATTTGATTATAGTGGAGCTATTTCTTTGGTCTGGAAGACCCGTGGTTTTTACCCTTGCATTAAGGGGTTTTCCATGTTAAAATATCGGTGTTCTTTACGTTCTTTTATTTTGATTAATTTGCTACCATATATCTGTTGTTGCTCCTCACGGGTTCTTCCAAGTTGGGGGAATTTTATTTCCGCTGCGTATTACTTGTTATTGTGTTTCTGTGTTTATTTCGCATCCGAGTGGTATCAGAGCCCTTGGTTAAAGGGTTATTTGACTTGCTTGAAGGATGGAGGCAAATATAAATATAAATATGGTATACTTGAATGGTACTAATTACCATTTGTGGAAGGGCAAGATGAAAGATTTTTTATTTGTGAAAAAAATGCATCTTCCTATTTTTAGTTCTAAAAAGCCGGATAATAAATCTAAGGAAGACTGGGATTTTGAACATCAACAGGTATGTGGTTTTGTTAGGCAATATGTAGAAGATAATATTTATAATCATATTGCTAATGAGACAAATGCAAAAACTATGTGGGGTAAGATACAGACTTTGTTTGCCTCTAAATCAGGGAATAATAAATTATTCTTGCTGAATAGTTTCATAAGTTTGAAATGTGGAGTGTCATTATTGTCATAGAACAGGTCACATACAGAAGAATTGTTTTCTGTGGAAAAAGGAGAACAAAGGCAAGAAGGGTAAGCAGAAACAAAGGGGTCGTGATGATGATAGTGATGATGACCGTGTTACTACTGCTACTAGTGATGATCTTGTTATTCTTCATGACTATGAGTCAATTAATCTTGTATCTGATGAGAGCATGTGGATAATTGATAGTGGTGCTGCACTACATGTTACACCGAGGAAGGAGTTCTTCACATCTTATACTTTAGGTGATTTTGGAGTTTTGAAGATGGGTAATGATGATGTATCTAAAGTAATTGGTGTTGGTGATGTATGCTTGCAAACCAACATGGGAATGCAATTGTTGCTTAAAGGACTCAAACATGCTTCAGATGTTCGCTTCAATTTGATCTCCGTGCATATGCTTGATGAAAGTGGTTTTGATAATCATTTTGCTTCTGGAAAGTGGAAACTCAGTAAAGGTAACTTGGTTGTGGCTAGAGGTGAGAAAATTAGTAAATTCTATTGGACAAAAGCTTTAGTTGCAAAAGATAGTGTGAATGTCGTGGATATGGAATCATCTTTGTGGCACCGAAGGCTTAGTCATATCAGTGAAAAGGGGTTAAAGAATGTGCCTCCAGGATTGAAGAATGTAGATTTGGAGAAATGTTCTCACTGCATAATTGGTAAACAAACTAGAGTATCCTTCAAAAGGCATCCTCCCTCTAGAAAGTCAGAGTTGCTTCAATTGGTGCATTCTGACGTCTGTGGCCCTTTAAAGGTAAAATCTTTTAGTGGTGCACTTTATTTGTTACTTTTATTGATGATTGTTCCAAGAAACTATGGGTTTATGTTCTGAAGACAAAAGACCAAGTGTTGGAGAAATTCAAACAATTTCATGCTTTGGTTGAGAGGCAGACTGGCAAAAAGCTGAAACGTGTTCGTACTGACAACGGTGGTGAGTATTGCGGACCCTTTGATGTCTATTGCAAACAGCAGGGTATAGCACATGAAAAGACTCCTCCTAAAACTCCTCAGCTGAATGGTTTGGCAGAGAGGATGAATCAGACACTTGTTGAGAGAGTGAGGTGTATGCTCTCTAAAGCTAAGTTGCCTAAACATTATTGGGGTAAGGTGTAACAGCCCTTTTTTTTTATATAAAAACAAATTCAAATCTATAAATAAATAAATAAATACTTTTGAATAAAATATTTAAGTCGTAACACGACGATAAAAGTCAACAAGATTTACCAACATCGAAAATAGTTTTTGAAATACAAGTCCAAAGTATTTAAATAGAAAAATACATCGGGGCTGTGAGACCTATCAGCACGCACCTGTACAAAAGCACTGGGGTATTCTCGGCAGGCACTTGTACAAAAGCACTGTCCAAGAATTTTGCCTTCTCCACGTCACATCAAAAAAAATATTACAAGGACCCATCAAAATAAAAGTCAAGCTGACAATATAGGTATAGGTACAGTCTTCCAAAATAAAATAAATACAACCACAAAAGAAAGGCACATAACCCCTATACATCCACCTAATCTGATCATGCTACAAAAAGCTATAAAACCCAGGTGATCTCCACGCGCTCCGCAAAAACCTCCTACCACAGCTTCGATCAGGCATGACTAACTACCCTCTCATCTCTAGGGTACTAACTGGTAGGACGGTCCTAATCCTCATATGAGGGCAAAACCCAGATTTCCACAGTAATTGTAAAGGGTCACAAACCGAAATTAACAAATACCACATATCATTTAAATTTTAAATGCACAAAATCACCTTTCAAGTTAGCATACATCTAGAAAGGGTTTGCATATGCTAAACATGCATAAACGAAGTTGAAAAATGAAGTTTTCGAACAAACTGCACTATCGTATTCGAATACAGCATATTTGTATTCGAATACAACATTATTTCACAAGTCATTGGCAAAAACAGCACAACTGTATTCGACTACAGCCTCCTTGTAGTTGAATACAGATGCGAAAACAGTGAAAAATCCTGCACATTTGTATTCGACTACAACCTCCTTGTATTCGAATACAAATGCGAAGTCAATGGCAAAAATAGTTCAACTGTATTCGACTACAACACCCTCGTAGCCGAATACAAGTACGAATTCATAAGTCAGAGGCAAAAACAACACATCTGTATTCGACTACAACCCTGTTGTATTCGAATACAGCTGGAAAAATGACAGATTTTCAGTTTTGCAAACACTTTAAAATCATTCTAACACTTTCAACACCAAGTCAATCGATCACAAACATCAAATACAACACAGTCACACACAACAATCAAGTATGTATGTACAACCATCATAATATATCAAACAAGACTCGCGTGCCAAGTACTCTAATGCAATGCGTATATGCCAATGCACATGATTCCGGAATTTCACCAAAACCGTCCTCGAAGGGGCGTAAATCATAATTGTACCGCCTATCACAGGCCGAAGTACTAATTACCAAGGTGTAGTCGCTCACAGACTAGCACGATTTACTAAAGTGTAGCCTCTCACAAGCTTTACACTGTTTTCTAGAGTGCAATCGCTCACAGATCAACACAACTAGAGTGCAATCTCTCACATATCAGCACAACGCGATCATCCCCGTAAGGATAAGATGAACCAACAATTCACATGGCATCATCCCGTGGCCCATCACAGTCACCACGATCACCATGGCACCATCGCGGTCACCATGTACTATGAAATGCATGAGCATACTCAGACTCTTTTCACCACAACCATTAAGTAAATGCAGCTATTAAAAGATTCCTCATTTTTAATGCTCATTTAACATTAATGATTTTTTCAAATTCAACACAGAGCATACTCAAACATATTTAACCCATAGTTCCACAATTCACACCAAATCATATCAATTCATTTTTCCACAAAATCCACGCAATAAAGCACATCTAAAAATTCATAACATTAATTATGAACACATCAAACACACCAAACATGATTCACCACAACCCACACCCCAAACACATCAAAACCAACTCCCACAATTTCACCCATAAACGCATTAAATTCATTCTCCACAAAACTACACCTCAAACATATCAAACTTATTTTCCCAAAATTTTCAACCATAAAACACCAAATCAAAACTCCAAATTGTTAAACTTAAACCACCAAATTTCTTTTCTACAACTTACCATATAAGGTCCTAATGCAAACTAAAAGTTTGGAAGGATCCCTTACCTCAATGGTAGCTCGAATAATCGATTACGGCACCGCGATTAAATTCCGGTAAAACTTCGCTCACAACAGCACTTCCAAAACTAGCTCACTAGCACCGCAACGTGATAATGAGCAACCTTCTCTTCAGTCACTTTGCGAGAGGAAGCTTAGATCTAGGTGATAAGTGAGGTTTTACGTTTTGTGGTTTTGAAACCAAAGAAAGAAGAAGAAGATAATGGCGTACGCGGGCAGGGAAAATGTTTCTGCTTGTTTTCCTTTTCTTTTTCTTCTCTTCCCTCACTTATACATATATATATATATATATAAACCAAACCAACAAATATCTAAAACTCTCACACACATCTCAACTATTTTGATAAAAATATCTATTCTCATTGCAACTCAATTGACAAGTAAAATTTTTAGCAACTAGAGATGTTTTTAACAAAAGAGTTCGGTAATAAATTCTCCGTAACGTAATTAAATTATTTCTCACCATATAATTTCAAACGGGTCATAAAAGATATTTATGGCATTTATCACACAAAATACCAATAAAATTGGCTAAAAAGCCTCATAATTCAACATAAAAACACATCAAAATACAAAAAGTACAAATTAAAACTACGGGTCTTACATTCTACCCCCCTAAAATTAGTTTCGTCCTCGAAACTACACGTCGATAAACAACTCAGAGTGTTGTTCACTCATCTTGCTCTCCAATTTCCAATTCGCATCTCCGGCAGTTGGGTTCCAAATCACTTTGACCAACGAAACGTCTTAGTTCCTTAATCGCTTAATCTTCATGTCATCAATCCTCACAGGTGGTACTTCGAATGACAAGTTATCCTTTAGCTGAATTGTGTCCGGTTCAATTACATGCGACAGATCTGAAATGTATTTCCTTAACTGCGACACATGAAACACGTCGTGAATATTGGACAGTATCGGAGGCAAAGCAATCCGATAAGCTACCGGTCCAATTCGTGCATAAATCTAATATGGTCCAATAAATTTAGGAGTCAATTTCTTCGATTTCAAAGCTCTACCAATTCCAGTCGTAGGCGTGACTCTCAAAAACACATGGTCGCCCTGCTCGAATTCTAAAGGTCTGCGACGCTTGTCCACATAACTCTTCTGACGATCTTGTGAAATCTTCATTTTCTCCTTTATCTTCTTTACCTTATATGTAGTCTGTTGTACCATCTCAGGTCCTACAATCATACTTTCACCGTCCTTATACCAACACAAAGGCGTTTGACACTTGCGCCCATATAAAGCCTCATATGGTGCCATTCCAATACTTGCGTGAAAACTATTGTTGTAGTTAATTCGACCAACGGTAGTACATCATCCCAACTTCCTTTATCATCCAATACACATGCTCTCAAAAGATCTTCCAATGACTAATTTGTTCTCTCAGTCTGTTCGTCCGTTTGCGGATGGTAAGCTGAACTCAACCTTAGTTTCGTTCCAAACGCATCATGCAATGCACCCCAAAAGTGCGATGTGAATTTCGGATCACGGTCTGACACAATACTCGACGGTACTCCATGTAATCTCACAATCTCAGCAATGTAAATCTCAGTTAGCTGATCTACCTTATAGGTGGTCTTCACTGGTAAAAAGTGTGCGGATTTAGTCAATCGATCCACTATCACCCATATCGAATCATTCTTTCTCCTTGTTTTCGGCAATCCAGTTATAAAGTCCATGGAAATGTTGTCCCACTTCCACTCGGGTATATCTAACAGTTGCAACATTCCAGGAGGTCGTTGATGTTCCACTTTCACTTTCTAACAAATTAGACAAGTTGACACATACTCTACCACATGCCTTTTCATTCCGGGCCACCAATTATTCTGCCTCAAATCCTGATACATCTTTGTCGCTCCAGGATGAATACTCAATTTACTCTTATGAGCCTCGTCTAAAATTGTTTTCCTCAGATCTGTAACTTCTGGTACAAAAATTCTCCCGTTACAGCTCAAAATATTATCTAGCCCAATCTTAAACTCAGTCGTTTTCCCTTGCACTAATAGGTTCCTCTTCTCTTGAATTAAAGCGTCATTTTGAAAATTCGCAATGTCTTCAAGTAGTCCACTCGAAATCTTAATCATTCCGAATTTTAAAATTCCCGATGCAAACTCTACGTTCAAGTGTAAGTCTCTGAATGCTTCCTACAACTCTTGTTGTCTCTCCATCACTATTGAAGACACGGATACACTTCTTCTACTCAACGCATCAACCACTACATTGGCCTTCCGAGGTGGTACTGTAGTGTGAAATCAAAATCCTTGAGAGTCTTCATCCATCTCATCTGTCGCATGTTCAATTCCTTCTGATCAAACAAATATTTCAAACTTTTATGGTCACTAAACACTGTGAACGTGCCTCCATATAAGTAGTGCCTCCAAATCTTCAATGCAAAAACTACAGCAGCAAGCTCTAAATCATGAGTAGGATAGTTCCTTTCATGAATCTTCAATTTCCTTGAGGCGTAAGCTATAGCTTTCTTGTGTTTATCAGAACACATCCCAAACTTTGGTGAGATGCATCACAATAAACTTTATACGGTTCTCCTAGTTGCGGTAAGATCAAAACTGGTGAGGTTGTCAACTTTTTCTTTAGTAACTGAAAATTTTCCTCACACTTCTCCGGCCATGCAAACGGTTGATCCTTTCTAGTAAGTTGCGTCAATGGAGCTACAATCTTCGCAAAACCTTCAATAAACCTCCTGTAGTAACCTGCTAGTCCTACAAAACTTCGTATGTCGGTGACAGTCTACGGTTGTTTCCAAGCAAGAACTGACTCAATCATTGCCGGATCCACAACAATTCCTTCCTTAGTTATCACATGACCTAAGAAATTCACTTCTTCCAGCCAAAACTCACAGTTCGACAAATTGGCATACAATTGCTTCTCACGTAAGATTTCAAGAACTTGGCGTAAATGCTCTTCATGTTCTTCCGCAGTCCTTGAATAAATCAAAATGTCATCAATGAACACCACAACAAACTTATCCGGAAATGGAGTAAAGATTTTGTTCATGTAATCCATAAGCATTGGTAACTCCAAATGGCATGACCAAATATTCATAATGTCCATAACGAGTTCTGAAAGCAGTTTTCTGAATATCTTCTTCTCTTACTCGGATCTGATGGTATCCCGACTTCAAGTCAATCTTTGAAAATATCGCAGCTCCTCTCAACTGATGCATCAAATCATCAATACGCGGTAAGAGATAACGATTCTTAATAGTCGCCTTATTAAGCTGCCGATAATCCACACATAAGCATGAGCTTCCGTCTTTCTTCTTAACTAGCAACACCGGAGCTCCCCAAGGTGATACACTTGGTCTAATAAATTTTTTCTCCAACAAATCTTCAATTTGGCCTTTGAGCTCATTTAATTCTATTGGCGACATTCGATACGACGCAATCAAAATTGGTCCGGTTCTTGGGTGCAAATCAATGAAAAATTCCACTTCTCTTACCGGTGGTAATCCTGGAATTTCTGTTGGAAATACGTCTGGGTACTCCTTGACAAGCACCACGTCTTCTATATTCACCTTTATCTTTGCCTCCATGTTAGCCAAAGACAAAAACTCATGATTTCCTTTTCTTAGTGACACCCCGAGTTTATTAGCTACTAAATAATTAACAACTTCTGGTTCAGGGAAAAGAACCAGTTTGCGAGCACAATCCAAAATCACATAATGATACGACATCCAATCCATACCGAGAATGACCTCGAGTGATTGTAGGGGCAAACAAATCAAATTAATCAAGAAATCCCTATTCTGAATAGTCACTTGACAGTGTAAACATGCAGTATTTACTGTCAATGTCTTAGCAGGTGTAGAAACAACCAAATTAAAAGGTAGTGGCGACACAGGTAACTTCAAACGATCCACACAATCCATAGCAATGATTGAATGGGTTGCCCCTAAATCAAAAAGTGCATTTAGAGTGTTACCTACAATCTCACAGTCACGTTGAATCAGATTGCTAGATAGATTTCCAGCTTCAGCACCCACGCAATAAACGCGTCCTCTAGCTGTATGACGAGTAGCCCTAGTTGCATTCACAACCGATTCCACCTTCGGAGCTTTACAATCCTTTGAAATATGCCCTGGTTTCTGGCAATTGTAGCAAACGGGATTCTTAGAGTTACAAGCATTAGCATAATGCCCCTCTTCCCCACATCGGAAACATCGAGTCACTTGCCCCACTTGTCTTCCAAAGTTTAGGTTCCCCGGGTGATTCTGACCCCTGTTGTTGTTCTGCGGTCGGTTATAGGGCTTAGCAATTTGTTTCCCTGTGTTGCTTTGATAACTCACCCGACTAGGCCCCCCTGAACTAAAGTTCCCTCCACGGTTGGCCCTCCTATTCTTCAAATCCTCCATATCTCTACATTTTTCCACAAGAACTTGGAAACATTGAATTCCCAAGGGTAAGACAGAATCTTGAATCTCATACTTCAATCCGTCTTGGAAGCGATGACACATGAATGGTTCATCAACCTCTTCACGAAAAATCTGAAATGTCTTGACAATGACTCAAACTTAGCGGCATATTCGCCCACGATCATATTCCCCTGATGAAGTTTTAGAAAACCATCACCCAGCTTAGTCCTGATGCTCATTGGGAAGTATTTGTCTAAAAACTTCCTTTTGAATGACTCCCAGTTCACCTCCTCATGAGCCGATCCCATCAAAAGCCTTGTACTCCTCCACCAATACTCAGCATCCCCTAGCAGCAGATAAGTGGCATAGTTGACCTTCACTCCTGCCTGACAGTTAATCATTTCAAAGATCTTTTCCAATTCTTGGACCCACTGGTCCGCTTTCTCTGAATTCTCATCACCCTTAAACTTGGTAGGATTGTAATGACGAATGTCCTCTAATCCCCTTGACTCAGCGGCACGGATCTCTCTTTCCCTTTTTTCCAGATCCTGTTGAGTCTTGGCAACAGTCTATGCAGCAACAGAAGCAGCCATGTTATTCATAGCTTTCGCCAGTTGGTCATCCCTATTAACGTTGTCCCTTGGAGCGTCATTCCTTCTTGGTGGCATGGTTTCCTACAAAACCAGCATCAAGAAGATATCTCAACACCACTTCGAAAACTCTAAAAATAACTTACGACTATACCAACACAGAAGCTACACCGAACCTACAGGTTCCGACGCATGATCAGATAACAATCCCCAACCTACAGGTTCCCCTACAATCTATAACCATAAGCTTTGATACCACAATTGTAACAGCCTGTTTTTTTTTTAAAAAAAAAAAACAAATTCAAATCTATAAATAAATAAATAAATAAATACTTTTGAATAAAATATTTAAATCGTAACACGACGACAAAAGTCAACAAGATTTACCAACAGCGGAAATAGTTTTCGAAATACAAGTCCAAAGTATTTAAACAGAAAAATACACCAGGGCTATGAGACCTATCAGATATAGCTCATATCCCTGGGGTATTCTCGGCAGGCATCTGTACAAAAGCACTGTCCAAGAATTTTGACTTCTTCGTGTCACATCAAAAAAAATGTTACAAGGACCCATTAAAACAAAAGTCAAGCTGACAATATAGGTATAGGTACAGTCTTCCAAAATAAAATAAACACAACCACAAAAGAAAGGCACCTAGCCCATATACAACCACTTAATCTGATCATGCTACAAAAAGCTATACAACCCGGGTGATCCCCACGCGCTCCGCAAAAACCTCCTGACACAGCTTCAATCAGGCATGACTAACTACCCTCTCATCTCACGGGTACTAACCGATAGGACGACCCTGATCCTCATCTGATGGCAAAGCCCAGATTTCCATAGTAATTGTAAAGGGTCACCAACCGAAATTAACAAATACCACATATCATTTAAATTTTAAATGCACAAAATCACCTTTCAACTTAGCATACATCTAGAAAGGGTTTGCATATGCTAAACATGCATGAACGAAGTTGAAAAATGAAGTTTTTGAACAAACTGCACTATCGTATTCGAATACAGCATATCTGTATTCGAATGCAGCATTATTTCACAAGTCAGTGGCAAAAACAGCACAACTGTATTCGACTACAGACTCCTTGTAGTCGAATACAGATGCGAAAATAGTGAAAAATCCTGCACATTGGTATTCGACTACAACCTCCTTGTATTCGAATACAAATGTGAAGTCAGTGGCAAAAATAGTTCAACTGAATTCGACTACAACACCCTCGTAATCGAATACAAGTGCGAATTCACAAGTCAGAGGCAAAAACAACACATCTGTATTCGACTACAACCCTGTTGTATTCGAATACAGCTGGAAAAATGACAGATTTTCAGTTTATCAAACACTTCAAAATCATTCTAACACTTTTAACACCAAGTCAATCGATCACAAACATCAAATACAACACACTCACACACAACAATTAAGTATGTATATACAACCATCATAATATATCAAACATGACTCGCGTGCCAAGCACCCTAATGCAATGCGTATATGCCAATGCACATGATTCCGGAATTTCACAAAAACCCTCCTCAAACGGGCGTAAATCATAATTGTACCGCCTATCACAGGCCGAAGTACTAATTACCAAGGTGCAGTCGCTCACAGACCAGCACGATTTACTAAAGTGTAGCCTCTCACAAGCTTTACACTATTTTCTAGAGTGCAATCGCTCACAGATCAGCACAACTAGAGTGCAATCTCTCACATATCAGCACGACGCGATAATCCCCGTAAGGATAAGATGAACCAACAATTCACATGGCATCATCCCGGGGCCCATCATGGTCACCACTATCACCATGGCACCATCGCGGTCACCATGTACTATGAAATGCATGAGCATACTCAAACTCTTTTCACCACAACCATTAAGTAAATGCAGCTATTAAAAGATTCCCCATTTTTCATGCTCATTTAACACTAATGATTTTTTCAAATTCAACACAGAGCATACTAAAACATATTTAACCCATAGTTCCACAATTCACACCAAATTATATCAATTCATTTTTCCACAAAATCGACATAATAAAGCACATCTCAAAATTCATAACATTAATTATGAACACATCAAACACACCAAACATGAATCACCACAACCCACACCACAAACACATCAAAACCAACTTCCACAATTTCACCCATAAACACATTAAATTCATTCTCCACAAAACTATACCTCAAACACATCAAATTTATTTTCCCAAAATTTTCAACCATAAAACACCAAATCAAAACTCCAAATTGTTAAACATAAACCACCAAATTTCTTTTCCACAACTTCACATATAAGGTCCTAAATGCAAACTAAAAGTTTGGAAGGAGCACTTACCTCAACTGTAGCTCGAATAATCGATTACGGCATCGTGATTTAATTCCGGTAAAACTTCGCTCACCACGGCGCTTCCAAAACTAGCTCACTAGCACCGCAACATGATAATGAACAACCTTCTCTTCAGTCACTTTGCGAGAGGAAGCTTAGATCTAGGTGATAAGTGAGGTTTTACGTTTTGTGGTTTTGAAACCAACAAAAGAAGAAGATGATGGCGTACGCGGGTAGGGAAGATGTTTCTGCTTGTTTTCCTTTTCTTTTTCTTCTCTTCCCTCACTTATACATACATACATATATATATATATATATATATACTAACTCATAAATATATATAAATACATATATTACTAACTCACCAAATTTACATATATATATATATATACATATATATATATATATATATATATTAAACCAAACAAACAAATATCTAAAACTCTCACACACATCTCAACTATTTTGATAAAAATATCTATTCTCATTGCAACTCAATTGAGAAGTAAAATTTTTAGCAACTAGAGATATTTTTAACAAAACAGTTCGGTAATAAATTCTCTGTAACGTAATTAAATTATTTCTTACCATATATTTTCAAACGGGTCTCAAAAGATATTTATGGCATTTATCACACAAAATACCAATAAAATTGGCTAAAAAGCCTCATAATTCAACATAAAAACACATCAAAATACAAAAAGTACAAATTAAAACTACGGGTCTTACATAAGGCATTGTACACGGCGGTGCATGTTATTAATCTTACTCCTACTATCGCTTTGAATAGTGAGGTACCAAACAAGATATGGTTGGGAAGAATGTCAAGTATGATCGCTTGAGAGTCTTTGGTTGCAAGGCTTTTGTGCATGTTCCGAAGGATGAAAGATCCAAGTTGGATGCAAAGTTAAAGCAATGTATCTTCATTGGTTATGGTGAGGATGAATTTGGCTACAAGTTGTACGATCCTATAAAAAAAAAGTTATTAGAAGTCGTGATTTAGTGTTCATGGAGGACGAAACTATTGAAGACATTGATAAGGTGGAGAAGACTACACCTGAGAGAGATAACTTCTTAGCTGATGGTGATCCAGTTCGATCACCTGTTCCTGATTTGGATACTACTGATGGTAATGTTCAGAATGATGAGCCACATGATTGTGTTGAAGATCATCGACTTAGAGATGAGGTAAATATTCCAACTAGTGAAGATCATGAGTTGTCACATGATGAGAATCTTAGTAATGCTTCTGAATCATCTCTAACCTAACTCAGGAGGTCTAAGAGGCAGAGACAACCATCTACAAGGTATGTTTCTGATGAGTATGTGAATTTGATTGATGAAGGGGAACCTGAGTGTTTTCGAGAGGCCATGGAGAGTGAAGAAAATCAAAAGTGGTTGGATGCAATGCATGATGAGATGAAATCCTTGCATGATAATCACACTTATGATTTGGTGAAGTTGCCAAAAGGCAAAAGGGCTTTGGAAAACAAGTGGATCTATAGAGTGAAACTTGAGAGTAACTCAAAGTCTCCGAGGTATAAAGCCAGATTAGTGGTGAAAGGTTTCCGTCAAAGAAAGGGTGTTGATTTTAATGTGATTTTCTCACCTGTGGTAAAAATTTCATCAATTAGAACCGTGTTGAGTTTGGCAGCTACTCTTGACTTAGAGGCAGAGCAAATGGATGTAAAAACGGCTTTCCTTCATGGTGATTTGGAGGAAGAGATTTACATGAAGCAACCTGATGGTTTTCTTGTTGAAGGCAAGGAAGACTATATGTGTAGACTAAGAAAAAGTCTATATGGTTTGAAGCAAACTCCAACGCAGTGGTACAAAAAGTTAGAGTCTGTTATGTGTGACCAAGGATACATAAAGACTACTTCTCACCATTGTGTATTTGTTAGAAAATTTTCTAACGATGATTTCATTATCCCGTTATTATATGTTGATGACATACTTATTGTTGGGAAAAATATTTCCAAGATTGACAGGTTAAAGAAGCAGTTGGGTGAGTTCTTTGCCATGAAAGACATGGGAGCAGCTGAACAGATTCTTGGCATAAGAATCATGCAAGACAGAAAGGAGAAGAAACTTTAGATGTCACAAGAACACTATATTGAGAGAGTGTTGCAAAGGTTTCAAGTGGAAAACTCTAAGGCTGTAAGTATTCCTCTTGTTGTTCATTTTAAGTTAAGTTCTAAACAAAGTCCTTCTAGTGAAGATGAGAAAAGAGACATGGAACGAGTTCCTTATGCTTCTGTTGTGGGTAGTTTGATGTATGTAATGGTGTGTACAAGACCAGATATTGCGCATGTTGTTGGTACAGTCAGTAAATTTTTGTCAAATCCAGGTAGAGAGCATTGGAACGCTGTAAAATGGAATTTGAGGTATCTTCGTGGTACTACATGTATGAGGCTTTGTTTTGGAGGTGACAAACCTATTTTGGTGGGGTTCCCCGACTGAGATATGGCTGGAGATATTGACTTTAGGAAGTCCATTTTAGGCTATATGATTAAATTTGCAGAGGGAGTTGTGGCTTGGCAGTCGAGATTACAGAAATATGTAGCATTGTCTACAACTGAGGCAGCGTTCATTGCCATTACCGAAGCATGCAAAAAGTTGATTTGGTTGAAGAAATTCTTGCAAGAGCTTGGGTTTATTCAGGACAAATATGTATTATTTGTCGATAGTCAAAGTGCTATTCATCTTGGTAAGAATTCGACGTTTCATAGCAGGTCCAAACACATTGATGTGAGGTATCATTGGATACGTGATGTTTTGGAAGCTAAGTTGTTGGAGTTGGCTAAAGTTCATACTGATTATACTGGTTCTGATATGATGACTAAAGCATTAGCAAGAGGGAAGTTTGAAACTTGTTGTGATATCACCGGTTTGGCGATTATCTCCACATAGTTGTGAGGGGAAATGTGTTGGGTATTGGGCTCCCTTCCTATGTGGAGAAAAGCCCAAATATTGTAGTCCATGTGTATCACTTATTTAAGTGGAGAGTGGTCTAATTAGGGTTGTAAGAGAGAGACTATTTTGAGAGGAAAGACAATCACTAAAAGAGAAAAGAGAAGAGTAAACCCTATTTCTGATTTTGTTAGATCAGTCTCAGAAAAACATCGATTGCGCATTCGTTACCCGTTTGATCGGGCTGATTTTTGGACAGAAGGTTTGCAACATTCAGGTCTTTGTTTTCAACGGTCGGATCGGTGAAACGAGTTCTGGAGCGGGAGGAATTGTGCTCGAACAGCAGCAGATGTTTGAGTGTTTTTCTTTTTCTTGCTTTTCATTTGTAAGCTTTAGTGCTTTGATATTTTGGTTGGTTATAGGCACATTTTGTGCATCATTTTGAGACTCTCTTGTACCCTTATTTGATTATAGTGGAGCTATTTCTTTGGTCTAGACGACCCTTGGTTTTTACCCTTGCATTGAGGGGTTTTCCACGTTAAAATATCGGTGTTCTTTATGCTATTTTATTTTGATTAATTTGCTGCCATATATCTGTTGTTGCTCCTCACGGGTTCTTGCAAGTTGGGGGAATTTTATATCCATTGCGTATTACTTGTTATTGTGTTTCTGTGTTTATTCCCTTCACAAAATAGTTAAGCATAAATGCACATTGTTTACCATCCAAATGTATGAATTGGGATTTGTCATCAGTATAAGAATTGTAGATATGCTTTGTAGCTTTCTTACGCCGCCAAAATTACTGCAATGACATAAGTACAACCCATGTTATGGCCTATAGAAGGAGAAAAGGTTAGGATGTAATAAAATTCAAAAGTTTACTAAGAATTTCACTTAAGCCCAATTAAGATCCAAAGATAGCAAAACATGTTAAAAATTTGTTATTAGGTATAACACATTTTAAAACAAAGTACAATAATATAAAAAATATATTAAAATTCGTCCATGTTAAGGGAAGGAAGCATGATTATATAGGCACTATTTAGAGTCTCACAAGGAAAAGAAAAAGGAAATCATGTAATGCAACAATGAATTAATTTAGTGGTTGTATAGTCTTATGGAAAGTTAAAAAGTACACAAAGAGGGAAAAAGGAAGTTAATCTTTCTAAGATGGATTAGATAAGACATGGTACTCGAATTATAAAAAAAAACAAGGAATCATTAGATTTCTGATAGTTGAGTTGTTATTCTCTTATCAAAAACGAAATTAGAACTAATTCTAATATTTGTTGCCTTCAATCACTATTTCAAAATTTATTTGACCGTTACAAAGTCAATTGTAATCTTGTGTATTGCTTTTTTTATCTTATAAGAGGTGGTAAATATCAATTGAGATAGGACTTAATTAAATACCTTGTGTATTTATATGAATGAATAAATTACATTGAGGTACCTTGAGAAGATTACCAAGTGAAACTGGTGGTTGGGAAGCACAACACTTACACTCTCTATAAATGTGAGAAATTATGATCCCGAAGCTCCTAATCTTGGGTAGGAAATTGTTTCACCTATTTAGCAATCAGAAAGGAATAATATTTTTGTTGGAAAAGACTTGAATAGTATTATTGAAATCACACTTAAGCATCAAGTCTAACCATCCCTTGTCATAAGCAATATAAATAGAATACATGGAAACAGTGAGCTCATAATAAATTCGTCTAGAAGCACCATTTGTATTACATTTTATCCAAGTAGGCGGAAGGGGAGTCAAATCAACTTGCTTGATTAAAGATGGAGGAGGGGGATAACAATCAACTTTGAAAAACTTTGAACTCTTTCAAGGAGAAGGACATGTAACTCTTAGAGTTAGATGTTATAGGTTGAACTTGACTAGCAATTCAGTTGACAACTTGATTGAGGCTCACATTAGTTGACATCAAAAGATTAAATTAATACACATCCAGATAAGTCTCCAGCTTCTACTATTCATCTACGTTTTGAGGAACGTATGTTTCCTCGCAGGGCCAACCAAAAACTAAATATAGGGTGGGTATATTGAAATCTCTGGATGGTACAAAAATAATATGATAAACATTCTTAATCACATATGTAGCACACAGTCTCAAGTTACATACATATGTTGTCAATGCAATAAAATTCTAACTCAACTCAACACTTCAATGTCATATGGTACTAAAACTACTCTGAAGTACTTGTTTAGGAGAGGCAGTAGTATGCCACCACATAAGTGAACGAATAATCACATATGCAGTCGCGTCCTCACAAACCCACTTGACCCATCCCAATACATATAAGCGATCATTAGGATTAAACTATGGTTGCATAATAGCTTCCGACATTGAAGAATTAATCCAAGTAACATAGGAATTCCTCCTAGAATACCACAAGGTCGGATCTCCCTTGCAGACTCGATCGGGACCTCAACTGTTTAGCTCATTTAGTTGTACTTCCTAAAAAATTTATACAAAGATTCCCACAGCTAAATCGTGTATACAACATCGGGTCGAATACCCTCACAAATACATTCATCCCCTCATTCTAACACCCCAATATTTTCATATATATTATATGTGTCTTTCTTAGTAATTGTCTTGCTTTATTATTTAATGAATAATTTAATTTATGTGTGAACAAATTAATTAAATTATCACAGCCTCTATATATATTTAAATAATTAGAACCATGATTTTATGTAACTATTTTGGCGTGACAATTATATGATGATTATTTCTTGTATGATAATTTTTTATATGGTTTATTTTCTATTTTACTTATTTAGTTATATTAGAAAATCATAAAATTGATGTGTTAGACATTGTTTGTTTTATTTTAAAAATGGGCTAAAGAAGTATTTGGGGCTAGGGGAAAGTAGAATTAGTGAGACCAACGTGTACATATGTGTGTTCTTCCATATGAATTTCTTGATCCATTCCTCTTCCTCTGCTTCACACCTAGGTGCTCGCTAAGAAAATATTTTATGACCATTGATGGTGTTGTCTTGACATAATGAAGGCTTCTATATCCTTGTGTCAGCCAATTAGAAAAAGAAAGAATGAATCTTCCCCTCTTCTTTTCACACCATCGTCGTCATCATGACCAAGTTGAATTCTGAATTTCTTCCTTCCTTTTAGCATCATCTAAAGGTAAATTCCTTCCATCACTTACTTTTGATTTCATTCATCAAAGAAAAACCACTATAACAAAGTTTTCATCAGTAAATTTTTTACTTTTCCCTTGTTCTTAAATTTGTGGAACTTAGAACGTGTTGCTAGCAAGATAAACGACCTAGGTAACAATTGTTGCCACCTGCAAGTTCAACGACTAATAATTGGTTTTTTATTTGATGTTTGATACAGTTTGTTGTTTATATAGTTCTTGTTTTTGAAAATAAGTTGTTGTTTCATTTTTTAATTTAGTTGTTGCGTTATGTGATACATTGTTGTTTTATTAGTTATATTTTTATTTTAAATTTAGTTGTTGATTTTCTCCTAAATTTAATTGTTTTTATTATTAACTTGTATGAAAAGTGAAATTTTTAGAAGTTCAAATTTGCATATAGTTTTTATAAGTTAAAATATGCATGTACGGGGAACACTCCATTATTGGGAGCTACCACTACAATACACAAGTACCTCGATTAGACGCTGGGAGTCTTCGACAAGTCAATGAGTCTACGTAGGCTTGAATCATTAGATGATCGGACCAAACCCATTCCCAATTTCCGGTCCAACCGGATGAACCATTTGGTCCAATCTTGTTATTAAAACATTGCATGAATGTTATGTCCAACCTAATTGTGGTGTAGTTTGGTACCACATGTAATTGTAGAGTCAAGTGTGCATAATGTTGCATTGCACATTCAAACTTGTTGTTGATTGTTGTGTTAAAGTATTATTATTGCTAATTATACTTAATATATGTGAAGAATGTGATATGTGTGTGTGTGGGCGCACTTGTTTAGTGTACCCTTTTTGTAACTTAAACACGATATTGATGTACTCGCCCTTTCGTTATTTATGTGCAGCGTTGTAAAGATGCAAACAACCTCTAGGCTACCACTAATGAATAGCGACAAATTCATACTTGTTATCATATAGGCTTTCTATTTTATTTTATTTTTGTTTCCTTGTATGTCAAGATGCTATTTACTTTGGGTTTTCTTATTTTATTTGCTCTAACACGTGACAGAAGGGTTGGTTAATAACTATTTTTTGAAATGTTTTATACTATTTGAATTTTCGAGTGTTGATTATAAATGTGTTTGACTAAGTTGGATTTTTTTTGCTAATTTATTTAAATTTGGTTCGAGTTTGGTGACTTACTTAGAATAAAAGTAGTAGCGACCCAGTTACGTGATCAGAGGCAGAAGTAAAAAAAGACTGCAAAATTTAAAGTGACACAAGAATTTATCTTGATTCACCACCAACTTGGTAGCTACGTTTAGTCCCGTCACTCAGAAGGATTTAATTCACTAACTCAAAACATAAATTACACAACACCTGACCCTACAAGTCAGTCTTCTCAAAACAACGTGACACCTACAGACTTTTTGAGAAACACAAACACCTTGACTCTATAAGCCAAGTCTTTTCAACACAACCTGAAAACCTACAGATTGCTTGAGGAACATGAAAGCCATTATCGGGTTGGGTTACAAGAGTTTGGAACAAATAGGTTTGCTTCTAACAAGCTGATTGTAACAATGACTCTCACACTAGAAAACACTTAAGAAAATATTTCTTTTGAGCAAATGTTTCTCTAGACCTTAACCTTATGATCTCTCATGACTTAGGAAATTTTGTGCTTGTGAGTTCTCTTATTTTCTTCTTCAACCTTATGTATCTATTTATAAAATAGGTTAGGGTTTCTCCATTGTCCTTGCAAAATCTGAATCATATCCTTGCAAATAATAATTGTATCTTCTTGTGAGTGTTTCTTCTTGTAAACAATTCTTGATCGTATCTTCTTGTAGATTTTGGTCAACACTTCTTTCAAATAATTCATATCTTCTTGTGAAAAATCTTGATCAAATCCTTTTGTAAATAATTCATATCTTCTTGTGATAAATCTCGATCAAATCTTCTTTTAAATAATTCACATCTTCTTGTAGATAAATCTTGATCAAATCTTCTTGTAAATAAATCATATATTTTTGTGATAAGATCTTGATCATATCTTCTTTAAATCTTGATCATGTCTTCTTTTCAACTTGGTCAAAGATTTTCTTCGATTATTAATCTGAATCAAATCTTATTTTAGATTGTCTTCAAAAACACGAATCTTGTTTCATACTTTTGCTTGATTTGAGCTTGAATGGATTCAGGTTGTTCTTGGATCTTCCCAAATTTTTGATTCGGCTAAGTCTTCTTTTCATACTTAATTCTTTCAATTTCAGCCATTGACTTTTCATTAGAGGCATTGACTTTCTTGTTTGAGTGAAATGATGTGTTTCTTGAATAATGATAGTTAGAGGCATAATTACATGACTCATAATTAGTGGCATTGGGTAAATCACCTTGTCGAAACTTCAGAATTAGTGCAACATTAGAGATTGCATATCAGAGATAGCATTTGGAGTGTGTTGCACCATTTTGATCAGCGGATTGTGAGCTTTGAATTTATGTTTTGAACAATCTCTTTAGAGTTAATTATATCTTGATATGAACTATTCAGAGGTAGTCTTCAGACTCAATTTTAGAGCCATTCCTAGACCCAAACACATGGTCTTCATCTTAATATTCTTGTGGACGTTTACTCTTGTCGTTGTAGCTCTTTTACCTATCGAGATAAGCTTTCATTTTATCATAAGTTTTACTTGCTTTTTGTTCTGTTGTAGCAAGTTCGATCCAATAATTTGAGTTTCCCTTGTTTCACACCAACATAAAGGTGTGTGAAACTTTTGTCGATGCAATTCTTCATAGGGTGTCATCTCTATGCTAGAGTGAAAACTATTATTGTATGTGAATTCAATTAGTGATAGAAAATCATCCAAACTTCCTTTGTGTTCTAAGACACATGCTCTTAAGAGATCTTTTAAGGGCATAATGGTTTTTTGGTTAGACCATTTTTCTATATCAAATTGTTTCCAAAATGTTAAGGTAAACGTCGAATCCCTGTTACCTACTATGTTGGTAGGTATCCCATGTCACCTTACTATTCCATTAATGTAAACTTGAGTCAACTTCTCTATACGAAATGTTTGATTTATAGGTATGAATTAAGAATTTGTCAACCTATCAATCCCTGTCCAAAGTGCATCAAATTTATTATGAGTTTTTGCTAAACCAAGTGCGAAATTCATTGGCACCCTATCCTACTTCCATTTGTGAATATCCAATGATTGGAGTAATTATTCTTGTTACTGATGTTAAATCATTGCCTTTTGACATGTCATACATGACTGTACATATTCTGCTACCTCTTTCTTCATTCCTGACGACTAGAACAATTTGTTCAAGTCTTGGTACATCGTTGTGGCTCTGGGATGATAACTAACTTTCCCTTATGACCTTCTTCAAATACAATTCTCCTAATATCTTAATTTCAAGGAGTAAAAATTATCTCCGATCAACACCATGTCTAAACTCTATCTATCATCCATCCATTTGGTGTTCCAACACCATTTTCTAAAGTTCACTGGATATGATGGTATCATCCAATAATATATTATTTTCTCCAAATCTCTCATCTAAGTTCAAATTTTGAAATTCTTGCACCAACTCTTGTTCTCTTGCTGGAAGTTTTCCTCCTCAAAGAGTTTGCCATTATGTTCGCCATTCCCCGATGGCATTGCAATGTGGTGTGATCCTCCTTAATGAAATCCATCATTTTCCCCTACGTACTCTTTAATTCTTTCTGATCAAACAAATACTTCAAACTTTTATCATCACCGAAGGTTGCAAACATTGCCCCATATATTTAGGGTCTCCATATCTTAACACAAACCTTGTGTTCTTGATAACATGCATTACAATATACATCAAACTGACCCATTAGATCTAGTAAGATCAGTACATGTGATGTCATCATCATCTCTTTTCTTGTTAGTGGCATTGTGGGCGAAGCTATTCTTGAAAATACTTCAATGAATCTTCTATAATACTCTGCTAATCTAAGAACACTTCAGGCTTCTTCAACTGTGTACGGCCTTACCATTTCAGCATTGTCTCAACCTTAGAGTGGTCTATTACGACATCTTCTCGATAACATGTCCCAAGAAAATGTTGACTCTAATATGATTGTATCGAGGCCTCATGTTAATCTTGGAAACTAAAGTTACCTCTAGTTTACACAAAATAACATTATACTACTAAGACGTATAAGAGAGTAGATTTTACTTCAATTGCATAGATTAATAGTATAAACATTTGCTCATTTGAATCCACTTAGATTTGTGCGGAAACGTACGTGGAACTCACCAAGGTGCTAATTAGGGATTATGTATAATAGATATGATTAGAAAATGATAATGGCTCCAATTGATGACTTGTATATATGTAATGCCAAAAGAAGACAAGAAAACAATCTCGTACTAACCGATAAATTAAGCCCCAATTTCCTGCATGCATATGCATACTAAGGATATTTGGATTCATCTTTTGCATTTGAGCTTTCATTCGCGAAATTACATTAAAAAAATAAGAACAAATTTACATTGGTGCCAAGAATGAGTTAATTAAAAAGTTTCACATTAGTTAAAAAAATAACGTTGAATAATATTTAATTGAAAGGAATATACTCATTGTCTTAAGGATCTGAATAATGTGGTGTCCAACTTACTTATATGATTATTGTTAATCTAATGTGGTGATTTTCAAGCTCCCCCTTACAATCTAACAGATGGTATAAGAGTGGGTGGTTGACTGAGGTTTTATCGATACATTGTATTAGAAGTCTTTTTGATCAAGGGTGTTAACATGTAGCGTGTGCCGTTGATGTCCGGCCAACAGTGATGTAAATATGTGTAGATTAGATGAAAAAGCTTCTCCTTGGGATATTCATACCCTTATAAATGAATGAACTCTTAACTTGAAAAGAGATTATTGGTGCCAAGTGTGAGTTAAAATGTCTCATTAGTTGAAAAAGTGAATGATTAACAGTATAAATACTCATTCCCTTAAAGATTTTTGAATAACGTGTAGTATTGTAATGTGGGTTGTTTTTAGCCAATGTAATAATTTCCAGTATATTAACAAGTGAAAATCGCACTAGAATTGATAAACGGAAATGAAGAATATAATCGGGAATCGTAGGATTAATTAGCACACGCATCAAAATTATTTAATAATTGTAAAATGCAAAATAATAATCATACTGAGTCATACTGTTTTTCTGTATTATTTATATAATATTATATAATAATAAAAAAATTCTAATAAGGTATAAAAAAACAGTATGAAATTTGGTCAATTTTATATATTTTCTCAACAAATTTTAGTAATTTCAATTAATTGATTATGTCTAAGAATATTTATTCCCCCAATAATCATGACCATGAACGAATTCTTACTTATGAATATGCCATGATTGATAAAAATAAAAATAAAAATAAATAAATAAAAAAGAGCAATATATATGAGGTCACAATGTAGTAAGCTGGAGGTGTACAAACTGACAAACCGATTAAAAAAAGTAGGGCTAGACATGTATGACAAACCGACTGAAGACACAAAGTAGTGAGTGATGACCTCCCCCACATGAGTATGACAGAAGAAGAGAGAGGAGAAGGAATGGGGACAAAGCCACAAAATACACAAATGCGGATTACAAAATTAATGTTGTAGGATATATACACACTCTCTCTCAAGTAGAAACAATTATTTTTTTTGAAAAAGCTAGTAGAAACAAATTAAGAGAAGGAAAATGAGAGTGGAAAAGAAGATTAAGACAACAAGCTAGCTTCAATTGGTCGATGCCCTATGGCCCACACATGTTTTTATTAATCCGGCAACGTGTTTGACTTGTTTTCATGTCCTATATATTTTAAGGATTTTGTTTTGAATTTTTGTAAAGTCAGCCACAAATATTTAACGGGTAGATATTAAAAGTTTAACTATACACGCACTGTTTTTCGCACGCCCAAGATCACTTATAATGGTCTCGTTTACTTCTCAAAATCATACTCCCTTTTTATAACCGAGTTTTTCATATAAAGTATAAAAGTAGTTGATGTAATTAATAAGCATATCTTCAATGGAGCTATTATTAAATTATTTCTTTTTATTGTTTTATTTTCATTGTTTGATTTGATTTGTATACGATTTTAAAAAAATATATTAATTTTATTAATTTTAATGATAAAATAAATATTATTTATTTAAATATTTTTATTAATTATATTTAATTAAGAAATTTGATAAATTTAAATAAAAAAATAAAAAAAAAATTATACTGATATTATAAAATGACAAATAATGTTATAATAATTTTTTTAATAGTACTTATAATTAGAGATGGAGAGAATGACCTATTAATTTTTTTTTTGTTAACTCTAGATTATTAGATCGATAAGCTAATTAAATGAAATAGTTTGGATGGATATGTACTTTAATTAATAAAAGATCTTTATTAAGTACAGTGGTTAATTGCAGTTCTACTAATCAATATGTCAATGTTGTGTGTCGCAGATATTTTCACGGACATGGATGTAAGAAATTAGCTTGATGTGATAGATTCTTGGTAGTGATTTTTCTATGGTCCATTTGATTGTTTGCTAAATGTTTAGCTAGTCATAAGTCAACAAGATATACTAAAGATATAGTCCTAACATATAATTCAACTGCTATAATTTCAGAGATTGACTAATGTTAGAGGTGAACCTTTCGAAACAAATTGAATGGCCCAAAACGAAAGTCATTGACTTGGTCTAAATAATTTTTTTTTATCTTCGATTACACAATAACTATCATATTTATAAAAATATATATATATATATTATTCTAAAAAAAAGAATATTAAATATTTTTAATTGTATCAACAGATTAATATTGTATGTATAACTATTAAGTTATTATTCTCTATTAACATTTAATAGTAGATGTGGATAGTTCATTAACCAAACCATATTAGACCAAATTTATAGTTCGTTTTCAGTTTCAAAAATCACTTTAGTAAAAGCTAGTCTTTTTTCCAAACTGGTTTCCATTCGATTCAGAAAAAAATTAGAACCAGTTTAAATTCAAATCTGGTTTAATACATACGATCCATTTTTAAAGTTAGTATTCAATTCAACTTTTTTTTAAAAAAGCCAAAATAATATAAATATATAAACTATGAAGCTCAAATATGTAGTACGTGAGTGCGATCCGATTCGGTAACGTCGATGCGTGAAATTTTTGAAATTGAAGATATGAATTAACTTGAATACGTTAGCAAAAAAAATATTAAAAAAATTATATATATGTAAAATACTTATAAAGAAAGATGTATTGATCATTCTTCATAAATATATAATTATAATGATCATAATTTTTATAATATATTTTAGAAAAAATGCCTCTTGCAGTCCTTTAATTTAATTTCAATAACAATTCAGTCATTTATTTATTTTTTCCGATTTGATCATTTTTGTCTTAAAATGTCAACAATAATATCATTTTTTACAGTAACTTAAAAAATTATCATCATCTTCAAACAACACATAGAAAATTAACTATCATTTTCAAGACAATTCATATATTCATCGAATCCATAACTCAAATATTCAAATAAACTCATATCTTCACATCCAACAAAATCAAATTCATCAAATAACGAACTCACACTTTAAGACATGATCCTCAAATCACCAAGACAATATCTTCTTCTTTTTTCTATCCTTCTCCAAATCAAATCCCTAACCTAAGTCTTAAAATGTGAATTCTTTATTTGATGGATTTGTTGTTGTTGTTGGAGATGAAAATATGAGTTTATTTGAAGATTTGAGTTATGAATGATGAAAATATGAATTTTGTTCAAAATGATTACTAATTTTCTTAGTTTTGTTTGAAGATGATGATGAATTTTCTAGATCAAATTATTAATTAAAATTAAATAAATGATCAAATCATGAAAGAAAGAAAAAATAAAGGACTGAGTTGTTGTATGAAATTAAGTTAAGTAACCACATGAAATATTTTGTCTATATTATAATTCATGTGTTAGGATATCAACTAAAATATCATTAAAAGAATTTAAATAAATATTAGTTTTATCCAATATCTAACAATTTAAAAGCAGTTTAAATTGTCTCATCCATACAAAAAAACATAGTTTTGAAATCTCATTCATTAAGAGTAACATATTTTAAAGTGGATCATGTACATCTCCATTGATGTCCCAAAAAATTGTCTCACCTTCTTTATTTCTTTGATTTTCATAGGATACGTATCTGCGAGTATTCTAGAAGTATCGAATAAAATAATTTTTAAAAAATAAAAATAATAATTTTGATATTTTTAGGGTATGTATTTGCAAGTATCGATATCAGATATAAATCTGATATGGGCATGTCTCTATTTTTGGAGTATTTGGACTTCATAGTAAGTAAACAAACCCAATTCTTAGTACAAGGCATACCAAGAATGAGACCAAAATTACAATGATCTTATATACAGAACATACAAATAAAAATCAGGTAACACACCCATGGGTTTATTTGTATGTTAGAACAGTTCAATTAAAACAGATCTAAAAAAAGTTTACTATAATAACAAATTTGCCGCCGCTTTTTTTTTGTGCAGCTTTTTTTTTAATATGTATGTTAGATAAGTTCGATTAGACCAGATCTAATAAAGTTTTCTTGTGTAGCCTTTGTTTTTTTTTAATGTGTATGTTAGAACAGTTTTCTTGCCACTGCTTTTTTTTTTTTTTGCAGTTTTTTATTATTATGTATGTTAGATCAGTTTAATTAGAATAGATCTAATAAAGTTTACTATAATAACAAATTTGCCACCGCTTTTTTCTTTTGTGCAGTTTTTTTTTCAATCTGTATGTTAGAACAGTTCAATTAGAACAAATCTAACAAAGTTTATCATAATAACAAATTTACCACCGCCCTACTTATTATATTGGATTTATAACAACCGATCTAATATCGACGATGTAACAAGGTTAAAATGCACTAGTGCCACCCAAAGGTGAGGCAACCTATCATCAACCCTTTACACCCTACAACCCAAGCAAACCAATGGATTGGTTCACCATGACATAACTCTACATATTAAAGCATTTTCTTTTTACTTTCACCCACCACCATGATAGAATCTTAATGCGTTCTACCGCAACTATCAAATCAAAAGCAATATTGTTAAATACGACCTTATTTCTAGCACGTATGATAGAACAAACACACACGATCCCAATAACCACAAGCCTATCTCGAATCAACTTTCCTCCCACTACTAAATTAGAGAAAAATAAAATGTGTTGATGCACTTGTCTCGGCCACACCAACGAAACACCAAGCCACTGAATGACAAGCTTTCACACCTCAACAAATGTCAAAACTCTAGGAACAAGTCTAGAGAATTCTCTTCACTTCCGCACTCCGCTGAACAGAATCCATTCTCAACAGATATTGCCCCGCACTTCACCAAATTGGACTTTGAAGGAAAACGATCATCTAGCAATTTCCCCATAAATAAAGACACCTTCAAGTGGACCATCTTATTCCCAGTGATATAAGCAAACTAATACAAAAAGGTATTTTGACAAAATGAAAGCATTTAGTAGGCTCCTTTGACAGTGTATTCTACATGTTTCCCATTATGCCAGCACAAATGATTTGCTACATTTGTCTACAAAAAAGGTTGTCCACCAATGTAATACATTGCCCCCAACAACTCATCCTCTCACTAAAACAACACACGCCTCCATCTCCACCCTCTTCCACCTACCCCTAACCCATTTGTCACCATAGAAGCCATCGACACATCTTTATCTACAACAAGGCTAAACAACCTATGAAACCTATCTTTGAGGGCCACTCAACTAATCCCCGAATCCTTCCAAAACAAAGTACTTAAATCATCACCACCTCCCTAGAAAAACTACTCCAAAACCAACACCTTTGCTCTCCCTTGTAAAACACATGTTTTTTATGAAGACAAAAACCAAGAATTGTGATCAAAGTAACAAAACTCAAAAAGAAGTCCAAATATCATAGTTCAACTTTAATCAAAAATATTAGATGTTTAATCAATGTAAAGGTACATGATACAATCAATACCTCAAAAGTACATGAGAACCATTCATCTTTACATATGCATAAAAAGGATTTTCGCATGTCAAAATTACATTAACAATGTTTAAAATTAATGTTTTTGACAAAAAGCAATGTCGTATTCGAATACAGTATACTGTATTCGAATACAGATGCTAAGTCAGTAGCAAAAACTTGACATCTGTATTCGACTACGAAGTGCTATAATCGAATACAAGTGCTAAGTCAGTAGCTTAGACTACACATCTGTATTCGACTACAACCTGCTGTAGTCAAATACAAACAGCAAGTCAGTGGCAAAATAAACATATTTGTATTCGACTACATAACCTTTGTATTCGAATACAAGGTGAAAATTTTGAATAAATTTGAACGTTATAAGAGTTGTATTCGAATACATACATACGTATTCGAATACAACTAGAAACAATGCAATTTTTCAGATATGAAATGGCTCTAGATCATTGCATTTGTTCATCAAACCTCTTGGAACAATGGCCACTGATCTGAAGTGATGTCTATGGAGTATAAATACCCCATAGTTTCAGATTAATGATTACACAATCCTACTACCAAACCTTGAACAACTTTGAACAATTTTCTGATTTTTTTACTCAAAGTTATTTTTCATATTTCAAGTACTTGCATTTCATTTTCATATCATTGAGAAAGGTTCTCAAAGTACTTGAAGTAATATTGGATTGATATCATTATACCTCTCTTATATTCTTATTCCAAATCAAATTACATTGTTTGTAAAAGAAAGTAGTACTTTCTTAAAGTAGTCTAATCTAATATAGTGGTGTGCTATCTTAGAAGTTTTTGTTAGAAGTTTGTAGTAGAGATCCTAGGGTGGGATTTGTACATTTTCTGACAATAGTGGAGAAATCACTTATAGTGTGCAAGAGGACTCGATGTACCCTTGGTCATAAGGGGAACCAGGATAATATTGTTGTGTTCATTTAATTGCTGCCATTTACCTATTGTCACTTACTATTCTAAAGCAGAAAAATCTATCACCAAATCGCTAAAAACAAGAAAATTTCCTAAACACCTAATTCACCCCCCTCTTAGGTGCACCTCTGTACTTACAATTGGCATCAGAGATGGTGGCAGTAGTAACAAACCATGGCTTCCGCACAAGCTGTTTTCAGAGATGGTGGCAGTAGTAACAAACCACCATGCTTCGTTGGAGAGCACTATGACTTTTGGAAGATACGTATGCAAGCGTATCTTGAAGCATAAGGAGACGACATATGGGATGCAGTTGAAATGGTCCTTACATTCCAAAAACGGTCATCAACACTAGAGAAGAAACAAAGATAAAAACTTCATCTACTGGCGATGATAAAAGAAAAATGTTGTTCAATTAGAAGGCTAAAAATATGCTACAATCAACACTAGGAATGGATGAATTCTTTCGTGTATCTCACTGCAAAATGACCAAAGAAATATGGGATACGCTGGAAGTAACTCATGAAGGGACCATTGAGGTAAAAAGATCTAAACTCAATACACTATCTCAAGAATACGAATTATTTCGAATGCAGCCCCGGAGAGTCTATCTTAGACTTACAGAAAAGGATCTCCCATTTAACCAACCACTTGTCGGCACTCGGGAAAATCTTCACCAACGATGAATTAAATCTAAAAGTATTAAGATCATTAGCGAGGGCTTGACAACCAAAAGTGACAGCAATCTCCGAAAAGAAAAGCCTATCCAAAATGTCTCTTCCTGTATTGTTCGGAAAACTTCAAGAACACGAAATTGAACTTGGAAGGTTAGAACATAATGAAAGTCAAGAAAAGAAAACCAAAAACATTGCTTTAAAGGCCGAATCAAAAGAACAAATCAAAGAAGAAAATTCAGATGAAGATGAAAACATCACTTTCTTCGTTAAGAAATTTGGTAAGTTTCTTAAAAATGATAGAACTTTCAAAAATAAAAGTTTTAGAAAGAAGGATAATTCTACTTCAAGCCAAAACTTCACTTGCTTTGAATGTGGTAAGCAAGGACACATCAAGGCAGATTGTCCGAATATTATCAAGAAAAATGCCATCAAAAAGAAAGACTTCAAAAAGGCATACATAGCTTGGGAAGACAACGAAGTGAGTTCATCTTCAGAAACAGAAAGTGAAGAATGCGCTAATGTTGCATTAATGGCATCGCATCAATCAGATGATGAAGAAAAGGTTAGTAACATAGACTCCACTCGTCATAATAAGACTAATAGTGAATTAATTATCGAATATAATGATGCTCAAAATGCCATTAAAGAACTACTTATCGAATGTAAAAATCTGTTCAAATTAATGTCAACCCAAAAGAGACAAATTTCAACTCTTCAAGAAAAAGTTGACACTATGGAGAAGGATTCTGAAAAACTAAAACAGAGTTTTACATGTAATAAGTCTGATTCCCTCTCTTTCAAGGTTTTTTCAATTATATAGAGTAATTTAGCGATACGAAAACGGACAAATGGGATTGGAAAATGTTTTGAATTTGCAAAGATACTCAAATGACAAAAGTGGTCTTGGATACTCAAAATTTGATAAACCAAGCTTGAATAAAACCATTTTTGTTAAAGCAAGTAATCAATCCAATCAACAAAAGGTTATAATTATGCAAAAAGATCATCATTATAAAGAGAAAATTATTCAAAATAAACCTCACACACATACTATTAAAAATAGATTTCCTCCAACGTGTTCTTATTGTGGTCTTAATGGTCACACACCTAATGCCTGTCACGTTAGAAACGTTAGTGTTCCAAAAGGGCATTATGTGTGGGTAAAGAAAGGTACTAACCATCAAGGACCCAAAGCACATTGGGTACCTAATAAAACTTGATTTTAATTTTCTAGGTATGTACACAAAGTACCTCAAATATGTGGTACTTGGATAGTGGATGCTCTAAACATATGACGGGTGATAAAACAAATTTTTCAGCTTTAACTCTTGAATCAAAGGGATATGTGGTCTATGGAGACAACAACAAAGGAAAAATTTTAGGCGTTGGAAAAGTTGGTACAGCCCCATCTCCTTCGATTGAAGATGTTTTGTATGTTGAAGGTCTAAAGCACAATCTCATAAGCATTAGCCAGCTTTGCGAAAAAGGATACAAAATAGTCTTCAACAAAGATGAATGCATCATCCAAAATGAAGCTACAAATGAAATTCAGTTTATCGGTAAGCGCTTCAAAAACATCTTTATACTTAATCTTGATGATTTATCCTTAAAAATGAAATGTCTTTTGGTGAGTGACAACAATGATGCATGGCTATGGCATAAAAGAATTGCACATATCCATATGGATCATTTAAACAAGTTGGTCAAGCATGATCTTGTTATAGGCTTGCCAAAAATGAAATTTATAAAGGATAAACTGTGTGATGCTTGTCAAAAAGGTAAGCAAACAAAGATTTCTTTCAAACCTAAAAATGTTATATCAACTTCAAGACCACTTCAATTAATACATATGGACTTGTTTGGTCCATCAAGAACCAAAAGTCTTGGTGGAAATTCATATGGACTAGTAATTGTTGATGATTACTCAAGGTTCACTTGGACCTCATTTTTGGCAAGTAAAAATGAAGCTTTTAAAGCATTTAAAAACTATGCCAAACTAGTCCAAAATGAACAATCAGCCAAAATTATATCAATTAGAAGTGATCACGGAGGAGAATTTCAAAATACCTCTTTTGAAGAATTTTGTGAAGAAAATGGAATTTTCCATAACTTTTCTGCACCTAGAACACCTCAACAAAATGGGGTTGTTGAGAGAAAGAACATATCTTTGGTAGAACTTGCAAGGACCATGCTAAGCGGTAAACACAGCATGCTATGTATCCAACCGGGTAATCATTCGGCCAATTCTTAAGAAAACTTCTTATGAACTCTACAAAGGAAGAAAGCCCAACATCTCTCACTTCCACATTTTTGGATGTAAGTGTTTCGTGCTAAACAATGGTAAGGAAAACCTTGGAAAATTCGATGAGAAAGCCGATGAAGGTATCTTTATTGGTTACTCATTATCTAGTAAAGCTTTTAGAATTTTCAATAAAAGAACCTTGTTAGTCGAAGAATCAATGCATGTATCTTTTGATGAAACTAACCCCTTGAAAGAGGACAAAAATATTTCTTATGATGATGATGATTTTGAAAGTAATGATACAAGAAAAGAACATCAAGATGATCAACCAATTCAAGAAAGTGAAGTCAACATTGAAAAGCAAGATGATAATCTTCCTAAGGAATGGAGAACCCATAGAGATCACCTAATTGATAACATTATAGGCAATATCAACAAAAGAGTTACAACAAGACTAAAACTACAAGATGCTTGCCTGAATATGGCATTCATTTCTCAAATCGAACCCTCCAAGATTGGTGAAGCACTTAAAGATGATCAATGGATACTTGCCATGCAAGAAGAACTAAACCAATTTGAAAGAAGCAAAGTATGGGAAATTGTTCCTAATCCAGGAAATAAACACATCATTGGTACCAAATGGGTGTTTAAAAATAAACTTGATGAAAACGGTATAGTTGTTCGAAACAAGGCAAGATTGGTCGCTCAAGGATACAATCAAGAAGAAGGGATTGACTTTGATGAAACATTTGCTCCAGTAGCAAGGTTAGAAGCAATTCGATTACTACTTGCTTATGCTTCTTCTATGAATTTTGAACTGTTTTAGATGGATGTCAAGAGTACTTTTCTCAATGGATACATTAATGAAGAAGTATATGTCAAACAGCCACCCGGCTTTGAAGACTTCAAGAATCATTCACATGTTTTCAAATTAAAGAAAGCTCTCTATGGTCTAAAACAAGCTCCAAGAGCTTGGTATGATAGGTTAAGTACCTTCCTTTGTGAACGAGGATTTGTAAAAGGAAAAGTCGATAAGACATTATTTATTAAAAGAAATAATGGTCATACTTTATTGGTTCAAATCTACGTTGATGATATCATATTCGGATCAACAAACAATGACATATGTGAAGAATTCTCATTAATGATGCAAGGAGAATTTGAAATGTCTATGATGGGAAAATTAAATTATTTTCTTGGCCTTCACATCAAGCAACTCAAGCATGGCATCTTCATAAATCAAGCAAAGTATTGCAAGGAATTATTAAAAAAAATTGAGATGGAAAACTGCAAAGAAAGTGCGACTCCTATGGGGTCCGAAACCTATGTTGACAAAGATGAATCTGGTATTTCAATAGACATATCAAAATATCGAGGTATGATTGGATCTTTATTATATCTAATGGCCAGTCGGCCAAATATTACGTTTAGTGTCTGTTTGTGTGCAAGATTTCAGGCGGATCCTAAAGAATCACATCTTGTAGCAGTAAAAAGAATTATGAAATATTTGAAAGGAACAACCAATGTAGGCCTATGGTATCCAAAAGGTTGCATATGTAGTCTCGTTGGCTATTCTAATTCTAATTATGCAGGATGCAAAACGGGTCGTAAAAGCACAAGCGACACTTGCCATATCTTAGGAAATGCATTAGTATCATGGTCTGCAAAAAGCAAGCGTGTGTTGCCCTTCGCACTGCTGAAGCTGAATACGTAGCCGCAGGAAGCTGTTGTGCACAGATTCTCTGGCTCAAACAGCAATTATATGATTATGGACTTGACCTCGGATGCATTCCACTAAGATGTGACAACACCAGTGCAATAAATATCTCAAAGAATCTAATCATGCACTCACGAACTAAACACATTGATATACGTCATCACTTTCTACTATCGAAAACGATCTCTAAATTGCAAGGTACCTATACTTTGTAACCACTCTTTAAGATCTAAAATTTCCTTTTGATAAGTTGTTAGAATTCATTATTTGATGCTTATTTTTTTTTAATATATGAATATGTGCCTTACATGTTGTATTTCTTGTGGAAAAATTCGTTTTTAAGCAAAAACTCGAAAATGTAGCCGAATACACAGTAACTGCATTCGAATACACATTTGCAGAAATTTCTGTATTCGAATATAAACCCTTGTGTAATCGAATACACATACCCAGAACCACCTGTATTCGAATACAACAAGAGTGTAGTCGAATACAGGTTCGCGTTTTCCTTCATATATATAGCTTTTTCAGTTTTAGGTCATTTTTACACATTTCGTATTCGAATACAGCCAGTTTTTCCAACAAGAGCAACTAGTTACCCAATCAACATTCTTTACAACCTAGATCAATCCTAACTCATACCTACCATTCAAAATCAGATTTCTTAAAACCCAAAACCCCAATTTTTCCCAAAATCCGTAAAACCCTTTAAAACACCATGGATGCTCACAAGAGAGGACCAAGAACCAAACATGCAGTAATGGGCCACTCAAGGAAGAGAACAAAAAATGCAAATATAACGGATTTATCTCGTGTACTTCACACACCGGAACAAATCGACCGGTTTCGCACCATCTACTCGGACAAGATAATCATCATCCAAAATTTGGTACTCTTGATTCCTTCTCTGCATTTAAATTTCTTGAATTACTCAAAGCACAACATGTGGAAGATTTTATCAGTTACAAAGGTTCTATCTATCCTGATTTGGTTAGGGTCTTTTACTGCAATCTTTCCAAAGAAGGCTATAGTTTAATCTCTCGAGTAAAAGGCAAAACCATTAAGATAGACACTCCAACCATGGGTGAAATTTTGCAAATTCCCTTTGAAGGTCAAAAACTTAGGCCCGACAACTTGTGTGAATGGGAAGATATCACTAAATATGATGCGTATGTTGCCTTATGTCGATTTGACAAAAATACTATGGAACAAAAGAAAAATCAAGTTGGTTCTGAATACGCTCGGCAACGGTATGGAGTTGGCAATCTCACTGTTGACTACCGACTTCGGCATTACTTTCTGAGTTACATCTTGGTTCCTAAGGTTGGGAATTACTCTTAGATTTCAAAATTTGAACTGCAGATCATGTACTTCATGTTTGAGGGATGTCCACTCAACTAGGCGTACTTTGTTAAATCTATCATGTTTGCTTCAAAGGAAGCTATTGGGTTACCGTACGCCAAGGAGGTCACTCGGATTCTGGAACATTTTGGGGTGGACTTCTCTGGAGAAGTGGTGTGTACACCCATTAAGGAAAACTTGTTGGATTTGAGTGTGCTTCCAAGCATGAAAATAGTGTGGAATGCCCAGCTTCAAACATATGTGCATAAAAGTGATCTTGGTCAATCGTCTACTGCCGCTGAAGAAGATACGGCTGCCCCCGCAGATAATGCTGCCCAAGCGGAGGATGATGGCGAGGAAACAACATCCGATGATGACCACGTGTCAAATCGTATGGTGATGGACAAACGTAACTCCTTACAGACCTTCCTCACCGGCCAATTTCAGCACTTGAACACCTCCTTCGACACTCAATTTCACACTATTGAAACCACCATTGCCACCAATCATGAAACCATGCTACAAGAACTTAGTGCTTTATCTGACAAAATTGACCATCTTCACCTTCCACCGGATGTTTGATCTGTCGCTCGAATACTAGGAATAGTTTTTGATGTAGCTTGTTTAACAGTTCTTATGATGTTTTCCTTAATTTTCCTTTTCAATATGTTTTTCGTTGTAATACTTGAACATGATTCTGGTTATTATGCAATATTTTCTTTGATATTCGAATATTATCTTTTATATTTACTTTGTGTGATGCTTTCCCTTTATATGTCTTTATTTGCGTTAATTATATTGTCTATATTTTTCCTTCTCTTTGATCATGTCAAAAGGGGGAGAAAATTTGGTATATTGTTGTTTTTAAAACCTTTGTAGGTCTTCAACACTTTTTCAAAATGATCACAAAAATTCAAGTTCAATAGGGGAGTACGCATGAGTTACGGGGGAACAACTTTTAAAATGATGAAGTCTCTCCAAACAAAAAACGTTTTGTCATAATCAAAAAGGGGGAGAATGTAAAACACATATTTTTGATGAAGACAAAGACCAAGAATTGCGATCAAAGTAACAAAACTCAAAAAGCAGTCCAAATATCATAGTTCAACTTTATCAAACATATTAGATGTTTAATCAATGTAAAGGTACATGATACAATCAATACCTCAAAAGTACATGAGAACCATTCATCTTTACATATGCATAAAAAGGATTTTCACATGTCAAAATTACATTAACAATGTTTAAAATTAATGTTTTTGACAAAAAGCAATGTCGTATTCGAATACAACATATTGTATCCGAATACAGATGCTAAGTTAGTAGGAAAAACTTGACATATGTATTCGACTATAAAGTGATGTAATCGAATACAAGTGCTAAGTTAGTAGCTTAGACTACACATCTATATTCGACTACAACCTGATGTAGTCGAATACAAACAGCAAGTCAGTGGCAAAATAAACGTATTTGTATTCGACTACATAACCTTCCTATTCGAATACAAGGTGAAAATTTTGAATAAATTTGAACGTTATAAGAGGTGTATTCGAATACATACATACATACATACATACTGTATTTGAATACAACTGGAAACAATGCAATTTTTCAGATCTGAAATGGCTCTGATGTCTATGGAGTATAAATACCCCATAGTTTCAGATTAATGATTACACAATCCTACTACCAAACCTTGAACAACTTTGAAGAATTTTCTGATTTTTTTTTCAAAGTTATTTCTCATATTTCAAGTACTTGCATTTCATTTTCATATCATTGAGAAAAGTTCTCAAAGTACCCTTGGTCATAAGGGGAATAAGGATAATATTGTTGTGTTCATTTAATTGTTGTCATTTACTTATTGTCACTTACTATTCTAAAGCAGAAAAAACTATCACCAAATCGCTGTAAAATGGAAAATTTCTAAAACACTTAATTCACCCCCCCCCCCCTCTTAGGTGCACCTCTGTACTTACATCCATCACCTCCCTAAAAATAGCCACAATATCTCTCCAACACAAAGACTTACGACAGAACCCGGGACCCTCCTCCTAACTTCTCCAATCCATAGTTATATTTCAACAATCGAAACTACAACACCCCCCCTTTCGCTTGATCCTCCTTTAACCTCTAACACCATTTACCAAATTCAAATTCGTTCTTAAATTCTAATTTTTTTTTATATTTGAAATAGTTTTAAAACCAATTTTCTAGTGCACTGTGGTTTTAATTTTATAACCATAAATTATTTTCTTACAAAATAAAGTGATATTTAGTGAAAAATGAACTAATAGAACCATATATTGGACTTTTGTCAAGATCCTTTCTCTTAATAAAAAAAATGAATAAATAAATGAAGTCCTCGAATTTTCCAATTAAAAAACATGGAGAAGAAAGAGAAAAATTGTTAACTTATGAGACAAGTCGCGTTTGAGTTATTAAAACAATATTTTACATAAGTAATTTTGATAAGTTCAACTATTGGGAAGTCTGGCATAGCGCGGCAGTAGCATAGGCTAAAATTCCAAAATCTCTAAGAGACCTTCACACCACATCTCAACCCAAAACCTTAAGGCAATCGGTATATGGGTCACTTATCTTATATATCCAACATTTTCTCCATTCCTAGTTGATGTGGGACTAGCCACTCATACTTGAATTCCAACAAACTCTTCCTTATGTGTGCGTCCCCCACAACACTAGACTTGATCCACACAAGGATCTTCCACTCCCACTTTGTCACCAAGCTTAACCATTTCTCTGATACCACTTGCTAGGGAGTCCGGGGGAGCGTGACAGCAGCAACGGGCAAAATGTCCAAGATCCTTAAGAGACCTTGACACCACTTGGATTTCCTGCATTGGTAGTCGATGTGGGACTAACCACTCACACTTGAATTCCAACAATCTCCCCTTCAAGTCTAAGTCACCCACAACACTAGACTTGATTTATACTAGAATCTCCCACTCCCCACCAAGCCAAATCGTGGCTGCGATACAACTTGTTGGGGAGTCTGGAGGAGTGCGACCAAAACATTGGGTTAAACATCCAAGATCCTTAAGAGACCTTGACAAAGGACTAACAACCCACACTTGAATTCCTACCATTTCCCCCGTCAAGTTTAAGTCATCCACAACACTAGAATTTATTCACACTAAGATCTTCCACTCTTGCTCCCCTACCAAGCCGAAGCATGGCTCTAATATCACTTATTGAGGAGTCTGGGGGAGTGCGGCAGCAGCAATGGACTAAACATCCAAAATCCCTAAAAGACCTTAACACCACATCTCAACTTAAAACCTTAAGGCAATGGGTATATGGTCACTTCTCTTATATATCCAACATTTCCTCCATTTCTAGTTGATGTGGGGCTAACCATTCACACTTGAATTCAAACAATCTCCCCCTCAAGTGTTAGTCACCCACAACACTAGACTAGATCCACAATAAGATCTCCTACTCCCGCTCCCCCACCAAGTTGAACCATGGCTTTGATACCACTTGTTGGGAAGTTTGGGGGTGCGCGACAACAACAATGGGCTAAACGTTTAAGATCTCTAAGAGACCTTGACACCGCATCACAACCAAAAACCTTAAGAAATTGAGTTATGAGTCTCTTCTCTTATATATCCAACATTTCCTCCATTTCTAACGCGAGAAAGGGGTTGAATTTTGTTTGACTAAGTTGATAATTTTTCATTATTTGATTAAACTGGTTCATACTTGATGATTTTCTTGATGATAATTTTTCATTATTTGATTAAACTGGTTCAAGTCTTTTCCACACAATTTGACAACCCTAGATTGTTGAAGGCACGCTAACACCACTATCGGATTTGAATGCAAAGGTTTGGAACTTGATTAATTGCTTTTAACAAGCTTAATATAACAATGACTATCACACTCTAAGAAAAAAACTTCGAAAATATTTCTCATTTGAACAAGTGTTTCTCTCTTTGAACTCTAAGATGAATTTGGAATTTTGAGCTTGAGTTCTTCTACCCTTTTTTGATTTTTCGTTGATCTTCTTCTTCAGCCTTGAGTAATTAGGGCTTCAATTTAGTCCTTGTTTAATTCTTAATTGTATCTTCGTTCCTAGATGGGTCAACAATGATCTTATTTAAAAATAATTATGAACAAGATGTTTTTTGATAATATGTTATTTAGCCAATTCTTTATTTCTGAATCCAATATGAGCAGTTCTTCTAGATTGATTTTGTTCATATTTTGTTCAGATTGAGTTTGTAAATTATTCAAATTGATATTGTTAGTATTTTGTTAAGATTTCTTTTGCAAATTCTTGAACTTTCACAAGTAGGAATATGACTAAGTCCAACTCAGTATTTTGTCCTTTGTCAGAATCTGAATCATATCTTTGCAAATAATAAATGTATCTTCTTTTAGTGTTTCTTCTTGTAACAATTATTGATCATATACTCTTGTAAATAATTCATATCTTCTTGTAGATAAATCTTAATCAAATCTTCTTGTAAATAATTCATATCTTGTGATAACTCTTGATCGAATCTTCATGTAAATAATTCATATCTTGTTGTGATAAATCTTGATCAAATCTTCTTGTAAATAATTCATATCTTTTTGTGATAAATCTTGATCAAGTCTTCTTGTAAACAATTCATATCTTCTTGTGGATAAGATGTTGATCATATCTTCTTCAAATCTTGACCATATCTTCTTTTCAACTTGATCAAAAAGATTTTCTTCAATTATAAATCTGGATCAAATCTTATTTTAGATTGTCTTCAAAAACATGAATCTTCTTTCATACTTTGTGATGTCAAATAAATTGTTCTCATAAAATACTTTTGTTAACGTCGAAACTCTAAGTATAAAACCAACTTGATTCCAACAATCTCCCCATTTTTGATGATGACAAAACTGCATTTTTGATAACAACTTTTCTTTTAAATACTTTGACTCCCCCTTACCTAAGGTTCCCCCTAAGTCTAAGTATTTTTCTAAGTATTTTTTCTGCCCACATTATCAAACATGTTTCTCCCCGTTTTGTCATAAGACAAAAAGACTTGAAAGTGAAACTTGTGTTTGTTCTTTTTCTATTTTTTAATTTGCCTCTTTTTTTTTTAATAGAATGAAAATATTAAAAAACATAAAACATAAAATTTATCCTAAGTATGAAACTAAACTACTCTAAGGTTGACACATCATCAGTTAGGTAGAAAAATAAGGTTTAGGTTTTTCTTGACGAAGTCAAACCAGTACTCAAAAACATTCTCCATCAAACAGAGGAGGTCTGTTGATGTTTCTTCTAGCAACTTCTTCATTGAATACGCACATGGGGGTTGAATTGTGTTTGACTAAGTTGATAACTTTTTCATTATTTGATTAAACTTGTTCAGACTTGATGATTTTCTTGGTGTAGAATCAATAACAAAATTAAGGAGTGCATGAATAAAGTGACACAAGTAATTTATCCTGGTTCACCAATAGTGGTTAGGCTACATATAGTCCCTTCACTAAAAATCATTTAATCCACTAATTCAACAACTTGAATTCAAAGCACCTGACCTTCCAAGCCAGTTTCCTCAAACAACCTAACAACCCCATACTTTTGAGGAACACACACCTTGACTCTACCAGCCAAGTTTTCTCCACACAATCTGACAACCACAAATTGTTGAAGGCACCCTAACACCACTATTGGGTTTGAATACAAAGGTTTGGAACTTGAGTAGTTGCTTTTAACAAGGGAATTATAACAATGACTATCACACTTGATAGATCACAAATACACGGTATTATCGCGTCGTAAAATTATCGTTCCCACAAGGACTTTGCTATGAGTACCAATCTCTCTTTACTAAGCTGATTAGCTAAAACAGTAAATGTTGATAATGATTTTTGATTAAAATTCACAATAAAAATAAAGCCTTGGGATTGTATTTTTTCACAGTGATGGGTACAATAAAATTAACATTCTTTATGGTATGGGTGTTAAACTCTTAAAAATCAGATAAACAATTCTAAATAAAGCCTCGGGGTTGTAGTTTTTCACAGTGATGGGTACAATAAAATTAACATTCTTTAAGTTATGGGTGCTAAACTCTTAAAAATCAGATAAACAATTATAACTAAGGCCTTCTTTCAAAGAGAAAAAGTGTATTTTAAACTAATAACCAACCTATTTTCAGGATTAATGTATTAGCAAAATCCTTTAAGAGAAGATATTTTAATGATTTGATTCTCTTGTCCAATCTTAGGGGTCAAATATCAAATTCACCTTTCCGTATATTATTTGATATCCAAATATGAACATGATTCTTACTAAGATTGTATTAAAAGATCAATACCTATGACAGAAAGAAATCAAAATTGTTAGAGATCCATAATTGGAAATCCTACAATCCCAAGACAAGGAAGATCTACTCACACATGATCATAGTAGAATCAAAGTTGAAATATAAAATAATAGAATAAAGTAACAGAGTAAAAATAGAAAACTGAATATTATTGAAATTAGAAATGTGCTCAAAGGAATACAAGAACAAAAGCAAGAGTAACAAGAGATTGTGAGTAGGAATCTCTATCTAAAATTGAGTATTTTCATCCTTTCTATAGCCCTAGGTGCCTTCATGAGCTTTAATTACAAGAAACCATCAGAATTTCACAGAAGAAAAATGGTTCAGCATCAGAAGATAAGCAGATTACGACTATAATGGCCATTACTACAAGGCAGTAATCCTTGCTACCTTGGAGTGGCAGATTTGTGTTTTTTCTCGTTCAACCATTACGGCCATGCAGTAATTCTTGCTGGAATTTGAGTTTATTTCATTTTCTTGATCAGGACGGACCATGACTGATCCACTTGACTTCAAGGCTCTTTGCAACAAAAATCTTCACTTATTCGTTCACTTCACCTTGCAATCTAAACAAAACAAAACGGTAGTAAAATAGAACTAAAACTGAATTAAAAACATCAAATTAACCTATCAATCAAAGCTATAAAAACAGATAAATTCTAGCTTATCAACACTCTAAGAAAAACACTTAGAAAATATTTCTCACTCGAACAAGTGTTTCTTTCTTTGAACTCCAAGAAGTATTTGAAATTTTGAGCTTGAGTTCTTCTACTCTTTTTTGATTTTTTGATGATCTTCTTCTTCAGCCTTGAGTATCTATTTATAGATAAAATTAGGGCTTCAATTTATCTTCATTCCTCGCTTGGCCAACAATGATCTTATTCACAAATAATTCTAAACAAGATGCTTTTTGATAATGTGTTCTTTAGCCAATTCTTTATTTCTGAATCTAATATGAATAGTTCTTCTAGATTGATTCAATTCGTATTTTGTTAAGATTGAGTTTGTAAATTCGTTAGATTGATATTATTCGTATTTTGTTAAAATTGATTTTGTAAATTCTTCATATTGATATAATTCGAATTTTTTAAAGATTGAGTTTGTAAAATCTTCATATTGATACTGTTCGTATTTTGTTAAGATTTCTTCCGCAAATTCTTCAGATGAAACTTCCTTCCTATTGCTTGCTCTAATCTAGGCAGGAAGATGTAAGTACAGAGGTGCAACTAAGAGGGGGGGGGGTGAATTAGGTGTTTAGGAAATTTTCTTGTTTTCAACGATTTGGTGATAGATTTTTCTGCTTTAGAATAGTAAGTGACAATAAGTTAATGGCAGCAATTAAATGAACACAAAAATATTATCTTGATTCCCCTTATGACGAAGGGTACATCCAGTCCTCTTGCACACTAAAAGAGATTTCTCCACTATGGTCAGAAAATGTACAAATCCCACCCTAGAATCTCTGCTACAAACTTCTAACAAAAACTTCTAAGAAAGTACAACTTTCTTTTAAAAACAATGTAATTTGATTTGGAATAAGAATATAAGAGAGGTATAATGATATCAATCCAATATTACTTCAAGTACTTTGAGAACCTTTCTCAATGATATGAAAATGAAATGCAAGTACTTGAAATATGAAAAATAACTTTGAGAAGAAAAAAAATCAGAAAATTGTTCAAAGTTGTTCAAGGTTTGGTAGTAGGATTGTGTAATCATTAATCTGAAACTATGGGGTATTTATACTCCATAGACATCACTTCAGATCAGTGGCCATTGTTTCCAGTTGTATTCGAATACAGTATATGTGTATTCGAATACACCTCTTATAACGTTCAGAATTATTCTAATTTTGCATCTTGTATTCGAATACAAGGGTCATGTAGTCGAATACAAATAGGTGTATTTTGCCACTGACTTGCCGTTTGTATTCGACTACAGCAGGTTGTAGTCGAATACAGATGTGTAGTCTGAGCTACTGATTTATCACTTGTATTCGATTACAGCACTTCGTAGTCGAATAAAGATGTCAAGTTTTTGCTACTAACTTAGCATCTGTATTCGAATACAATATTCTGTATTCGAATACAACATTGCTTTTTGTCAAAAATATTAATTTTAAAACTTTGTTAATGTAATTTTGACATTTGAAAATACTTTTATGCATATGTAAAGATGAATGGTTCTCATGTACTTGAGGTTTTGATTGTATCATGTACCTTTACATTTATTAAACATCTAATATGTTTGATTAAAGTTGAACTATGATATTTGGACTTCTTTTTGAGCTTTGTTGATTTGATCACAAATCTTGGTCTTTGTCTTCATCAAAAATATGTGTTTTACAGAACATAGTGTTGGATCGGTTCTTGAACTTTCAGAAGTTCGAATATGAATAAGTCCAATTTAGTATTTTGCCCTTTGTCAAAATCTGAATCATATCTTTGCAGATAATAAATGTATCTTCTTGTGAGTGTTTCTTCTTGTAACAATTCTTGATCATATCTCCTTGTAAATAATCCATATCTTCTTGTAAATAATTCATATCTTCTTGTAAATAATTCATATCTTCTTGTAAATAATACATATCTTCTTGTGATAAATCTTGATCAAATTACACTTACAATATTCAAAATAAAATTGTGAAAAGAACTGATTCAACTATCTTTGGCCGTTTTCATCCTATGAAATTTATATGTTACTGTGCAATGTGAAAAGTTTAAAATTTTCTAATATTTCCCATCTTGTCGTCAGAAATGATTGTCTTATTATGCAAAGCTAAGATTAAAGGTTTGTTCGATTAAACCTTGTGATGATAAGAAAACTCTGTCTCAGTGAGTGATACCTTCGTAAGAACCTTTTTTAAATGAGGTTTTTCGTCGTATGAAAACACTAGTTAATAGTTAATGATCCATTTTAATGCGTGCATCCTCATGCGAATGGTTGTTTCTTGTGCGAAAACAATGAAATTCTAACTTTACAGATAAAGCCCAAGATTAGAAATTTTGTATCACATTTTACTATACTCGATTCCAGGGAATTATGTTTGTGTGATACTCTTTTTTACTCCCAAACGGTCATATATTTTCATACTAAGATTATATTTGTGCCTACATTCATATATAGATCGCTACGACGCTTCTTAACAATCGATAAGATTTATTTCATTCTATATTATGTTTGGTTTATTGTTTTTTATTTTGGTCAATTGAGACACATTTTTAATCAACAAACACTATACTAAACTTTCTTATTCTTTATTTGGAAACTTTGAAGCGGATTGGTAGATTTTGAAGCGCTCACTTAGGAACATAACTCTACTTTGTCTAAACACTACTTCATCAACTATCCAGGTAAGGGGTGATGTTTTAATGTGATTGAGTCATGGGTAAAATTGGGATAGGATGAATGGGAATGTAACATTTCCCAACCTTCCAAGGTCTGTCGATGTTGTTGACATGTTAAGTCAAATAATTGAATTAAATGGTAATCCCTCGGTCTCAAATATAAGAAAAAATGAGTCAAAGAAATACATCAAAATTTTTTTTATATTGTGTTTTTTGCTGAGTATATCATATCTATTTTATTACTTCTATGACTTTTAATGATTTTGATATGCTCACCCTACGTTTGTTTATGTTTAGGATGGCGCAAACAACCCACGAGATGGAAATGACCAATGAATTGAAGGTGCTGGTAAAATACAAGAAACATGGAGTTTGAATTGTGTTGACCATTTTAAAATACTATTTCCTCTGCTAAACTGAAAATGTATTCTTTATCAAAACATCCAACATTGATTATAAAGAAGAATAAACATAAGTTAAAGTTGAACCCTACATTATTACTCAAATTAAAGAGATGAAGGAACAAAAAGAAACACCAGTATTTTTAAACTAGCTCACAATAAATTGTTGCTACATCGAGTCCTCTCCTTAAAAGAGATTTTCCCTCAGTACAGTCGAGAACTTAGTCCACTATAATTAAATAGAAAAAAAGTATTCTTTACTATGCATCTTCCAACGTTAAATATTCTATTTCTAACTCTCCAGACTATAATACTAGAAACCTTTCTAGTCTTCTCAACATTCTATAAAAATACCTTTGAGAATTACAAGTATTCTTACACGTCTTTAGGTACCTCTTTTAAGTTAAAGAGTTGTTGCCACTATTAGACTGATTTATATCATTTTCAATTTTTTTCTGAATTGACACAAAGTTTGTCTTCAAGATTCTAATTCTCATAGAGAGAATACTACAACTCAATTCTATATCAATTCTAATGTATAAACACTTTGATTGATTTACATCAATATCTAATAACTCTCATCAGAGAATGTTTTTCGTTCAATCTTTCTTTTGATGTGTTCGAGGCTTTTTTAGAATCATTTTTAAGTAAACATTTCCATTTTCTTTTGATACACTAATGATATCACTCAAGGTGGTTTTCTTCTTATTTTCTTTTGATACACTAATGATATCACTCAAGGTGGTTGTCTTCTTATTTCCTATTGTCCCCACAAACCAACACAAGTCTTTTCATCATGCTTTGTCCTCAGTCGCATCCATCTTGGGAAAATTCTCAAGAGGTCACCCATCTAGAAAGTGCTCTAAGTCAAACATGCTTAAATGTGGAGTTCTTATGTTCTAGGCTCTCAAAAATAAGATGAATCATGTCGGTATAGGTAGTACATATCAATCTTTATAAGCCCTCCTTCAACTGTATAGTCACATACCTACATGGCCTTAGGATGTTTCTCATTCCAATGTGATTTAGTTCATTCATGTGCCTCTTTGCCTAAAAGCGTCCCAAGAGTCACTCATTGTACATACTTCATGCATCGACGATCAATCCCCGCTTTTTCAGCCTCATGCGTCACATGATGGAGATGATGTGTAGGTTTTAGTTGTATAAATGGGGTGTAGATAGTAAATTGGGTGTGCAGCCCAAGTAAACAAGCCCAAAACCCTTTTTTATTTTTAAAAATCAATAACCACACAAACTGATTTCTAACACTTATCTAATTAAAATAAAACTCCAAAATATTAATAATACATAAGTTAAATATTTATAAAATAATTATAAATAATTTAAATAAAAAATAGTTAGAAGTATTTAAAAAGTAATATGTGCACGTTTATCATTTAGTTAAATGCATATGAAAATATCACAATAATTACCAATGCAATAATATTTTCTTAAATTCTCACAATAAATCACTATTATTTTTATAAAAATAATTATATGTAATATTATTAATTTATATTACCTACTAAATCGAATCAAGTATGTATAAATTATTACACCGTATTAAGCACATATATAAACAAAATTATTAATGTATATGTAGTATATATATTAATAGGAAATTTGGGGTGTTACAATTATAACAATTGTCGACTCTTCCAACGTTTAGCCTACATGGATCAAGGTATCTTATTGTTACTTTCTTCAATTTTAGGGCCAGAAATGGATATTTTGAATATTTTAATGGTAAATGAATTTGATGATGCTTTTACTGAGGACATAACGCCCATACCTTCAGAAATAGACAAGTTTTCCATAGATTTAATTCCTAGTTTAGGATCTATATCCATTACACCTTATAGAATGTACCCTTTGAAACTGAGTGAGCTTAAGGACCAATTGTAGGACCTTATATATAAGCAAGCAAATCATCAGGTGTAGCATGTCATCCTAAGGAGCTCATGTACTTTAAGTAAGAAAAAAATATGGTGGGACGAGGCTATTCATAGACTATTGGCAGTTAAACAAAGTATCCATTAAGAACTAGTATCTATTACCAAGGAACGATCACCTCTTGGACCAACTAGGAGGAGCCAAAATATTTTCAAAAATAGATCTTAGATCTGGATACCATCAACTTTGGATAAAGTCTAAAGAAATATGAAATACTGATTTTTGGAATGAGTATGGACATTACAATTTTTTAGTTATGTCGTTCAGCGTAACAAATGTTCCAATTGTGTTCATTGACTATATTAACACAACCTTCATATATATGCCTCTAAAAGTAATGTGCCTCTGAATGTTACGAAGATTGCCTCTGATGTTTGGGTCTGAAGTTTGGGCTTGAAGACTACCTATGAAGAATGGCTCTGAAACTGAGTCTGAAGACTATTTGAAAACTGAATTTGAAGCATGCCTCTGAAGCCCTTACATGTCTCTGATGTGCACAAACTTAACATGCCTCTAAAGAGTTCATATCAAGGTATAATTAACTCTAAAGAGATTGTTCAAATCATAAATTCAAAGCTTACAATCCATTGATCAAAATGGTGCAACACACTCTAAATGCAGCCTCTAATATGCATCCTCTAATTTTGCACTGACTCTAAAGTTTCAACAAGGTGATTTACCCAATGGCACTAATTCTAAGTCATGTAATTCTTCCTCTGACTATCATTATTCAAGAAACACAACATCTCACTTAATAAGGAAGTCAATGCCTCTAATGAAAAATCAACAGCTGAAATTGAGAGAATTAAGTATGAAAAGAAGACTTAGCCGAATACAAGATCAACCTGAATCCGTTCCAACTCAAATCAAGCAAGAGTATGAAAGAATATTCATGTTTTTTAAGACAATCTAAAATAAGATTTGATTCAGATTTATAATTGAAGAAATTTTTTGACAAAGTTGAAAAGAAGATATGGTCATGATTTGAAGATAATATGATCAAGATCTTATCAACAAGAAGATATCAATTATTTACAAGAAGATTTGATCAAGATTTATCACAAGAGGATATGAATTATTTACAAGACGATTTGATCAATATTTATCTACAACAAGATTTGATCAAGATTTATCACAAGAAGATTTGTTCAAGATTTATCTACAAGAAGATATGATCAAAATTTATCTACAAGAAGATATGAATTATTTACAACAAGATATGAATTATTTGAAAGAAGATTTGATCATGATTTATCACAAGATATGAATTATTTACAAAATGTTTTGATCAAGATTTATCTATAAGAAGATATGAATTATTTACAAGAAGATTCGATCAAGATTTATCACAAGAAGATATGAATTATTTACAAGAAGATTTGATCAAGATTTATCTACAAGAAGATATGAATTATTTACAAGAAGATTTGATCAAGATTTCTCACAAGAAGATATGAATTATTTACATGAAGATTTGATCAAGATTTATCTACAAGAAGATATGAATTATTTACAAGAAGAGTTGATCAAAGTCTACAAGAAGATATGAATTATTTACAAGAAGATATGATCATGAATTGTTGATATGAAGAATCACTCACAAGAAGATACATTTATTATTTGCAAAGATATGAATCAGATTTTGCAAGGACAAAGGAGAAACCCTAACCTATTATGTAAATAGATAGCCAAGGCTGAAGAAGAAACACTCACAAGTACAAAATTTCCTAAGTCATTAGAGTTCATAAGGTTAAGATCTAGAGAAACACTTTCTCAAAAGAAATATATTCTAAGTGTTTTGTAGTGTGAGATTCATTGTTACAATCACCTTGTTAGAAGCAAACCAATTTGTTCCAAACTCTTGTAACCTAGCCTAATAATGGCTTTTGTGTTCCGCAAGCAATATGTTGGTTTTCAGGTTGTGTTGAGAAGACTTGGCTTGTAGAGTCAAGGTGTTTGTGTTCCTCAAAAAGTATGTAGGTGTCTGGTTGTTTTGAGAAAAATGGCTTGTAAGGTCAGGTGTTGTGTAATTCAAGTTTTGAATTAATGGATTAAATCCTTCTGGTTGAGGGGACTGAATGTAGCTACCAAGTTTGTGGTGAACCAAGATAAATTATTGTGTCACTTTAATTCTGTGACTCTTGTTTTACTTCTACCTCTAATCACTTAACCTGGTTACTACTACTTTTATTCTAAGTAAGTCACCAAATCTGAACCATTTTTAAATAAATTAGTAAAAAGAATCCAACTTAGTCAAACACAATTCAACCCCCCTTCTCGTGTTTGCACCTTCAGAAGCAATGCTAGAATAGGAGCGACCCAAGAATGTCTCTGAGGTTAGAAGTCTTCTAGGCTTCGCAAAGTATCATCGTAGATTCATCAGAAAATTCTCCCAAATAGCCTTTTAGTTTACAAGGTTGACACGTAAGGATCACCCTCTTGTGTGAGATCATGAATATTAGAAGAGATTTCAAACCCTTAAGACAATGTTGACCACAACCCCAATGTTAGCCACTCAAGACCCATCTTTAGAATTTGAAGTTTTTCGCGATACCTCCTTGAAAGGTTTAGGATGCGTTCTAATGCAAAACAAACAAGTAGTTACCTATGCCTCCCGCCAATTGAAACCACATGAAGAAAACTATCCCACTCATGACCTAGAGTTTCTTGCAATAGTTTTTTCACTCAAAATCTGGAGATATTACATGTACGGTGTACGTTGATGTCTTTGGTGACCATAAAAGTCTAAAATACCGTTTTGACCAACAAGAAATTAACATGAGACGATGTAGGTAGATGGAGTTCCGTAAGGACTATGACTTTGAAGTAAGACACCACCCTGGTCGATCTAACGTTTGAGTAGGAAATCCATTCACATCTCCCACTTATTGGTTCGGGAATTTGAGTTGAAAGAAAGTTTCAAGAACCTTAACTGAAAAATGACTCTCGTACAGAGCGGGGTTCTCTTTAACCAATTGGAAATTTCTTGCAATCTAAGAACCCAAATTAGGCAACCCCAATAATTAGATGAAGAGTCACAAGCAAAGAAAGGCCAACTATAATTCTCAGTAGCATAAGATGGAGTTATCTTTTTCCAAAATAGGATTTGTGTTCCAAATGATAGGAACTTGAAAAGTATGGTGTTAGAGGAAGACCACAAAAGTAATTTGTCAATTAACCCTAGTTCCACTAAAATGTACCAAGATGTTAGAAAGATTTATTGGTAACTAGACATGAAAACAAAGGTAGCAACCTTCACGGCTCAATGTTTAACATGTTAGAAAGTAAAGATGCAACATCAAAGGCTAGCAAGTATGCTACAACACTTATAAAGACTTGGGGTGGAAGTGGGACTCTATAACTATGGATTTCATTGTGGGTCTACCTCATACTTAGGTTGGATACAATTCGATGTGGTAATTGTGGACATATTAACAAAGTGATCCCATTTCCTACATATCAAATATACTTTCAATACTCTCAAGTTAACTAGAATATTTATAAAGTAAAGAGTGAGGCTTCATGGTGTACCGTCTTTCATAGTATCAAATAGAGACCCTAACTTCACCTCTAAGTTCTAGAAAACTTTTCACACATCACTAGGAACCTGTATGAACCTTAGCACCACTTATCATCCCCAAACTGATGGTCAAACCAAAAGTACAATTCAAACCTTATAAGATATGTTGAGATCTTATGTCCTAGAAGATGGGGGGATTTGGTTTATGCATTTACGTTTTGTGGAATTTGCATATAACAATATGTAATTGCAAGGTGTCTCCTAGTTAGTTTTGTCTTGGACTTAGTGTTTGAGTGTTGTCATCTTGCTTAGTCTAGATGGTGTTTTATGTGTGTGCTTTGTTGATTCTCCTTCTCTAGCATATGCATAGACTACATGATCAAGAGAGATTGCAAAAGAAAGAAGTTTTATCAAATATAAGTCTAATTACATATGTTTTAGCATGCATTAATTTTGAAACATGATCATATTACATTGGTAACCTTTGAGACTTATTTCAAATCATTTTCTTAGTGTTTCTGACTTTTTAAATCGACTTACCCACTTACGAATTGACTCATGAACTTCAAGAACTCAATTTTTGAAGTCCAATATTGTGAATCGACTCACAAAGAGTGTGAATCCTACTCGTCAACAAGACAATAAGTTATTTGAGTCGACTCATAGTTGTGTAAATCAAGTCAAACAACTTCAGGCTTCCTTTCTGATATTTTCAATCAGTGTGAGTCGACTCACATGTCTTATGAATCAACTGACACAACTTGTAGACTTAAAATTTGACTGTTTTAAGGTTATTATTGCAGTTAAAAAATTGTTATTTTTCTTATAACTCATTTTTCATCGGGTAACCTCTTTCATGCATTATATAAAAGGTTTTTCTCATTGAAGATCATATCATAGACTGAAAACTTTGTCTTGATCAAGTCGGGTCTACATTCGAGTAGTGAAGCGATAAACACGGCAAGGGGACATCGTTAGATTGCGTATTAAGAGCCGAAGAAGGTGTTCTTCAGAAAATTCCTAGAAGGGTTTCTAGGTCTCTATCTTGCATGAGTGGGGTGTGATCTTCATCTTGAAGATAGGGTTGTGTTCATAAAATTCTATTTTGAATATTGCAATTCAACCTCTTAGACTTGATTCAATTTGAAATAAAATATGATATAATAATGTTTCTATTAATTAAGATTCATTTAGTCTTTATTTGATTGAAGTGCTAAAATATTTTTTTTAAACTACTTCAATCAATTTTTTATTTTCTTCTATCAGTCTCAATTGAATTTTGTGTTGTTTATTTTATATATCATCATTGAATCAATCCGAATGTTCTATGCGCATAATCAATGAGTCCAATGCATTAAAAGATTGTTAATTTATGTTGGGCGACTCGAAAGTTTTCAAAACTATTTTTTGAAAGTATCGAACTCTATTCAACCCCCATTATAAAGTTTGTTGTAGGTCATTTCGTGAGTAACATAACAGTTATCATATAAATATAGGAATGACACCATAGGAAGCATTGTATGGTTGCAGGTGTAAGACACCCTTGTTTCGGTTTGAAGTTGGTGAAAAGGGAATATTAGGATTTGAGATAATTAAACAAACCACTAAAAAGATTCGAGTTTTTTGTGATAAGCTGAAGGTAACCCAGAGTCGGCCGAAAAGTTATGCGGACAACATGTGAAGACCATCAGAATTTGAGGAAGGAGATCACATGTCCCTTAGATTTATCCTCATGGTTGGTATCAAAACATTGTTGAAAGTCAAGAAACTAATACTTCATTTTATAGAACCTTTCTAAATTATTCAATGGGTACGTCATATGGTCTACCGTTTAGCCTTACCACCTCTTTTTTCTAAGTTACACGACGTGTTCCTGAAGTAATTGAAATATCACTAGAAATGGGGTTGAATAGAGATATTGTGGTTTTTAAAATTTTCTAGTGAGCTGTTTAAAAAGTATCCTCTACGAGAGGATGAAATGCAAGTTATATGAGGATGAATGTATGAAATAGAAAAACTAAAGCATATAAAAAGGACACACGCAAATTTATACTGGTTCACCCAAAATGGGTTACGTCCAGTTCTTCACAAACTTATGAGTTTCACTATAGTTCAAAATGACTTGTCCTCTAAAGGGATCATTTTTCTGTGTTTGTTTTCCAGCCTCACCAGGCATACACTATCTTTCTTCTTTAATTACACCTATTACCAAGTTTATATGAACTTGGAATATACAGATTTAGTGAATAGTGATAAGATTATGATTCTTTCTCTTTACAAAACTTTTTAAGAGGATACTCTCAAAGATATAGTTAAAGATTGTAGAAAATGCAAAGAGACGATGAGACAACTCTACTTAGCTTTGAGTGTTTCTCTTTGGTATGAGTAGTTGTTGTGTTGAATGATGAAGAGTTCTTTTCTTTTTATAGAGGTGATGAAGTTTCATCCATGAGGAAAAGTATTAAGTGACCGTTGGAGACTTGATTAAATGTCCATGGTCATTAACTTGATTAAATTTCCATGGTCCTTGTAATACATAAGCTTAGGAGGATGAGTTTGCAATCCGTTCTCGGATAGGAGGTTTGATCTTTCCATAAGTTAGGACATGACTTGTACTTTTGACTTTTTCCTTTTCCAAGAGCTGTAGTGTCCTGCTTTTCTTGTCAAAAACAACACTTTTTCGTATTATGTTACTTTTGAACATTTCCTATGTACCAGGATGAATGGAACCAGAAGTTCATCCTTTCATTGTTTATCCTCTAGCGTGGATCCTCTTCTCATGAATTATTTATCCTTTTACTTTAGTACTGTTTGTCTTCGGATACAGATTTATCTTCTTTTTATTTGTCGTAGATTCATCTTTTCTGTGGTATTGTATATCCTTTGTCTTAGAGGTTAAAGTTTCATCCTCTACTTGTTTATCCTTTAGCTTAGAGGACATGTCAGATTGTGTCAAATATACTTCTTTTGATCAAGGTGATGAGGAACCTGTTTTCTAACTTAGATACACTCAAGAGCACATATTAGACAATAAGTATAATCATAATCTTTGAATTAATTTTGTTATCATTGAAATATTTGAGAGAGAATTTATCTCAACAATCTCCCCCTTTTTTATGATGACAAAATACTTTAGATTATGATTTTAATACAAGAAATTGTGTGATGAAATGATTATGCTCCCCCTCAACATATGCATAAATGTTTTGAGATAACTAATTTGAACCAAAATGTGACTTCATTTCATGGAAGCAGTGATTACAAAAAAATGGTTCAAAAAAAAACATAATGAATAAGTAGCATAACAAAAAAAGGATTGAAAATTTAAAGTTTCAAAAAGTATCCTCTTATACATAAAGTTGACAATTTGTTGGCCATAATCTTTCTCCCCCTGAATTTGTCAACCATAAAAAAAGTCTTGATCCTCACAACTATTTGGATGAGGAGGAATCATCAGAAGAGCATGAGGTAGAATGACGAGGTAGATCTGCTTGAGGAGGTTGGGCTGGTAGCACAGGAGGATGGTCTCCAGGAGCGATGGTGGTGATAAGGTGTTTGGTGACCCATTCCAAAAGAAGACCAAATTGAGCCATGGTTTGTTGAAAGGAGGTGAAACTCTTAAAGAGTTTCTTTTGATCTTTTCTGATCTTTTTAACAAGCCTCAGTTCTTTCTTATTGTGTTTGGCTTATGTCCTATTGTCAGACATATTGTGACATTGGTCTTATGGCATTTCATTTACGCTTGCACTCTTGTTCTGGGAGCTGACACCTTTGTCTTGGGATGAATTATCACTGGTTTTAGCGAGGAATGAATCAATGGAGCTAAAATGTCCAGTGACCTCAGGTAGGTGAGTTTTGGAGTGTTCACCGTAGGTTCTTGGTGGGACTACGGGATCAACCAATGGAGCAGAAATAGGAATATCAGCAGCATGACTAACCTTTTGAGGAGATGGAAATTTTTTTGACATGGTGCAGGATAGTTGAGGATTTTGAGATGGGCTCCCAAGTGGATATGGTGGAAACAAGAATGTATCTTGTAGATTTTGAGATGTTTCCATAGCCTCCGCAGCTTGAGGTGTTATGGGAGGAGAGAAATGATGATAAGTAAGATTTAAATCATAATAGCGTTCTTCACCATCCTCCATGAGCTAGGGAGAAGCGTCCTCTAGTACGTCCCCAATAGAACGATAATCTTCAAGAGTTTTTGGAGATACGTGGTGAGTTGAAGAGGGGTGTCGAGATTTACTGATTGAGGAGGTGAAGTAGTGATGGGGTCCTCATGAGTTCTTTGCTCTTGGATGGGGTTAGTGAAGGCATCCTCAGATGGAGGATGAGTTGTTGATTTTGATGGCTTTGGAGATTTTTGGGTGGTTTTCTGAACTTTTTTCTTTGTTGTGGTCTGAGTTACAGAAAAGCGTTTCTATGTTGGAATGGATAAAGAAATAGTTTTGTTGGAATCTTTTTTGTGGGAAGGCTTGTCAGTTTGGTTTGAGCCGCATTTGATTCACATTTCTTGAAGAAAAAAATGTTGTTCAAATACACTGATTGTTCGTCCTCTAGCGGAATATTAAAAATTTGAAAATTTTTGTTAGGATCATTCCATAAGGGTCTGACCTTCCAAGCCTAGCAGCATTCATCATAAAGCAAAAAATAATATTACTCAGGTGTATAGGGGTTCTTGAGATGAGATGATGAATGATGAGGAGGTCAAGCTCAGTGGCCTTTTCAAAATTGGCCGCTCTAGGAACAACAGAATGGACGCAGATGTTGTGGATAACTCTACACATTGGGAGGAGGTTGGAGGCAACCTGTGGTTTGGGAAGATTAATGAGAATATTGTTTAGAAAAAAAGTTCGAGAAATTTTACACTGAGAGTACCATGACTCCGTGAAAGTGTATGACCCTTCATCACGAATATCCAAGATTTGACATAAGGAAGTAGGAGTAATCTCTAGACTGGAACCAAAATATATGTTCATGTTTCAATATTGTTATAGGAATATAAAGTATTAACATGTGTCTAATAAATTAACGTTTGTCTATGGTTTGAGTAGTATGCCTGATCACCTAAGAAATTAAGTTTGTTGTTATAAAAAAAGGATTTTGAGTCAAGGAATTGGTCTTAGTCATTAATTTGATGTAATCTAATAGGTTAGATTGTTAAAATAGTAAATCAATACTTACATAGTAAAAGGAAGGTGATAAGAATTCCTAATCATTTTTCTCGTAATCTCTATTTTATTAATTTTAATTCGTTTTTACTAAAACAACCAACTTTTAAACCTTATTTGTTACTTAAGTATTTACAACATTTTTGCATTACAAAATTAATAACAATTCATGTAGAAACGATTTTTTTAATCATTTTATTACTCGAGCGATTTGATACACTTGCCAAAGAACTCTCAAGTTTTTGGCACCGTTGTATGGGATTGTTGACTAATTATGTTGCTTGTGTGAAGTTTTCTTTTAACTGTCCACCGCCTAAACTTTCTGACCATTGTTTCTTCATGATTCTTGCTCAAAAATGGATCAAAATGTCCAACAATAAATAATCCTACTCACAGCAAAAATCATTTGCACAAGCAGATAGCAATATTTATGATATACCCTTAAGTCAATTACCTTAACCATTTGTTAACGGTGATAGAATTGCCATTACAATCCTAGAAGACGAGTACCTTGTGAGCATGGAAACATGCAAACATAACCTACATGGTTAAATAATTTGGCTAAAAGGAACGACACCATTAAAAATGGATGACTTGGGACCCAAGATTTTAACCCTATGAAAATCATTGAACAGATTGGGATTAATTGTTGTGGGATGGGGCTTTTACGAAATTTTCATTTTCATTCATAGAAGACTTGAGAATGTTAGAACCAATGTGGGTTGAAGAACAGAGACCTTTAATTATTTTAATGATAACAAAAATTATTTTGTGGGAATAAATTATAGCACTAATAAATTTAATTAAGTGTGCAGTTCCCTTGTCATGAACCTTAAAGACCTTACGGTGCATCCTTTGGAGAAGATAAACAAGAAAAACAACGCAATGTTTTGAAAGATCTGTTAAAGTTGTGATTGACTCTGATAAACGCGCCTCTGTAAATATGTTAATACAAGCTTCTCGGATAATTCGGCGTCTAATGAATCTAGCAAACAATTGACCGTTTGGTGAAAATGTCACGTCAACACTCTGACAAAGTCAACGCTCTGATAAAAAATCAACTTCTGAACATCCTCTATTCGCTAACTTGGAATTTTCATTTGTCTGGAGAAGTGCATGACATCCTCTGAATATGTCATCCTCTGGTCTTCCTGTCATTTCTATCAAGATACGCTAAATCAATTATGAAGACATATTTGGATAAGTTTTAATGTTGCTTCAAGAACTCTGAAGATTTGATTCGAGTCATTATGTTGCATGTTGATTTCATGAAATCATAGCAATAGTTAGAAACTCTAATGGCCCTGAAGTTTTTCTATCAAAGGACTTGTGATCTTCACTACAAAAAGCACATATACGAGAAACCAACTTCTGTCATATACAACAACCCGTAAATAACTTGGTATTATTTAGTAAAAGAAAAAAAATAGTTAGCGACGGTTAAAATGGATATTTGTGACGGTTGTAACCGCCGCAAATGCACACTTGCGGTGATTTTGCGATCGTCGTAGATTTGTGTGTCGCAAGTCTATTTTGCGACGGTTCTAAAAACCGTTGTTCCAACTGCCTCCAAGTAATGTTTGCGACAGTTCATACCGTCATTAAACGCGGATGTTGTTTTGGTTCCTGTAACACCCTGACTGTAATATTTGCTGGCTCAATTGGTAGTGGGATTGTGTGGAGGCGGTACTTATCTCCCAGGTACCGGGCTCGAATCCCACGGAAAGCAAAAACTCGTTATTTTCACTGGGTGGTTAGGGGGGACGAGAAGGTCGTGAGTTAGCATCGCCAGTAACGGTAATGGCCAGGGTGTTACATAAAAAGGCGCCTTTGATGTAACACCCCGGCCATTACCGTTACCGGCGATGCTACCTCACGACCTTCTCGTCCCCCCTATCCATCCGGTGGAAATAACGAGTTTTTGCCTTCCGTGGGATTCCAGCCCGATAGCTCAATTAGTAGTGGGACTATGTGGAGGCGGTACTTATCCCCCAGGTACCAGGATCGAATCCCACGGAAGGCAAAAACTCGTTATTTCCACTAGGTGGTTAGGGGGGACGAGAAGATCGTGAGGTAGCACTGCCGGTAACGATAATGGCTGGGGTGTTACAGTTCCTATTGAGATATGAGACATTAGCAACCGCCTCTAAATAATCGTTGCGACGGTTTGAACCGTCGCAAACGAATATAATTATGTTTTTATTTTTCGATAACATTTTTTATTGTATTTTTCATTAATTTTATTTTGATGGCTTATTAAATAACAATTAATCTTAAATTAAAATAAAAAAATATTTCTAAATATGATCCATATAACTAAAATACACAAAAAATTAATTAAAAATGACTAAATCTCATTCATATAATCTATTAAAAAATAATAATATAACATTCATACATAGAACATAAAAATTACATCAAAAACCAAAACATTAGTAAAGAAATTGAACATACAAAACAACTACATCAAACATTAAAATTCATGAAAACAACTAAGTATTCCCTAGTGATGTTGTTTCATAATCATGATGTTGATAGCTAAATAAAATATACAGAGGCAAGCTTGCATCATGTTCTTGCAATCTCTAAAATTGTTGTTTTATGCTCCTTCTCTTGTCTAGACTCTCTTTTTTACAGCAATGTTTGTGATCCTGTTGGCCAAAGAAGTATAAAACCAATAAAGTAGTTTACAAAATCACTAGTTTGAGAGGAAGACAAAACATGTTATAACTCAAATATGTTAATGTTCACTCAAATGAATATCACTCTAAAAATAGTGACATGTTATTGAACTCTCAATTCCATTAATTTCAGCTAACCCGCACTTTCTTTCCTCACAAAACAACTCAATTGGAATAGAAGCAAGGAACCCAAAACAACTTAACAACAAAAAATTTCATTTTATGATTCATTTGCAAGTTGAAACTAATTCATACATAAAGAGACAAAAAAAGTCATAATGATCACTATTCACAAACAAAGTCAACATGATTCACAAATAAAACATGGAAGGTTTTTTCCTTGCAAAGTTTCACATAGCCCTTGCAATGTATTGAATGTAACCTTTGGCTCAAGTCCTAATCTATTTGAGTTGCTTATTCTACCTCAAAAACATTTCATATCCAAATTAAAGGGTTCCCACTGTCCCATACTTTCTTAACAAACAAAAAATTCTTAGTATTCGCTATTAAAATGATGCTTGATATGTTGGAATTCAAAAAGTAGGGCAAAAAGCATAACAAATTGTAAAACCCAAAGAACAAAGAACGCAAAATACACAATGCAAATTTTTACCTTTATTCAATTTGTGAGCTTTCAAAGAAAAACACCTAGAAAATATTTCTCATTCGTATTATGTTAAGATGAAACTTCCTTCCTATTGCTTTCTTTGATCTGGACGAGAACATAATGTTGGATCGGTTCATGGACTTTCAAGACAAGGAATATGATTAAGTCAAATTCAGTATTTTGCCCTTAGTCAAAATATGAATCATATGTTTGTAAATCTTATTGTGAGTGTTTCTTCTTGTAAACAATCCTTGATGATATTCTCTTGTAAATAATTCATATCTTCTTGTAAATAATTCATATCTTCTTGTAGATAAATCTTGACCAAATCTTCTTGTAAATAATTCTTATCTTCTTGTGATAAGATGTTGATGATGTCTTCTTCAAAGCTTGACCATATCTTCTTTTCAACTAGGACAAAGATTTTCTTCAATTAAAAATCTGAATCAAATCTTATTTTAGATTGTCTTCAAAAACATGAGTTGAAATTCTAAGAATATTGATGGTATTGAAATTCTAAGAATATTGATGGTATTGAAATTCTAAGAATATTGATGGTATTGAAATTCTAAGAATATTGATCCGAAGAATATTGATGGTATTGAATTTCTAAGAAAGAAGATGAAAGCTGATCAGAAGAAGTTGTACAACATGCATCATAAGTCTAGAACATTCATGATAAATGCAATCACCTTCCAGGAGTTTGCAAGTGCACTAAAAAGGAGACAGCAGAGAGTATTTATGATAGTTTGATTCTGACCTATGAAGGAAGCAAGCAAGTTCAAGAAGCAAAAGCCAGCCTCCTAGTCAAAAAATATGAGTTGTGCAAGATTGAAACAATGTTTTCCAGATTCCAGAATTTGGTCTCATAATTAAAGGTACTTGAAAAGAGTTATACTACTGTTGATCATGTGAAGAAGATACTAAAGAGTCTGAAAAGCAAGTGGAGACCTAAGATCACTGCCATTCAAGAAACAAAGGATCTGAATACTCTTAAGCTGGAAGAATTAATCAGCTCTCTCAGATCACATGAAATTGAGCTTGCAGAGGATGAGCCCAAGAAGAAGCAACCAACCTTGGCTTTGAAATCCAAGCCGAAGAAAGTTTTGAAGGCAACAACAAAATTAGAGGATGATGATTCAGATGATCAGAATGAAGACTCAAAGGAAGAGGAAGTGACATTTATATGCAGAAAATTTTAGAAGATGTAGCACAATAGAAAGAAGAAATTTCCCCAAAGATATTCCAGGCAATCCAGCAAAGGAAAGGATGATAAATATGACTACAAAATCTTCATCTACTATGGATGCAATGAACCTGGACATATCGGGTAAGAATGTCCAAATATGGAGAAAGGGAAACATCAAAGGAAAGATTCTAGACCCAAGAAGAAGAGTTTGATGGCTACATGGGATGATTCTGATGAATCCTCTAATGATGAAGAGCACGCAGATTTCGCTCTGATTGGTTCATACCAACTCTGCCTCTAGATCCAACACAGATTCTAACTTTGGAAGTGAATCAATAGATGAAGAAATTGAGGTATTTTCTGACTTTACTCGATCTGATTTAGTTACTGCTATAAATGATTTTTTAAATAAGAATCACAAATTGTCTTTAAAACTGAAAACACTTAGGAAATAAAATACAAATCTAACTAAAAAAGTTAATGTTTTAAAGAATCAAAGTGCTGAATTTAAAACAGAAAATGCAACTCTAAAAACTGATATTATTGAACTTAAGACAAATAATGCAACTCTAAAAACTGATATTACTGAACTTAAAACAGAAAATGCAAATCACAAAACTGATATTGCTGAACTTAAGGCTGAAAATCTAACTCTGTAAAGTAATTTTAGTTCAACATCAATTGAAAATATCACATGTATGGTGTTAGTAGGAATGGTAAAAGAGGAATATGATTTCAAGAAAAAGTAATTGAACCTAAGTTTGTTCCCTCTGATAATTTATGTACTATTTTCTATAAGAAAAGTCACACTAAAATATCTTGTCCAATTCTAACCACACGAAAAGACAAGAAACTTTTAAGAGCTAACAAACCAGGACCCAACCAGATTTTGGTACCAAAGGATAAAATTGTTTATGTTGCAGATGTTCTAAGCAACCAAATTGAAACACCAGTCATGGTGTCTGGTCAATGGATGCTTGCAATATATGAAGGAAAAAAGGTCTATGTTCCAAGACCTACCAAACAGAAGCCAACTGACTCTGGTGGAAGAAGGACTGGTCAGCACAATACCTATCACAACCAGAACCGTATGATGAACCAGAAATATCAACAGAATCAAAACTGGCAGAGAAATCACACATATCAACAAAATCAAAACTAGCAGAGAAATCAAACATATCAACAGAACTAGAACTACCAGAAGAATCAGAATTCCTATCTGTTCTAAAATTACCAGAGGAACCTGATACATTAGCAGAAACAGAAGTGTTATATTAACAATCAGAAAACTTCTTTGAACACTCCAATCAAATTTGCCAAGACTACAAACCTGGATGGGAATTCAAATCCCTTCATCCAGACCCTCTAATCAAAGAATATGCAAATTCACAATCTAAAAACCAAAAGAAAAAAAAAAGAAATAAAAGGGTTTTCAAAGTGAAACTGAAACTGTTGACATATAGGTTATATCTTTATTTAAATTTAATTATTGTCTGATATTATATTCATTTTGATAACAAGAAGCTTGATCTTAAAAATTGAAGCTAGATAAATATTTTGCAGATTCTCAAAAATTTAGAGGAACAAGGAGATCCACATAATCTTAACACTTCAGCAAAAGTAGCATACAAGTTTGGTATTCAGAAACATGCAGAAACGACCAGAAACAAAATTGATGTTTTAACTGCATTGATTTCATTCTTCAATTATCTAATTTATATTATGTTATATGACAAACAAATTGACCTTAAAAAGTCAAAGCAAGTTGAGGATACTACAGGTTTACCAGAACCAAAGGAAGCAGATGCAGACAAACCAGAAGATGACAAATCATCAGAAGATAATATGGATGGAAGTAGAAAGAGTCAAGATAAGTCAGAAGGAAGATCTGGATGGAAGTACAAGTCATCTCATCCTGAAACTCTAATCATTGGAAGTGCAAGTGATCCTTTGAGGATCACATCATCATTAAAAGATACCAATTTGTTTGGCTCACTCTCACCAATTCAGCCCACCACTGTTGATGAAGCATTGGCAAATGATGGACAGATTCTTGCAATGCAAGAAGAGTTAAATGAATTTAAGAGGATTGATTTTTGGGATCTAGTACCTAGACCAAAGAAGAACATTATTGGAACCAAGTGGGTTATCATAAAGCAGCTAAATGAAAAAGGTGAAGTGGTCAGACACAAGACAAGACTTGTCGCACAAGGCTACAGTCAACAAGAAGGCATTGATTACACTGAGACATTTCCTTTAGTGACCAGGTTAGAAGCTATTCTTATCCTACTTTCTTTTGCTGCAAATAATAACATTACATTATTTCAAATGAATGTTAAAAGTGCTTTTCAAAATGGTTATATAACTGAAAAATTCTATGTTAAACAACTCCCCAGGTTTTGAAAGTTTTGAATTTCCAAATCATGTTTTTAAAACTTCGGAAATCTCTGTATGGTCTAAAACATGAACCAAGAGCATGGTATGATAGACTTAGTAACTTCTTGCTCACAATAACTTTGAAAGAGAACAAGTGGATAATACGCTTTTTAGAAAATCAATAGGAGATGACATTCTTATTATTCAAATTTATGTTGATGACATTATTTTTGGATCTACTAATGGCACTCTTTGCCAAGAATTTTCTAAATTGATGCAGCTTGAATTTCAAATGAGTATTATGGGAGAACTTAAGTTCTTCTTAGGGATACAAATTCAGCAAAGTCAAAAAGGTATATACATTCATCAAACTAAATATATAAAAAAGTTTCTCAGGAAGTTTAAGATGAGTGATTACAAACCAATCGCTACACCAATGCACCCTACTTGTTCACTTGAAAAAGATGATTTAGGCAAAAAAGTTGACCAAAAAAACCCTATAAAGGAATGATAGGGTCCCTACTTTACCTTACCCCTTCCAGACCTAACATCAAGTTTAGTGTATGTGTATGTGCAAGATTTCAAGTTGACCCTAGGGAATCAATCACATTTAACTATTGTTAAGAGAATCCTTGGATACCTAAAAGGCACTACCAATCTTACTTTGTTCTACAAGAAATCTCCTAAGTACAAACTGAGTGGATATTGTGATTCTGATTATGTTTGAGATAAACTTGAGAGAAAGAGCTCTAGTGGCAACTGCACCTTTTTAGGTGACAACTTAATATCTTGGTCAAGTAAGAGAAAAAATTCCATTGCAATGTTAACAGCAGAGGCTGGGTACATTTCAGCAGTTGGATACAGTTCTCAACTACTTTTGATGAAGCATAAACTTGAAGACTACAAAATCCTAGAATCCAACATTCCCATCAATTATGATAACACTTCTGCCATTTGTCTAACCAAAAACCCTATCCTATATTCTATAGCTAACCACATAGAGATCAAACACCACTCAACAGGGACTTTGTTCAAAAAAGGATACTAAACATTCAGTTTGTAGACACTGAACACCAATGGGCTAACACATTCACCAAACCACTACCTGCAGATAAGTTTAACTTCATCAAAAAAAACCTAAACCTTACCTTCACACCTGACTAATGTTGTGATAACTTCAAAGTAGTTTAGTTTTACATTAGTTTTTATATTTTCCTATAATATGTTATATTCATGTTATTAACAAAATGAAGAAAAAAAAACAAAAACAACAAAGTTTCACTTTCTAGTCTTTTTGTCTGATAACAAAAGAGCGAGAAAGATATTTGATAATGTGGAGAGAAAATGATACTAAGTCTTAGGGGGAGCCATAAATTTGGGGGAGTCAAAGAAATATAAAGAAAAGTTATCAAAAATACAAATTTTGTCATCATCAAAAAGGGGGAGATTGTTGAAACATAGTTGATTTGATACTTAGAGTTTTGATGATAACAAAACTATTTTATGAGAACAATATATTTTTGACTTCAAAGATAATGAAAGAAGATTCATGTATTTGAAGAAAATCTAAAATAAGATTTGATTCAAATTTATAATTGAAGAAAATCTAAAATAAGATTTAATTCAAATTTATAATTGAAGAAAATCTAAAGTAACATTT
>JBBPBQ010000002.1:25268648-25349593 GCA_037974755.1 Cicer yamashitae
TGGAAATAACGAGTTTTTGCCTTCCGTGGGATTCCAGCCCGATAGCTCAATTAGTAGTGGGACTATGTGGAGGCGGTACTTATCCCCCAGGTACCAGGATCGAATCCCACGGAAGGCAAAAACTCGTTATTTCCACTAGGTGGTTAGGGGGGACGAGAAGATCGTGAGGTAGCACTGCCGGTAACGATAATGGCTGGGGTGTTACAGTTCCTATTGAGATATGAGACATTAGCAACCGCCTCTAAATAATCGTTGCGACGGTTTGAACCGTCGCAAACGAATATAATTATGTTTTTATTTTTCGATAACATTTTTTATTGTATTTTTCATTAATTTTATTTTGATGGCTTATTAAATAACAATTAATCTTAAATTAAAATAAAAAAATATTTCTAAATATGATCCATATAACTAAAATACACAAAAAATTAATTAAAAATGACTAAATCTCATTCATATAATCTATTAAAAAATAATAATATAACATTCATACATAGAACATAAAAATTACATCAAAAACCAAAACATTAGTAAAGAAATTGAACATACAAAACAACTACATCAAACATTAAAATTCATGAAAACAACTAAGTATTCCCTAGTGATGTTGTTTCATAATCATGATGTTGATAGCTAAATAAAATATACAGAGGCAAGCTTGCATCATGTTCTTGCAATCTCTAAAATTGTTGTTTTATGCTCCTTCTCTTGTCTAGACTCTCTTTTTTACAGCAATGTTTGTGATCCTGTTGGCCAAAGAAGTATAAAACCAATAAAGTAGTTTACAAAATCACTAGTTTGAGAGGAAGACAAAACATGTTATAACTCAAATATGTTAATGTTCACTCAAATGAATATCACTCTAAAAATAGTGACATGTTATTGAACTCTCAATTCCATTAATTTCAGCTAACCCGCACTTTCTTTCCTCACAAAACAACTCAATTGGAATAGAAGCAAGGAACCCAAAACAACTTAACAACAAAAAATTTCATTTTATGATTCATTTGCAAGTTGAAACTAATTCATACATAAAGAGACAAAAAAAGTCATAATGATCACTATTCACAAACAAAGTCAACATGATTCACAAATAAAACATGGAAGGTTTTTTCCTTGCAAAGTTTCACATAGCCCTTGCAATGTATTGAATGTAACCTTTGGCTCAAGTCCTAATCTATTTGAGTTGCTTATTCTACCTCAAAAACATTTCATATCCAAATTAAAGGGTTCCCACTGTCCCATACTTTCTTAACAAACAAAAAATTCTTAGTATTCGCTATTAAAATGATGCTTGATATGTTGGAATTCAAAAAGTAGGGCAAAAAGCATAACAAATTGTAAAACCCAAAGAACAAAGAACGCAAAATACACAATGCAAATTTTTACCTTTATTCAATTTGTGAGCTTTCAAAGAAAAACACCTAGAAAATATTTCTCATTCGTATTATGTTAAGATGAAACTTCCTTCCTATTGCTTTCTTTGATCTGGACGAGAACATAATGTTGGATCGGTTCATGGACTTTCAAGACAAGGAATATGATTAAGTCAAATTCAGTATTTTGCCCTTAGTCAAAATATGAATCATATGTTTGTAAATCTTATTGTGAGTGTTTCTTCTTGTAAACAATCCTTGATGATATTCTCTTGTAAATAATTCATATCTTCTTGTAAATAATTCATATCTTCTTGTAGATAAATCTTGACCAAATCTTCTTGTAAATAATTCTTATCTTCTTGTGATAAGATGTTGATGATGTCTTCTTCAAAGCTTGACCATATCTTCTTTTCAACTAGGACAAAGATTTTCTTCAATTAAAAATCTGAATCAAATCTTATTTTAGATTGTCTTCAAAAACATGAGTTGAAATTCTAAGAATATTGATGGTATTGAAATTCTAAGAATATTGATGGTATTGAAATTCTAAGAATATTGATGGTATTGAAATTCTAAGAATATTGATCCGAAGAATATTGATGGTATTGAATTTCTAAGAAAGAAGATGAAAGCTGATCAGAAGAAGTTGTACAACATGCATCATAAGTCTAGAACATTCATGATAAATGCAATCACCTTCCAGGAGTTTGCAAGTGCACTAAAAAGGAGACAGCAGAGAGTATTTATGATAGTTTGATTCTGACCTATGAAGGAAGCAAGCAAGTTCAAGAAGCAAAAGCCAGCCTCCTAGTCAAAAAATATGAGTTGTGCAAGATTGAAACAATGTTTTCCAGATTCCAGAATTTGGTCTCATAATTAAAGGTACTTGAAAAGAGTTATACTACTGTTGATCATGTGAAGAAGATACTAAAGAGTCTGAAAAGCAAGTGGAGACCTAAGATCACTGCCATTCAAGAAACAAAGGATCTGAATACTCTTAAGCTGGAAGAATTAATCAGCTCTCTCAGATCACATGAAATTGAGCTTGCAGAGGATGAGCCCAAGAAGAAGCAACCAACCTTGGCTTTGAAATCCAAGCCGAAGAAAGTTTTGAAGGCAACAACAAAATTAGAGGATGATGATTCAGATGATCAGAATGAAGACTCAAAGGAAGAGGAAGTGACATTTATATGCAGAAAATTTTAGAAGATGTAGCACAATAGAAAGAAGAAATTTCCCCAAAGATATTCCAGGCAATCCAGCAAAGGAAAGGATGATAAATATGACTACAAAATCTTCATCTACTATGGATGCAATGAACCTGGACATATCGGGTAAGAATGTCCAAATATGGAGAAAGGGAAACATCAAAGGAAAGATTCTAGACCCAAGAAGAAGAGTTTGATGGCTACATGGGATGATTCTGATGAATCCTCTAATGATGAAGAGCACGCAGATTTCGCTCTGATTGGTTCATACCAACTCTGCCTCTAGATCCAACACAGATTCTAACTTTGGAAGTGAATCAATAGATGAAGAAATTGAGGTATTTTCTGACTTTACTCGATCTGATTTAGTTACTGCTATAAATGATTTTTTAAATAAGAATCACAAATTGTCTTTAAAACTGAAAACACTTAGGAAATAAAATACAAATCTAACTAAAAAAGTTAATGTTTTAAAGAATCAAAGTGCTGAATTTAAAACAGAAAATGCAACTCTAAAAACTGATATTATTGAACTTAAGACAAATAATGCAACTCTAAAAACTGATATTACTGAACTTAAAACAGAAAATGCAAATCACAAAACTGATATTGCTGAACTTAAGGCTGAAAATCTAACTCTGTAAAGTAATTTTAGTTCAACATCAATTGAAAATATCACATGTATGGTGTTAGTAGGAATGGTAAAAGAGGAATATGATTTCAAGAAAAAGTAATTGAACCTAAGTTTGTTCCCTCTGATAATTTATGTACTATTTTCTATAAGAAAAGTCACACTAAAATATCTTGTCCAATTCTAACCACACGAAAAGACAAGAAACTTTTAAGAGCTAACAAACCAGGACCCAACCAGATTTTGGTACCAAAGGATAAAATTGTTTATGTTGCAGATGTTCTAAGCAACCAAATTGAAACACCAGTCATGGTGTCTGGTCAATGGATGCTTGCAATATATGAAGGAAAAAAGGTCTATGTTCCAAGACCTACCAAACAGAAGCCAACTGACTCTGGTGGAAGAAGGACTGGTCAGCACAATACCTATCACAACCAGAACCGTATGATGAACCAGAAATATCAACAGAATCAAAACTGGCAGAGAAATCACACATATCAACAAAATCAAAACTAGCAGAGAAATCAAACATATCAACAGAACTAGAACTACCAGAAGAATCAGAATTCCTATCTGTTCTAAAATTACCAGAGGAACCTGATACATTAGCAGAAACAGAAGTGTTATATTAACAATCAGAAAACTTCTTTGAACACTCCAATCAAATTTGCCAAGACTACAAACCTGGATGGGAATTCAAATCCCTTCATCCAGACCCTCTAATCAAAGAATATGCAAATTCACAATCTAAAAACCAAAAGAAAAAAAAAAGAAATAAAAGGGTTTTCAAAGTGAAACTGAAACTGTTGACATATAGGTTATATCTTTATTTAAATTTAATTATTGTCTGATATTATATTCATTTTGATAACAAGAAGCTTGATCTTAAAAATTGAAGCTAGATAAATATTTTGCAGATTCTCAAAAATTTAGAGGAACAAGGAGATCCACATAATCTTAACACTTCAGCAAAAGTAGCATACAAGTTTGGTATTCAGAAACATGCAGAAACGACCAGAAACAAAATTGATGTTTTAACTGCATTGATTTCATTCTTCAATTATCTAATTTATATTATGTTATATGACAAACAAATTGACCTTAAAAAGTCAAAGCAAGTTGAGGATACTACAGGTTTACCAGAACCAAAGGAAGCAGATGCAGACAAACCAGAAGATGACAAATCATCAGAAGATAATATGGATGGAAGTAGAAAGAGTCAAGATAAGTCAGAAGGAAGATCTGGATGGAAGTACAAGTCATCTCATCCTGAAACTCTAATCATTGGAAGTGCAAGTGATCCTTTGAGGATCACATCATCATTAAAAGATACCAATTTGTTTGGCTCACTCTCACCAATTCAGCCCACCACTGTTGATGAAGCATTGGCAAATGATGGACAGATTCTTGCAATGCAAGAAGAGTTAAATGAATTTAAGAGGATTGATTTTTGGGATCTAGTACCTAGACCAAAGAAGAACATTATTGGAACCAAGTGGGTTATCATAAAGCAGCTAAATGAAAAAGGTGAAGTGGTCAGACACAAGACAAGACTTGTCGCACAAGGCTACAGTCAACAAGAAGGCATTGATTACACTGAGACATTTCCTTTAGTGACCAGGTTAGAAGCTATTCTTATCCTACTTTCTTTTGCTGCAAATAATAACATTACATTATTTCAAATGAATGTTAAAAGTGCTTTTCAAAATGGTTATATAACTGAAAAATTCTATGTTAAACAACTCCCCAGGTTTTGAAAGTTTTGAATTTCCAAATCATGTTTTTAAAACTTCGGAAATCTCTGTATGGTCTAAAACATGAACCAAGAGCATGGTATGATAGACTTAGTAACTTCTTGCTCACAATAACTTTGAAAGAGAACAAGTGGATAATACGCTTTTTAGAAAATCAATAGGAGATGACATTCTTATTATTCAAATTTATGTTGATGACATTATTTTTGGATCTACTAATGGCACTCTTTGCCAAGAATTTTCTAAATTGATGCAGCTTGAATTTCAAATGAGTATTATGGGAGAACTTAAGTTCTTCTTAGGGATACAAATTCAGCAAAGTCAAAAAGGTATATACATTCATCAAACTAAATATATAAAAAAGTTTCTCAGGAAGTTTAAGATGAGTGATTACAAACCAATCGCTACACCAATGCACCCTACTTGTTCACTTGAAAAAGATGATTTAGGCAAAAAAGTTGACCAAAAAAACCCTATAAAGGAATGATAGGGTCCCTACTTTACCTTACCCCTTCCAGACCTAACATCAAGTTTAGTGTATGTGTATGTGCAAGATTTCAAGTTGACCCTAGGGAATCAATCACATTTAACTATTGTTAAGAGAATCCTTGGATACCTAAAAGGCACTACCAATCTTACTTTGTTCTACAAGAAATCTCCTAAGTACAAACTGAGTGGATATTGTGATTCTGATTATGTTTGAGATAAACTTGAGAGAAAGAGCTCTAGTGGCAACTGCACCTTTTTAGGTGACAACTTAATATCTTGGTCAAGTAAGAGAAAAAATTCCATTGCAATGTTAACAGCAGAGGCTGGGTACATTTCAGCAGTTGGATACAGTTCTCAACTACTTTTGATGAAGCATAAACTTGAAGACTACAAAATCCTAGAATCCAACATTCCCATCAATTATGATAACACTTCTGCCATTTGTCTAACCAAAAACCCTATCCTATATTCTATAGCTAACCACATAGAGATCAAACACCACTCAACAGGGACTTTGTTCAAAAAAGGATACTAAACATTCAGTTTGTAGACACTGAACACCAATGGGCTAACACATTCACCAAACCACTACCTGCAGATAAGTTTAACTTCATCAAAAAAAACCTAAACCTTACCTTCACACCTGACTAATGTTGTGATAACTTCAAAGTAGTTTAGTTTTACATTAGTTTTTATATTTTCCTATAATATGTTATATTCATGTTATTAACAAAATGAAGAAAAAAAAACAAAAACAACAAAGTTTCACTTTCTAGTCTTTTTGTCTGATAACAAAAGAGCGAGAAAGATATTTGATAATGTGGAGAGAAAATGATACTAAGTCTTAGGGGGAGCCATAAATTTGGGGGAGTCAAAGAAATATAAAGAAAAGTTATCAAAAATACAAATTTTGTCATCATCAAAAAGGGGGAGATTGTTGAAACATAGTTGATTTGATACTTAGAGTTTTGATGATAACAAAACTATTTTATGAGAACAATATATTTTTGACTTCAAAGATAATGAAAGAAGATTCATGTATTTGAAGAAAATCTAAAATAAGATTTGATTCAAATTTATAATTGAAGAAAATCTAAAATAAGATTTAATTCAAATTTATAATTGAAGAAAATCTAAAGTAACATTTAATTCAAATTTATAATTGAAGAAAATCTAAAGTAACATTTGATTCAAATTTATAATTAAAGAAAATATAAAATAAAGATTTGATTCAAATTTATAATTGACGAAAATCTAAAATAAGATTTGATTCATATTTATAATTGAAAAAAATCTTTGACCAAGTTGAAAAGAAGATATGGTCAACATTTGAAGAATATTTGAAGAAGATTTGATCAACATTTTGAAGAAGATTTGAAGAAGATTTGATCTACGTTTGAAGAAGATTTGATCAACATTTGAAGAAGATTTGAAGAAGATTTGATCTACGTTTGAAGAAGATTTGATCAAGATTTATCTACAACAAAATATGAATAGATTCAATCTGAAGAATTTCCGAATGCAAACTAAACAAAATACGAACATAAACAATCAGAAGAATTTACAAACTCAATCTAAACAAAATAGGAATATAATCAATGTAACACCCCAGCCATTACCGTTACCGGTAGTGCTACCTCACAACCTTCTCATTCCCCCTATCCACCTAGTGGAAATAACGAGTTTTTTTCCTTCTGTGGGATTCGAGCCCGGTACCTGGGGGATAAGTACCGCCTCCACACAGTCCCACTACCAATTGAGTCATGAGGTAGCATCGCCAGTAACGGTAATGGCTGCGGTGTTACATAAAAGGAGCCTTTTATGTATCACCCCGGCCATTACCGTTACCGGCGATGCTACCTCACGACCTTCTCGTCCCCCCTAACCACCCAATGGAAATAACGAGTTTTTGCCTTCCGTGGGATTCCAGCCCGATAGCTCAATTAGTAGTGGGACTATGTGGAGGCGGTACTTATCCCCCAGGTACCAGGATCGAATCCCACGGAAGGCAAAAACTCGTTATTTCCACTAGGTGGTTAGGGGGGACGAGAAGATCGTGAGGTAGCACTGCCGGTAACGATAATGGCTGGGGTGTTACAGTTCCTATTGAGATATGAGACATTAGCAACCGCCTCTAAATAATCGTTGCGACGGTTTGAACCGTCGCAAACGAATATAATTATGTTTTTATTTTTCGATAACATTTTTTATTGTATTTTTCATTAATTTTATTTTGATGGCTTATTAAATAACAATTAATCTTAAATTAAAATAAAAAAATATTTCTAAATATGATCCATATAACTAAAATACACAAAAAATTAATTAAAAATGACTAAATCTCATTCATATAATCTATTAAAAAATAATAATATAACATTCATACATAGAACATAAAAATTACATCAAAAACCAAAACATTAGTAAAGAAATTGAACATACAAAACAACTACATCAAACATTAAAATTCATGAAAACAACTAAGTATTCCCTAGTGATGTTGTTTCATAATCATGATGTTGATAGCTAAATAAAATATACAGAGGCAAGCTTGCATCATGTTCTTGCAATCTCTAAAATTGTTGTTTTATGCTCCTTCTCTTGTCTAGACTCTCTTTTTTACAGCAATGTTTGTGATCCTGTTGGCCAAAGAAGTATAAAACCAATAAAGTAGTTTACAAAATCACTAGTTTGAGAGGAAGACAAAACATGTTATAACTCAAATATGTTAATGTTCACTCAAATGAATATCACTCTAAAAATAGTGACATGTTATTGAACTCTCAATTCCATTAATTTCAGCTAACCCGCACTTTCTTTCCTCACAAAACAACTCAATTGGAATAGAAGCAAGGAACCCAAAACAACTTAACAACAAAAAATTTCATTTTATGATTCATTTGCAAGTTGAAACTAATTCATACATAAAGAGACAAAAAAAGTCATAATGATCACTATTCACAAACAAAGTCAACATGATTCACAAATAAAACATGGAAGGTTTTTTCCTTGCAAAGTTTCACATAGCCCTTGCAATGTATTGAATGTAACCTTTGGCTCAAGTCCTAATCTATTTGAGTTGCTTATTCTACCTCAAAAACATTTCATATCCAAATTAAAGGGTTCCCACTGTCCCATACTTTCTTAACAAACAAAAAATTCTTAGTATTCGCTATTAAAATGATGCTTGATATGTTGGAATTCAAAAAGTAGGGCAAAAAGCATAACAAATTGTAAAACCCAAAGAACAAAGAACGCAAAATACACAATGCAAATTTTTACCTTTATTCAATTTGTGAGCTTTCAAAGAAAAACACCTAGAAAATATTTCTCATTCGTATTATGTTAAGATGAAACTTCCTTCCTATTGCTTTCTTTGATCTGGACGAGAACATAATGTTGGATCGGTTCATGGACTTTCAAGACAAGGAATATGATTAAGTCAAATTCAGTATTTTGCCCTTAGTCAAAATATGAATCATATGTTTGTAAATCTTATTGTGAGTGTTTCTTCTTGTAAACAATCCTTGATGATATTCTCTTGTAAATAATTCATATCTTCTTGTAAATAATTCATATCTTCTTGTAGATAAATCTTGACCAAATCTTCTTGTAAATAATTCTTATCTTCTTGTGATAAGATGTTGATGATGTCTTCTTCAAAGCTTGACCATATCTTCTTTTCAACTAGGACAAAGATTTTCTTCAATTAAAAATCTGAATCAAATCTTATTTTAGATTGTCTTCAAAAACATGAGTTGAAATTCTAAGAATATTGATGGTATTGAAATTCTAAGAATATTGATGGTATTGAAATTCTAAGAATATTGATGGTATTGAAATTCTAAGAATATTGATCCGAAGAATATTGATGGTATTGAATTTCTAAGAAAGAAGATGAAAGCTGATCAGAAGAAGTTGTACAACATGCATCATAAGTCTAGAACATTCATGATAAATGCAATCACCTTCCAGGAGTTTGCAAGTGCACTAAAAAGGAGACAGCAGAGAGTATTTATGATAGTTTGATTCTGACCTATGAAGGAAGCAAGCAAGTTCAAGAAGCAAAAGCCAGCCTCCTAGTCAAAAAATATGAGTTGTGCAAGATTGAAACAATGTTTTCCAGATTCCAGAATTTGGTCTCATAATTAAAGGTACTTGAAAAGAGTTATACTACTGTTGATCATGTGAAGAAGATACTAAAGAGTCTGAAAAGCAAGTGGAGACCTAAGATCACTGCCATTCAAGAAACAAAGGATCTGAATACTCTTAAGCTGGAAGAATTAATCAGCTCTCTCAGATCACATGAAATTGAGCTTGCAGAGGATGAGCCCAAGAAGAAGCAACCAACCTTGGCTTTGAAATCCAAGCCGAAGAAAGTTTTGAAGGCAACAACAAAATTAGAGGATGATGATTCAGATGATCAGAATGAAGACTCAAAGGAAGAGGAAGTGACATTTATATGCAGAAAATTTTAGAAGATGTAGCACAATAGAAAGAAGAAATTTCCCCAAAGATATTCCAGGCAATCCAGCAAAGGAAAGGATGATAAATATGACTACAAAATCTTCATCTACTATGGATGCAATGAACCTGGACATATCGGGTAAGAATGTCCAAATATGGAGAAAGGGAAACATCAAAGGAAAGATTCTAGACCCAAGAAGAAGAGTTTGATGGCTACATGGGATGATTCTGATGAATCCTCTAATGATGAAGAGCACGCAGATTTCGCTCTGATTGGTTCATACCAACTCTGCCTCTAGATCCAACACAGATTCTAACTTTGGAAGTGAATCAATAGATGAAGAAATTGAGGTATTTTCTGACTTTACTCGATCTGATTTAGTTACTGCTATAAATGATTTTTTAAATAAGAATCACAAATTGTCTTTAAAACTGAAAACACTTAGGAAATAAAATACAAATCTAACTAAAAAAGTTAATGTTTTAAAGAATCAAAGTGCTGAATTTAAAACAGAAAATGCAACTCTAAAAACTGATATTATTGAACTTAAGACAAATAATGCAACTCTAAAAACTGATATTACTGAACTTAAAACAGAAAATGCAAATCACAAAACTGATATTGCTGAACTTAAGGCTGAAAATCTAACTCTGTAAAGTAATTTTAGTTCAACATCAATTGAAAATATCACATGTATGGTGTTAGTAGGAATGGTAAAAGAGGAATATGATTTCAAGAAAAAGTAATTGAACCTAAGTTTGTTCCCTCTGATAATTTATGTACTATTTTCTATAAGAAAAGTCACACTAAAATATCTTGTCCAATTCTAACCACACGAAAAGACAAGAAACTTTTAAGAGCTAACAAACCAGGACCCAACCAGATTTTGGTACCAAAGGATAAAATTGTTTATGTTGCAGATGTTCTAAGCAACCAAATTGAAACACCAGTCATGGTGTCTGGTCAATGGATGCTTGCAATATATGAAGGAAAAAAGGTCTATGTTCCAAGACCTACCAAACAGAAGCCAACTGACTCTGGTGGAAGAAGGACTGGTCAGCACAATACCTATCACAACCAGAACCGTATGATGAACCAGAAATATCAACAGAATCAAAACTGGCAGAGAAATCACACATATCAACAAAATCAAAACTAGCAGAGAAATCAAACATATCAACAGAACTAGAACTACCAGAAGAATCAGAATTCCTATCTGTTCTAAAATTACCAGAGGAACCTGATACATTAGCAGAAACAGAAGTGTTATATTAACAATCAGAAAACTTCTTTGAACACTCCAATCAAATTTGCCAAGACTACAAACCTGGATGGGAATTCAAATCCCTTCATCCAGACCCTCTAATCAAAGAATATGCAAATTCACAATCTAAAAACCAAAAGAAAAAAAAAAGAAATAAAAGGGTTTTCAAAGTGAAACTGAAACTGTTGACATATAGGTTATATCTTTATTTAAATTTAATTATTGTCTGATATTATATTCATTTTGATAACAAGAAGCTTGATCTTAAAAATTGAAGCTAGATAAATATTTTGCAGATTCTCAAAAATTTAGAGGAACAAGGAGATCCACATAATCTTAACACTTCAGCAAAAGTAGCATACAAGTTTGGTATTCAGAAACATGCAGAAACGACCAGAAACAAAATTGATGTTTTAACTGCATTGATTTCATTCTTCAATTATCTAATTTATATTATGTTATATGACAAACAAATTGACCTTAAAAAGTCAAAGCAAGTTGAGGATACTACAGGTTTACCAGAACCAAAGGAAGCAGATGCAGACAAACCAGAAGATGACAAATCATCAGAAGATAATATGGATGGAAGTAGAAAGAGTCAAGATAAGTCAGAAGGAAGATCTGGATGGAAGTACAAGTCATCTCATCCTGAAACTCTAATCATTGGAAGTGCAAGTGATCCTTTGAGGATCACATCATCATTAAAAGATACCAATTTGTTTGGCTCACTCTCACCAATTCAGCCCACCACTGTTGATGAAGCATTGGCAAATGATGGACAGATTCTTGCAATGCAAGAAGAGTTAAATGAATTTAAGAGGATTGATTTTTGGGATCTAGTACCTAGACCAAAGAAGAACATTATTGGAACCAAGTGGGTTATCATAAAGCAGCTAAATGAAAAAGGTGAAGTGGTCAGACACAAGACAAGACTTGTCGCACAAGGCTACAGTCAACAAGAAGGCATTGATTACACTGAGACATTTCCTTTAGTGACCAGGTTAGAAGCTATTCTTATCCTACTTTCTTTTGCTGCAAATAATAACATTACATTATTTCAAATGAATGTTAAAAGTGCTTTTCAAAATGGTTATATAACTGAAAAATTCTATGTTAAACAACTCCCCAGGTTTTGAAAGTTTTGAATTTCCAAATCATGTTTTTAAAACTTCGGAAATCTCTGTATGGTCTAAAACATGAACCAAGAGCATGGTATGATAGACTTAGTAACTTCTTGCTCACAATAACTTTGAAAGAGAACAAGTGGATAATACGCTTTTTAGAAAATCAATAGGAGATGACATTCTTATTATTCAAATTTATGTTGATGACATTATTTTTGGATCTACTAATGGCACTCTTTGCCAAGAATTTTCTAAATTGATGCAGCTTGAATTTCAAATGAGTATTATGGGAGAACTTAAGTTCTTCTTAGGGATACAAATTCAGCAAAGTCAAAAAGGTATATACATTCATCAAACTAAATATATAAAAAAGTTTCTCAGGAAGTTTAAGATGAGTGATTACAAACCAATCGCTACACCAATGCACCCTACTTGTTCACTTGAAAAAGATGATTTAGGCAAAAAAGTTGACCAAAAAAACCCTATAAAGGAATGATAGGGTCCCTACTTTACCTTACCCCTTCCAGACCTAACATCAAGTTTAGTGTATGTGTATGTGCAAGATTTCAAGTTGACCCTAGGGAATCAATCACATTTAACTATTGTTAAGAGAATCCTTGGATACCTAAAAGGCACTACCAATCTTACTTTGTTCTACAAGAAATCTCCTAAGTACAAACTGAGTGGATATTGTGATTCTGATTATGTTTGAGATAAACTTGAGAGAAAGAGCTCTAGTGGCAACTGCACCTTTTTAGGTGACAACTTAATATCTTGGTCAAGTAAGAGAAAAAATTCCATTGCAATGTTAACAGCAGAGGCTGGGTACATTTCAGCAGTTGGATACAGTTCTCAACTACTTTTGATGAAGCATAAACTTGAAGACTACAAAATCCTAGAATCCAACATTCCCATCAATTATGATAACACTTCTGCCATTTGTCTAACCAAAAACCCTATCCTATATTCTATAGCTAACCACATAGAGATCAAACACCACTCAACAGGGACTTTGTTCAAAAAAGGATACTAAACATTCAGTTTGTAGACACTGAACACCAATGGGCTAACACATTCACCAAACCACTACCTGCAGATAAGTTTAACTTCATCAAAAAAAACCTAAACCTTACCTTCACACCTGACTAATGTTGTGATAACTTCAAAGTAGTTTAGTTTTACATTAGTTTTTATATTTTCCTATAATATGTTATATTCATGTTATTAACAAAATGAAGAAAAAAAAACAAAAACAACAAAGTTTCACTTTCTAGTCTTTTTGTCTGATAACAAAAGAGCGAGAAAGATATTTGATAATGTGGAGAGAAAATGATACTAAGTCTTAGGGGGAGCCATAAATTTGGGGGAGTCAAAGAAATATAAAGAAAAGTTATCAAAAATACAAATTTTGTCATCATCAAAAAGGGGGAGATTGTTGAAACATAGTTGATTTGATACTTAGAGTTTTGATGATAACAAAACTATTTTATGAGAACAATATATTTTTGACTTCAAAGATAATGAAAGAAGATTCATGTATTTGAAGAAAATCTAAAATAAGATTTGATTCAAATTTATAATTGAAGAAAATCTAAAATAAGATTTAATTCAAATTTATAATTGAAGAAAATCTAAAGTAACATTTAATTCAAATTTATAATTGAAGAAAATCTAAAGTAACATTTGATTCAAATTTATAATTAAAGAAAATATAAAATAAAGATTTGATTCAAATTTATAATTGACGAAAATCTAAAATAAGATTTGATTCATATTTATAATTGAAAAAAATCTTTGACCAAGTTGAAAAGAAGATATGGTCAACATTTGAAGAATATTTGAAGAAGATTTGATCAACATTTTGAAGAAGATTTGAAGAAGATTTGATCTACGTTTGAAGAAGATTTGATCAACATTTGAAGAAGATTTGAAGAAGATTTGATCTACGTTTGAAGAAGATTTGATCAAGATTTATCTACAACAAAATATGAATAGATTCAATCTGAAGAATTTCCGAATGCAAACTAAACAAAATACGAACATAAACAATCAGAAGAATTTACAAACTCAATCTAAACAAAATAGGAATATAATCAATGTAACACCCCAGCCATTACCGTTACCGGTAGTGCTACCTCACAACCTTCTCATTCCCCCTATCCACCTAGTGGAAATAACGAGTTTTTTTCCTTCTGTGGGATTCGAGCCCGGTACCTGGGGGATAAGTACCGCCTCCACACAGTCCCACTACCAATTGAGTCATGAGGTAGCATCGCCAGTAACGGTAATGGCTGCGGTGTTACATAAAAGGAGCCTTTTATGTATCACCCCGGCCATTACCGTTACCGGCGATGCTACCTCACGACCTTCTCGTCCCCCCTAACCACCCAATGGAAATAACGAGTTTTTGCCTTCCGTGGGATTCGAGCCCGGTATCTGGGGGATAAGTACCGCCTCCACACAGTCTTCTCAATCAGTATGACAACCCAAGACTTTTGAGGAACACTCACACCTTGACTCTACCAGCCAAGTCTTCTCCGCACAATCTAACAACCCGATATTGTTGAAAGCACACTAACACCACTATCGGGTTTGAATACAAAGGTTTGAAACTTGTCTTGTTGCTTCTAACAAGCTAATTATAACAATGACTATCACAATCTAAGAAAAACACTTAGAAAATATTTATCATTTGAACAAGTGTTTTTCTCTTTGAACTCTAAGATGAATTTGGAATTTTGAGCCTAAGTTTGATGTAGCTAAATATCACTAGAAGGGGGGTTGAATAGGGATTTTGGCGTTTAAAAATGTTTTAATCATTTTTTGAATTACTGACCTCTCTGAGAGGATGCGAACTCGAGGATATAAATTCAAACCTTTAAATATGAACAGAATAAAAACAAGGAAAGTATAAAGAGAGCGAGACACAACTTTTATACTGGTTCACCAAAAGATGGCTACGTCCAGTCCTCACACAATTGTGAGATTTCACTAATAATCAACCAGATCAACCTCTCACAGAGGTTTATTACACTTTGTGTATTCTTAAGCTTCACCAAGCTTACAACCTTGTTTCTTACAAGTTTCAAAATATTTTCAAGTACAACTTACTTGAAAATTACAGAGTGATATGAGTATGATTTCTTTCTCTTTATTTAACTCTTTCTAAAAAGATTTTTGAGAGATCTAGTGTAGGAATGTAGAAAGTATAAAGAGAGGATGGATATTGCTTATGATAGATTTAAGATTCTTGATCTTTTTCTGCAATATTGTTATGTGTTTGATGATGAAGAGCTTGATGCCTTTTATAGAGGTCTTGTGTTGCTCTTCCATGTCTCAAACATCTTTATGACCGTTGGGGGACTTGATCAAAAAGTCCAAGGTCTTTGTGCTTAATTACAGAACTGCCATCCAGCTGTCTTTGGACAGATGCAGTCCATCCTCGGCCATGAGGTTCAAACCTCCTAGGTACTTGGTCCTTTTTTTGTCCTTTTCTCTTTTTCATTCTCCAAGACATGTAAGGCTATGTCTTTGACTTTGTGGGCTACAGCCTTCCTGTAAGTTGAAATACTAGGTTGTTTTCAACTTTGGAGAATGATGTGACAATTGATTCAACCTTTTACATCGTACTGACCATCCTCTTGCATTGAACTGCCCATCCTCAAACTAGTTCAAACTTGCCTCTGACCTCTTCGAATAATATGCTTTATTTGATTATTCTTGGATGCTGTTTTGACTTCTTAACATGGTTAAAAACTATGGTTACTGTACTTATTGATTATTGTGCTTTTTGGATGTCATCCTCTCACAGATTCATCCTATCCTCCAATTTGCAAACTTGGTGGTATTAAGTCAGATTTTTCTCCTTTTAGTCTTCATGATGAATAACCTGTTTTCTACTATAAATCCACTCAAGAGAACAAATTAGTCATTAATCACAATCATAATCTCTTAAGTAAATTTGTTATCATTAAAATCATTTGAAAGAGATTTTGTCTCAACAATCTCCCCCTTTTCGATGATGACAAAATTCTTTAGATTATGATTTTAAATATGAAAAGAATTAGAGATTTAATGTTTATGCTCCCCCTGAATCAAATAGGAAATCTTTTTAAATTTTTAATAAACATTACTCCCCCATAATGTATGCCAAAGATTTGAAACAGAGATAATAACGTAGAGCCACAAAAATATTTCATGTTAATGTTTATGATATTACAAAAGATTGATCAAACGGAAGAAACATTAATTAGCAAAACATAGGCAATTCAAAATATTCATCTTAAACAAATAGTGAAATAATAACAGCAAGAAGATCATAATCTGTCTCCCTTTGACTTTGGCAGCAACAAAAAGTAGAAACAACAAGGCTACTCAGAGGAGGATGGCTCATCAGATAAGGATGAAGGTGAAGGACGAAGAGGATCGGGTTGAGGAGGTTGATGTGGCAAGACAGGAGGATGACCTCCTGGGTTTGATAAGATGGCTGGTGACCCACTCCAAGATGAGGGTAAATGATCAGAGTTTTGGAGTGATAAGAGTGGTTTGGATGTTTGATCAAGGAATTTGAAGGATTTTGTAGCCGTTGAAAAATAGTTATTAGCCATTCATTAGGGGTTAGTGAAGGTTTGAAGTTCCAAGAGAGAAGTAGCCGTTTTGTATTTAATGCTCATTGGAAAAAGATGTATAGGAGAGAGAGAGAGACAGTAATGAGAAACGTGCAACAGAGGTCTTTTCACTTTCTGAATTTTTGGCTCATCCTCATATTTGAAGAAGGATGTTGTTTTAAAAACTCAGACATAAGGAGGACGAAAAAAAATAAAAATAAAAAAACATTAAAAAATAAAAAATAAATTCAAAATGATCCTCCTAAAGAGGTTGGACATGTAACCGTTGGAGAAGGAGGAGGTAGTAGGCGGTTATGATTGGCTAGGCTGGTGTGGAGGTGGCAGTTGTGGCATTAAATGCTGGACGGAAGAGGAGGCGTGTGCATTAAATGCTGGACGGAAGAGGAGGCGTGCGCATTAAATGCTGGACGGAAGCCAATGAGGCCGCGCTACACAGACTGGCCGATGGAAGATGAGGTGTGCGCAGCCTTGTCTTACATGACAAGAGGGAGTTTCACCAAAATGGACACTATGTCCTCTGGTGTCTTGCCATCCTTTCATCTTTAGGCTTATTTTTAAAGATCAGATTTGATATTTCAGCAGGAATTGACAAATAAAAATTAAACAATCAAAATAAGAGAAATACAGCTATGGTACAATGGTTAAAACAATTAAACAATTAATTTTAGACAAATTAATGATGGAGAGTTTTTCCAAGATATTTTTGAACCGATCCTCCTGGAGAGGTTTGGTAAAAATATCTGCCAACTGATTTTCAGTGTCAATGAAAATAAATTCTATATCCCTTTTCTGAACATGATCTCTTATAAAATGATGTTTAATTTCAATGTGCTTAGATCTAGAATGTTGAATAGGATTTTTAGAAAGATTTATAGCGGTTGTATTATCACAAAGGATGAGAATTTTTGCGTACCTTAGAGAGTAATCCTCTAGTTGGTTCTTTATCCATAGTAATTGTGAGCAGCATTATGCAGCTGATACGTATTCAGCTTTTGTAGTTGATAGAGCAATGGTACATTGTTTTTTGCATGACCAACTTATTAGAGATTTTCCAAGAAATTGGCAAGCTCCACTTGTGCTCTTTCTTTCAACTTTGTCTCCCGCATAGTCAGCATCACAATAAGCTATGAGGTCAAGATTTGAACATTTCTTATACCAGATTCCCATATTGATTGTACCAACAAGGTATCTCAATATCCTCTTTACTGCTGTAAGATGAGATTCTTTGGGATAGGATTGAAACCTTGCACAAAGACCTATAGCAAAGACTATGTCAGGTCTACTTGTTGTTAAGTATAATAAGGATCCAATCATCCCTCTATACTCTTTCTCAGATATTGGAGTTCCTTCATCATCTTTGTGAAGCATGGAGGATGGGTGCAAAGGAGTTCCCATACTCTTGGCTGAACTCATGTTATATTTGTTAAGAAGATCTTTGGTGTATTTTTCTTGTGAGATGAAAATACCATCTTCTAGTTGTTTGATTTGTAATCCAAGAAAGAGTTTCAATTCACCCATCATACTCATCTCAAACTCACTTTGCATGAGATTGGAGAAATCTTCACACATCTTTTCATTTGTGGATCCAAATATTATGTCATCCACATATATTTGAACAATCAACAAATCTTCTTTAAATGTTTTCTTGAAAAGAGTGGTATCAATCTGTCCTCTTACGAATCCATTCTCTTTAAGAAAAGAACTTAACCTCTCGTACCAAGCTCGAGGAGCTTGCTTTAATCCATAAAGAGCTTTTGAGAGTTTGAACACATGGTTGGGCTTCTTTTCATCCACAAATCCAGAAGGTTGTTTAACATATACCTCCTCATTTAGAAAACCATTCAAAAAGGCACTTTTGACATCAATTTGGAATAGTTTGATACCTTTATGAGTGGCATATGCTAGGAGGATTCTTATGGCTTCAAGTATAGCAACCGCTACAAATGTTTCATCATAATCAATTCCTTTCCTGTTGGTTGTAACCTTGTGCCACTAGTCTTGCTTTATTTCTAATGACCTCTCCATCCTCATTCAGTTTGTTTCTAAATATCCATTTAGTTCCAATGATGGATTTTTCAAGAGGAAGAGGTACAAGATCCCACACTTGGTTTCTTTCATACTGTGACAGTTCTTCCATCATGGCGTTAACCCATGATTTGTCACAAATTGCTTGATCAATCGTTTTAGGTTCAACTTGTGATATCATGGCCATGTTGGTTGCATTTCCTTTTAGAGATTGTCTGGTCCTTACACCATCAGCCGTGTTTCCAATGATCAGATTTGGAGGATGATGCGTAACTGACTTCCATCCTCTTGGTGGTTGCTGAGAGGTTGGATCAGAATCATCCTCTTCATTTGGACTGTGTACTTTAGAGGATGAAGGTTCATCTTCTTCAGATTCATCCATATTTTCTAAACACAAGTCATCAAACTCATCAAAAATAACATGCATGGATTCCTCCACAGTTTGAGTCTTAAGATTATATATTCTATAACCTTTTGACGATGTAGAGTATCCCAAAAAAATACCTTTGTCAGATTTTGGATCAAACTTTCCCAAATTTTCTTTATTATTTAGAATGTAGCAATAACATCCAAATATATGAAAATAGGAAATGTTTGGTTTTTTGCCTTTCCATAGCTCATATGGAGTTTTGTTTAAAAAAATTCTGATGGATACACGATTTGAAACATAACATGCAGTGTTGATAGCTTCGGCCCAAAAGTATTTTTCAATGTTGGCTTCATTTCAGATAGTTCTAGCCATTTCTTGCAAAGTTCTATTTTTCCTTTCAACAACTCCATTTTATTGAGGAGTTCTTGGGCAAGAAAAATTATGAGAAATTCCATTTTCATCAAAAAGATTTTTAAATAATTCATTTTCAAATTCACCTCCATGGTCACTTCTCACGGAGACAATTCTTGATCCCTTTTCATTTTGGATCTTTTTACAGAAATGGTGAAAAGCCTCAAAGACTTCATCTTTATGTTTTAAAAATAAGACCCATGTAAAACGTGAGAAGTCATCAACAATTACAAATCTGTATCTTTTTTCACTAAGACTTGGAGTTTTGATAGGACCAAAGAGGTCAATATGAAGTAGCTCAAGAGGATGATTTGTTGAAACAATATTTTTAGAGTGAAAGCTACTTTTAACTTGTTTTCCTTTGGCACAAGCTTCACATACTTTGTCTTTCTCAAAATTAATTTTTGGAATACCTTTAACTAATTCTAATTTAGATAATTTAGAAATAGTGTTCAAACTTGTATGACCTGCTCATTTGTGCCATATCCATTTATCATTTTCAATGGATACAAAAACAAGATTCAGTAGGCAAATCATCTAGATATAACTTATATAAATTCTTTTTTCTAAAACCAGAAAAGAAAACTCTTCCCGAGGATGAGTGTTTAACCTCGCATAGATTAGGTTTAAAAATAACTTCAAATCCACTATCACATAGTTGATTAATACTGAGCAAGTTATGTTTTAAACCATCCACATTTTGTGATAACAAATGGAATCATGGTGCCCATCTTTACCACAGAATGAACATCCTTTCTTTATGTTGTCAGCCCTTTTCTTAGCATGACAGATTTTGAAAGTATGACCAAGTTTTTTGCAAAAGGTGCATCTTGGCCTATCCTCTTTTTTCTGCGGAATGAAAAAGTTTTCATATAATTTTTGTTTTTGAGAACTTTTAAATCCAATACCAGCTTTGTCAAATATTCCAGATTCGGATCCCATTATCTTTTGAAAAGTATCAGTGGATTTAAAAAAGTTAGTAATATCATTTTTTAGTTCTTCAACTTCTATTTTCAAAATTTCCTTTTCTGTATCCTCTTCTGGAGGATGAATTTTGACATTCCTTTTGTTTAAAATAGATTGTTGCTCAAACAACTTCTCATGAGATAACTGCAAGTCTCGAATGATTTGTTCATATTTCTTATTCTTAGCTTGAAGTTCCTCAATGAGTTTCTTTATTTCATAAAGTTGATTTTTAAGAAAACCACATTTATGAGATAAAGTGTTTGAGTCATTTAAAAGATCGTCAAATTCTATTTCTAATTGTTCACAAGTAGGACAAAGTTCAGATATGATTACCTTTTCAGTTTCTTTTTTTGTCATGAGACAGAGGTTGGCCTCTTCTTCCTTTTCTTGCTCTGAGAATGAATCGTCACTATCATCCCACGTGATCATCATAGATTTTTTTTTTTTGTAGGGAAATCTTCTTGAGTTCCTTTTGTTTAGAGGGTACTTAGTTTTGTGGTGACCCAGTTTGTTGCATCCAAAGCAAGTAATCTGACTTTTGTCAGTTTTTTCTTTTTGAGGAGATCGTTTGTCATGTCCTCTACGATTTATCATCCTCTGGATTCTTTGGGAAATAAGAGCGAGTTCATCTTCTTCCTCAGATAGAGGATACTCTGGGCTTTCCTTCTTTGTGGCATCTTCAGTCTTCTTGGAAGATGAGCTTTCTGTTTGACTTGATTTTAGAGCAATCATTTTTCCCTTTTTGCTTGGTTTCTCAGCCAACAACAATGGTTCAAGAGCTCTTAGAGTTCCAACCAGATCCTCTAACTTCATGTTGGCCAAGTCTCTTGCTTCTGTGATGGCAGTCACCATTGGTCTCCATTCTTTTGGTAAACTCCTTAGGATTTTTCTTATCCTCTCTTGAATAGAGTATACCTTTCCAAGAGATCTCAAGTTGTTTAGTATGATTGTCAGCCTTGAGAACATTTCATCAATCGTTTCTTCCTCCTTCATTTCGAATAATTCGAATTCTCTTACTCCCATGTCAATCCTTGCTTCTTTTACGTGGCTTGATCCTTCATGATGAATCTTTAGAGTGTTCCATAGTTCCTTGGCGTTTTTGCATTCTTCAACTCTATCGTATTCTTCCCTGCTCAAAGCACACGTTAGAAATAAATGAGCTTTAGAGTTTAAGAGTACCTTAGAATTTTCATCAGCCGTCCACTGTGCTTGAGGTTTCTCGTCAGAGGTTGCATCTGTGTTGTTGATTTTGATGACATGATCCCCGTTTTCAACAACAGACCACATGTTGTTATCTTGTGATATGAGAAACAGTCTCATCTTACCTTTCCAGTGGTAGTAATCAGTACCATCAAAATAGGGAGGTCTACTGGATGATCCTCCTTTAGGAACATACTTAGCTTTTGACATTTTTTCTTTTGATCTTTTTCTCTTACACGGTTAGATGTAATTTTTCTAGAGAACCTTGCTCTGATACCAATTGATGTAGCTAAATATCACTTAAAGGGGGGTTGAATAGGGATTTTGGCGTTTAAAAATGTTTTAGTCAGTTTTTGAATTACAGACCTCTCTGAGAGGATGCGAACTCGAGGACAAAAATTCAAACCTTTAAATATGAACAGAATAAAAAAAGGAAAGTATAAAGAGAGCGAGACACAACTTTTATACTGGTTCACCTAAAGATGGCTACGTCCAGTCCTCACACACTTGTGAGATTTCACTAATGATCAACAAGATCAACCTCTCACAGAGGTTGATTACACTTTGTGTATTCTTAAGCTTCACCAAGCTTACAACCTTGTTTCTTACAAGTTTCAAAATATTTTCAAGTACAACTTACTTGAAAATTACAGAGTGATATGAGTATGATTTCTTTCTCTTTACTTAACTCTTTCTAAAAAGATTTTTGAGAGATCTAGTGTAGGAATGTAGAAAGTATAAAGAGAGGATGGATATTGCTTATGATAGATTTAAGATTCTTGATCTTTTTCTGCAATATTGTTGTGTGTTTGATGATGAAGAGCTTGATGCCTTTTATAGAGGTCTTGTGTTTCTCTTCCATGTGTCAAACATCTTTATAACCGTTGGGGGACTTGATCAAAAAGTCCAAGGTCTTTGTGCTTAATTACAGAACTGCCATCCAGCTGTCTTTGGACAGATGCAGTCCATCCTCGGCCATGAGGTTCAAACCTCCTAGGTACTTGGTCCTTTTGTTGTCCTTTTCTCTTTTTCATTCTCCAAGACATGTAAGGCTATGTCTTTGACTTTGTGGGCTACAGCCTTCCTGTAAGTTGAAATACTAGGTTGTTTTCAACTTTGGAGAATGATGTGACAATTGATTCAACCTTTTACATCGTACTGACCATCCTCTTGCATTGAACTGCCCATCCTCAAACCAGTTCAAACTTGCCTCTGACCTCTTCGAATAATATGCTTTATTTGATTATTCTTGGATGCTGTTTTGACTTCTTAACATGATTAAAAACCATGGTTACTATACTTAATGAATATTGTGCTTTTTGGATGTCATCCTCTCACAGATTCATCCTACCCTCCAGTTTGCAAACTTGGTGGTATTAAGTCAGATTTTTCTCCTTTTAGTCTTCATGATGAATAACCTGTTTTCTACTATAAATCCACTCAAGAGAACATATTACTCATTAATCACAATCATAATCTCTTAAGTAAATTTGTTATCATTAAAATCATTTGAAAGAGATTTTTCTCAACAAAGTTGTTCTTCTCTTTTCTGATTTCTCAATGATCTTTTTCTTTAGCCATGAGTATCAATTTATAGATAAAATAAGGGCTTCAATTTAGTCCTGGTTTAATGCTGAATTGTATCTTCATTCCTAGCTTGATAAACAATGATTTTATTCAAAAATAATTATGAACAAGATGTTTTTTGATAATATGTTCTTTAGCCAATTCTTTATTTTAATCCAATCCTACTTTTCTCTATTTTAATTTCTTTCAAAACTTGGGTTGACAAAGACTGCTTGCAATGACTATAATTTCAATTTGAAAAATAGATAAAACGCTTTAGCAGAACATTTATTTCTCAAATGTCAATTTCATCGCCTTTCCAAAGTTTCTTTTAAAGGGTATTTTATCTGCTTTAGGGCAAGATTATTCGTGTTAAAGTTGCTCTTATGCAAATCACTCTTTAATGATATTTTGAGTAGTAAAACAAAATCTTTATAATGAGACAAGTGCATACTCAAGGAGAAGAATAGACATGAAAAAGGATTTTTACTGTGTCCCTTGAAATAAAGTAAACATCTCAAAATCATATCTATATGAGAAATACTTTCTTAGATTAAAATTATCTAAGGAAATACTTCATTGTGTGGTTAGTTCCTTGTTTAACAGCAGATTGAAATTCCATGTGTATTTCCTCTTTTAAGATATGTTTTTATATGTTCTGAAAATTCTTTCAATTCTATTTTGTCTTCTAGTTGTGTCTTTTGAAAATCTTCAATAACAAACTGGACAAAACTTGTATGCTTCTATAAAGCATATTGAGTTAATAAGTGAGAATAGTCTACTTACTAATACTGATAATTATCCTTTGATGGAAAGAAGTATTAGTGAATACAACAAAATTGTTAGTGCAAAGTAATGGAAACATTATAATGCATTTAAACAATAAATCTAACCAGTCAGGAAGAAGTTTTCTAAAAACTTAAATGATTTAGGATATATGTTAAAATGTACATGTAACCCTTTAGAAGAAATGGTGAGTAATGCAACCTCTCACTCAACACCATTCTTTTAGAACGTCGAATGGCAACAAGTCGGAGATTCTCGTCGGAACAAAGATGATGTTTTTAAAATATCTATGAAACAAGGTTATCCTCAAAGAAGCCTGAACTGCAAGTAAATGACCAAAACTCTCTATGGAAGACCATCATCTTATATCACCACTAGAAAAGTTTGTAGAACAAACGAGTCTAATGATCTCATCATCTAGTCAAACTCACGGTCATCTCAAAACCTAGAATAAGCCACTTTGGAAATCCTCTTACTACAAGGTCTGAAGTCATTCCTCTATATGTTCAAGGACAAGGTTTTTGCCTCTAATGTATTGCATGCTTGACTCATCATCTGAGACTCATATATATGAAATCAAAGCACTAGAACAAATGATTGCATCTTATGATTTAGAAGAAAGATCAGATCCAAGATAACTTTACTTATGGTTAAAAGATCATCTGATAGAAAAGTCTAACCAACTCTGGTAAGATAAGTGAAAGGAAAAATTTGCTAAATTATCCTCGTTTGTCATCGTCAGATACCTTGTACTTTATTTCATTATTTCCTGTGCACTTGTTTGTCTAAGTGTTGAGAAACAGTTTCTGATAATACAATATTGTAAACACCCACTTGTGAGATTATTCAGAAAACCCTTAAACTTACTCTTTTGTAATCGAGCCCAATAATGGTTGCATTCCTCAATAGCTTGACTATACTAAGCTAGAAGGTTGAGAAGACTTGAACACAATCATTTTGACTAGCAGGTGTTCAATTGAAGTGTGATTCAGTTGGTGAATTAGTGGAATAAATCGTTTAGTTTGAAGGGATTGAACATAGCTACCATGTTGGTGGTGAACTAGGATAAATTGATTGTGTTGTTCTATGTTTCTGTTTTATCTTCTCTATTTTTCATCACTTGGTTTTAATATTGCTAAAATGTATTTTTAAATAAAACACAATTTAAACCCTACCTTTCTTGTGTTTCTCGTTCTACAATTATAGGTTAGTGAGTCTTGAAGTTTAAGTTTGGGAGAAGCCCTGCTCTAATAGTGACACTAGATTGGGTTTTAAGACTTTTGTATTTAATTATGTCATTTGACTATGATGTTAACATTGTACTTTTCAAAAAGAGTAGTTTACTCTATTTTATTGTCATAAAAAATTAATCTAATATTATTTTGAGTAGTGATGTGTATTTGAGTAAATTTAATACGTTAAACTATTATTGAGATTTTTCATTTAAATTTGAAAATAGTTTTTGAAAAGTATTTTAAAAATGTTACTACTAAAGTATTTTGATTTAGGGCGTCACATTGCCAAAGACACTAATATGTTTATATATATTTTGTTATTTCAATTGTAAAAGTTGATATTAACTTTTACCGTATATGTTGCGCATGACTTATTTCAGATTTTTGTTTTTTTTTTAAATTACTAATTATTTTGAGAAAATAATTTTAAAAGTATAAATTCCAATTTAATTTCTTTTTCAAAATACATTATCGCGGTCAAAATTTGGGGTTACATTTTGTGGTATCAGAGCAACAGTTGATCTTAGATCGGGCTGTGAGTTAGGTGTCCTCCATTGTTCATGTGCCGAGTAGAGTATTGGAGTCTTGGTTGGTCTATGTTTTGGGAATTTTTTGGTTTGTTTAGTTGTGCATAGCAAGAATTTGACTTATTAGAAATTCTCTATACTTTGTTGATGAGATTTTTTATATGTTCAAGTTTTGTAGGGACCAGTGCCTCCAAGACATAATCGTGTTGCTATACTGGAACGGATGATCGTCGAGTTAAGTAGATAGCTACAGCTATGAATAACACGACAACCTCTTTTGGAGCTAAAACGACTACAAAGAATATCTAAAACATAGAAAAGAGGAAAAAAAAAAAGATATTTTATCACTGATTCAAAAGGACTAGAAGACTTTGTCATCAAAATCCTCCCAAGTTTAGAGGAGATATGAATTTGGAAAAGGCTAACTTATGGCTCCAAGAAGTGGATAATATATTTAGAATAATTAACTGTCTAGAGGAAGAGAAAGTGAACTACGCTACATTCCTTTTACTCAGGGATGTAGAGTATTAGTGGAGGAGCAGCAATCTTATGATGGAAGAAGCTAATGCAGAAGGGAATTAGGATATCTTTAAGTTGAAATTTTTTGATAAGTAATTCCCCTTCACACAAGAACCAAGTTGGGAGATGATTTTTAAGACTTGAATAGGGAAACATGGCAATTGGAGAGTACATTGCTAAGTTTGAATCTTTGTCACGGTATTTTAGATTTTTCAAACAAGAAATGGATGAAATTTACTTGTGTCAAACTATTTCCACGATGGGTTGAAGTACGAAATTCAAGATTCAAAGTTACCTTCGGGAATTTTACATTTCCAAGCATTGGTTGTAAAATGTTGAGAGGTAGAAGATATGAAGCATTGGGGGGTTTGAATTATGTATTTGGTTTTTAAGAAATTAATGGGCTAACAAATGATGAAAATAAAACAAGAAAAATCAAAGGCACTAAATAGAGGGAAGATGGATAACACAGTAATTTACCCTGTTTCACTACCAACCTGGTAGCTACGTCTAGTCCCTTCACCCAGAAGGATTTAATCCAGTAATTCAAAACAGATTACAACCACTTAACTTTAACTAGCTAAGTTTTCTCAACATCCAACTTGAAAACCACAAGTCGTTGAGGATTTACAACCACTACTGGGAAACGGTTACACAAGTGTTTCGTTTCTATTTCTAGATCTACTCTCACTAGAGGATGTTTATAATATTGCTCACAAACTTAGCACAACTAGAATGACATTACAATTGAGTGTTGTAATACCCTTAATTTTAAACTCTAAACTATGCAATTTTAGGGTGTTTTGTGTTGAATTGTTGAGACATTTAGCTCAATTTTATTTTATTTGTGAATCAAGTATCAAAAACATATTTTGTTAGAGTTTGTAATATGTTTAATATATATATATATATATATATATATTGAGACCCGATTAAAATTATTTGTCGGAGAATAATTTATTTACGTTGCGAAGAATTTAATATCGGGCATGTTTTTTTAAAATAACACTCATTGTTGATAAATTCATCTGCCAATTGAGTTACGACTAGAGTAGATATTTTATTTAAAGTAGTTTGAGAAGTGAGTGATGTGATGAGTGTGATGATTATTTATATATATATATATATATATATAGAAGAAAGCAAAGGTAAGAAAAGGACAAGCTGAAAACATTTTTCCCCTGCGCCTCGCATTCTACTTCTTCTTTCTTTTGGTTTCAAAAAGAAAAAAGAAAACCATGTTGGTAGTTTTCAAAAACAACCAAACATAAACCTCCATTTCTCGTCTAGATCTAAGCTTCCATTCGAGAAGTGTTAGGAGGGAAAGTTGCTCCTCTCTACACTACGGTGCTTGGAAGCTATTTATTTGAGGTGTCGGCACAAGCGAGATTTTCGCCGTTTGTTTACGGTAGTGAAATAGTTGAGAAAGCGATAACTAAGGTAAGGGATCCTTCCAAATTTTTAGATTGCATATAGGGACTCTATATGTGTGATTGATGTATGATCAGTGTGTGATTTCGTGATAATTAATTTCGACGTGAATATATATATATATTTTTTGAGTGAAAATACGGTTTGTTACATATTATGAATTTATGATTAAATTTGATGTGATTAATGTGTGTGTTCAATGTGTGAATTTGTGGAGATTGAGTTTGAGGTGATTATTTATTCATAATTGTTAATATGTGCGTTATGAATTATATTGAGGAAAATCTATTTTGAGTGTGCTCTGTGATAAGTATAAAATATTATTAGTGTTAAATGAGTATCAAAATGGGAGTCTTTTAATAGCTGCATTTACATAATGATTGTTGTGAAAAGAGTTAGAGCATGCTCATGCATTTCATAGCTAGTGGTGACCGTGATGGGCAACAGTGTAAGTGGTGATCGTGATGGGCCACAGTGTTAGTGGTGACCGTGATGGGCCACAATGTTAAGTGGTGATCGTGATGGGCCACGGGATGCGTCCATGAGTTGATTGGTCCATCTTATCCTTACGAGGATTTAAATGTCGTGTAGGTTTCTGATAGACTACACTCTAGTAAATCGTGCTAATCTGTGATGGGTGACACCTCGGTCATTAGTACTAGCTTGTGATATGCGGTACAATTATGATTTACGCCCCTCGAGGAGGGTTTTGTTTTGGAAATTCCAGAATCATGTGCATTGGCAAATACGCATTGCATTATGGTGTTTGGCACGCGAGTCATATTTGTTACAATGTGATGATTGTATACACATGTTCTGTTGTTGTTTGATATTATGCTGTGATTGCTAAGTGTTATTGCTTGACTTTATCTCGTGAAGGTTAAATGATTCAGAACCATTTCAAAACTGAAAACCTGCATTATTTCACAACTGTATTCGGCTACATCTAGGATGTATTCGAATACACATCTGTAACATTCAATTTTTATTTGAAATTTTAACATCGTATTCGAATACGAAACCTCGTATTCATATACAAATGAATGAATTTTGCCACTGGCTTGATTTTGTATTTGGCTACGACGTGCTGTAGTCGAATACGAAAATGCATTTTTAGCTACTGACTTGTCCTGTCGTATTCGGCTACATCATGTCGTATTCGAATACAGATGTTCAGTTTTAGCCACTAACTTAGCACTTGTAGTCGGCTACGATGTACTGTATTCGAATACGACAGTGCATTTTGCATTTTTGACATATGAAAATTCTTTTGATGAGTATGTTATGATGAAAGATTCTCTTGATCATTGAAAACATAAGTTTTTCGCTAAATGTTATTTGTTAATTTCGGTTGGTGACCCTTTACATTATTGTGGAAATTGGGCTTTGCCCTCAGATGATACCCGAGTTCGTTCCTCCAACGGTTACCTTGACAACGGAAACGTCATTAGACTTCCCTGACCGAGACTCGCCGACTGCTTGGGTATACAACCCCATCTCAAGCAGGGCTACTCATACGGGGAGGGTAGTGAGGACAAGTAGTTGAGTTGGGGCAGTATATCTCGTGGAGCTCACTCGTGAGAGGATCGACTATTCGGTACCTGCGGGATTGGTGCTCGGGATGAATGGAGCATGGGAAGATGTAGAGGATTCCTCAATTAGAGTTGAGGCGGAGGCCACCGTAGGAGCTAGAGATATAGTGGTGGACCGGGGACTGGCGGAAAGCATAAGGGGTCGATGCTAGTGGAGCGAGAAATTGTAGGACCATCTAGGCAGGCTCAGTCAGAGCTTCTATTTCCGGTGAATGATCCCTTACCAACTCTCACTGAAGTAGTGGACTGTTTCGAGATTCCAGCGCCACCAAAGCCACCTATCTCGTGGGTGGATCTGACTTCGGAGGAGACTGATCCTTCTATAGATGTTGATGAGGAGGAGGTTACCTCGAAGATGGATATTGCGTCAGAAGGGACTTGCGGAGTGTGTGGAGGTCACCCATGTTATTGTAGTTGCTAGTGGATGACCAAATTAGTTTGGTTGTATAGGGACTTAATGTCTTTCTTTTGGTGGTTGTACCTATTTTATTTTGGGATAACTGTATCTATAACATATATTGTTAGTTGACTTTTGTTTTGGTGGGTCCATATTCCAATTTTTTTGACGTGACCATGGGGGGATAGCATTCTTGAAGCAGTACTTTTGTGCAGGTGTCTACCGAGAATACCCCAGGGGTATGAGCGATGCTTGATAGGTCTCATAACCCAGATGTATTTTCTACTTGTATATTTTGGATTATCATCTCAAAAACTATTTTAGTTTGTTGGTATTTATGATGTATTTATTTATGACTTTGTCGTTTGTGTTACGCCATGGTTTTTATTAATTTGTTTTTGAAAAAAAAAAATGCACTCGCGCTGTTAAAAATCGGGGTGTTACAAGTGCTAAATAAAATCTAAGTATTTGATGATTGATTGATATTTAGCTCATATAATTTTTGTTCTTGTTGCTTTGTATATTGTTGTATAGGATTCCTCAAATGGTGAGAACCATTTATATATGTTAACTATTTGAGCTTTTCAAATTGCTTCTTCTTCTTCTTCCAACGTTCAAATTATTTAATTCTGGTTACTTCAATTTTCTAATCTTCTCGTTGCATTCAAGTTCTAATGATCGTTGCTTTGGTTTGTTGGAGGCAGAGTCTAAAAATCAGAGTCAAAAGTAGGGTGAAGTTCTGAGTCAGACCCAATCATCTTTTGGTGTTGAATTACTGGCCAGAGGCAACTTAGTAGAGACAGAGTCAACATTGTAAATCAGAGTCAGGTGCTTGCCTCTGAGTTGCTTTGTTGGAGGCAACTTATTAGAGCATGTTGCACTTGAATTTAGAGTTTTATCTTCAGAGGTAAAACCTTGGAGGCAGATTATTAGAGTCAGATCCTTAGAGTCAAATACTTAGAGGCATCTCCTTATGAGACTACGAAGGGAGCATGTTGTTCATTTCCTCTAATCCGTCATTTCATTCCGTTTCCTCTCAATTCGCTTGTTTCCTTAATGTACAGTTCAACACAGCAAAGGGCGTGTGTTGTTCCTTTCCTCTGATCTATTTGCTTCATCTGGTGACTTCCTTTGGTCACTTTCTCTGGTTATTATATTGTCTGATGGTTAAGTTGTATTCCAATGTGTTTCCAATTGAAATTCCATGATTACTGCTAATAAAAGAAGTAGAGTTCTTTATCTATCTTCACCTGGGGACTCAACCTATCTTGATTGCATCATATCAGATGCCACCCTTATAGTTGAGTGAATTTAAGAACCAAATAGAGGATTTGTTGACAATAAAGTTGATTCGCGATCGTATGCAGTCAAAGTAAGTTAAGAAAATGGTAAATGTAGTAAACAAGGTAGTTAAACATTGGCGTCTCACAAGGATCTCAAATATAACAATAACCAAAATTATGAACTTGTAACAAAGTAAATAGAAAAGTGGTTTATTTAGTTTGAAAATAGATTGAGTAATTATAGAGAATTATCAATTAATAGAAACAATCAATCCATTGGTTTTAGGAGTTCTTCGTTTGGACTCTATCACATATAATAAATAAACATTCATTCTATTTTCTATTCATGTTTGGTCATAAAACTAAACATGCAAGCGTTATTTAATTTTACCTGAAGTCTTACTGGATTAAGCATCACAATATTCGATTGATCATGGTAGCAAACAAGCGTCACAAAAACACGATTAATGTCATAACCGAATTCAACCAAATTCATAACTAAGCTTTACATATTCTATCAATTTATAGCTGAACTGAACCAAAACAAGCGTTCAATCTATTTCAAATAATCCCAATCAATGGTATAAATAGAAATCGGTACGATTAAGCACTAGAACCCGAAATTATATATAATAACCTAAATTAGCCTAAAGATCTTAACTCGAAATCTATACCACAATGGGTTCTAATGATGTTTAACGGCTCAATAGAAACTAATCACATGACAAGGTGATCCAAAACCCAAAATCAAATCATCAGCTTCCGTAATCATCCTTTTAACCCTCAAGGCATCTAAAACAGGCTTTGTGTCCAACATAGAAATTATAGCTCGACTTCTTAGCTTTCCAACACATCCTAGATCACCTCAATCGGACAATCACAATTCAAGTTATGGTCTACAGAATGAGAAAATGTCAAGAAAGTGCCAATTATGACATAAAGATGGTAAACATGGTAAAAAAGTAACTATTAGACAAAATAAACATTGAAAACCACAAAGCACAAGCTATAAAAAGTGTATTTGAATGTGTTGATTAGAAGTTCATTAGGTCGAGTGTTTCATCATGGGGAGCGTCGATGTTACTGGTAAAGAATAAGGATGGACGCGCTCACATTTGTGTGTGGATTATAGGCAACTTAATAAGGTGACTATTAAGAATCAATATCATCTACCTCACATCGAAGATTTGATGGACCGGTTGGGACGAGCGACCATATTTTCTAAGATTGATTTGAAATCTAAATATCATCAGATTACAGTAAGAGAATAAGATATTCAAAATACTGTGTTTAGAACTCGTTAAGGACACTACGGGTATCTTGTCATGCCTTTTGAGTGACTAACGCACCACCAATTTTTATTGAATATATGAACATGATTTTGCATCCATTTTTAGATAGGTTAATCGTAGGGTTTATTGATGACATTCTTATTTACTCAAGGAACCGAGAAGAACATGAGTAACACTTGCGTCAAGTGTTGCAAGTTTTGCTTGACAAGCAATTGTGTGCTAACCTACCAAAGTAAGAGAGACGACGACGATGTGAGATTACGACGAGTTGAGAAGGTAACGTGCTTGTGTTTTGAAAAAGAATAAAGTAATAGAGAAAGAAAGAAAAAGAAAAATACGAAAGAAGAGAGATGGAAGAGCTTGTGTCAAAGAGAAAGAAAATCAAAAGTAAAAGTGGTATATGTGAATAGTTGCATATGGTGTCAAGATATTTGTAAAACATTTGTGTTAGAATAACATTTCGGATGCTCTTCAACACACTTAATTTATTATTTTAGATTTTGGCAATGTTAATCTTAATTAAATTGAATTTAAAAATTTAAGTATAATATAATTGTTTTGTAATCAACACAACACAGTAGAAAAACATGTTAAGGGAAAAATTGTGAACACTTGAAGAAACAAATTAATGGTGTACCTCATAAAGAGGAGCGTTAATTGCTTTGAAAGATGGTGAATGGAGTTATGTATTTTCTTAAGTGAAACTGCAAATATTTTTGTGTTATGACATTCCTGTCCCATTAATGTCTATGTTAGTGGACAGTTATCAGATAAATAAATGCAATTTTAAGTGGTTAAACATGAGAATTACTTTGGTGTCTCAAAATTAATAGTATAAGATTTGTATTTGATTTGTGTTAGTTTTTTTTAAAAAATATTATTGTTCAAAAAAAAAAAATAATCTTCATAACGAACTCTCCTTGAATAGTGAACAATATGAGAGTAATAGCCACTAGTCGCGGCAGCCTTTTTTTTTTGTTAGTACAAACGGTAGCCTTTTTTTTATTAGCAGCTGAGTACACATACTTTAACAATTTTTTGAGTCTCATGCATGGCGTGTGTGATCTTTTAGTTAATTCATAAATTAGGGGTGGACAACGGACGAATTCAGGTCGAAAATGCCAATCTGGTTCAAATTGCGGGTGAAATTTGTAGGTCAACTTATGCTCATTTTTGCATACGTGTAAGACGGATCTTGCGGTTGACAGATTTACAGGTAGGGTTGTTATCGGTAAGTTTCAAACAACCAGTAAAAGATCTAAATAAAAAAATAAACATCAACCCCCCTCAAATCAAATCTGTATCAAACAAACCAACACAAAAATACAGTAAAAACTTGAAAAAGAAAAAAAAAAAAAAAAAAAAAAAAAAAAAAAAAAAAAAAAAAAAAAAAAAAAAAGAACGCGAGAAAACTAAGTTTCGAGAAGAAATGAAAAGAAGAAGATGAAAACGATGATGAAGAAGAACAAATGGTTATCCTCTGGTTTTCGCTGCTGGAAAGTCATGAGCAGAAACAAAATCGTTGATAGCTTCAACACGATGGCCAAATAAGGAGAGGAGGTGAAGTTGTGCATCTAGGGTTTTTTTACAGCTACTAGAGTTTCAAATGAAGTAAAGTAATAGTAACAAGCAACCTAAGTTTTTAATTTTAAAATACTTACATCGATTCATTTTATAATAATAGTATTTTGTGGCATTATTTTAATAAAAAAATTCTATCATAAAGCTGTGTCAATATATGCATTAATTAATTATTAATTTTTCCAATAAAAATACATTAGTATTCCACTATTTTCATTGTCCACCGAAAATGTAAGCATTAATTATTTTGCAATTTCCACCCACAACATGTGTGTAAATTCTAAAACGGCACATGCGTATTACCACTGTGTATTCATTATCGAGCGGGTATGGATTTAATCGGTTTTAGAATTTTCAACTGTATTCGTCCGCTTTAATCCATTTGCAACCGTTTTTTAATCTGTTTACCCGTTCAACCGACTCGAAGCGCCTATTTACACTCAATTTTTTAAGGTTTACACTCAATTCATTAACTTTTCTTATTTTTTTCGGTAGAGATCAAGAGTACATTTTTTTTCTCCTCTCAGCCGAAAACTAAGAATTCCCTATTTCTCTTTAACCTATTTTCTTATTGAACAATGATCAAATTGCAACCTTATATTAAGGCCCTGTTTAATTGCTGTTTTCCATTTTCATAAAAACAGAAAATAATACTAAAAATACGTTTGGTTGCATTTTAGAAAACATTTCCCGTGAAAACATTTGTAAAATATAGAGCCGGCAAAATGGGCTAGCTCGAATGGGTCGACCCGCCCAGCCCGCTAAATCATAGGGCTTGGGCCTAAAAATTTCAGCCCGAATTTTTTCAGGGCTTTTGAGCCCGGTCCGAATAAACCCGTTACCCATTAGGGTTAGCCCGTATGGGTACCGGGTAGCCCGCAGCTCGCATAATCAATTTTAAAAAAATAAAAAGAGTAAAATTGGTCTTAAAAAAAAGGCTCGAACAAACAAAAATTAAATTGGGCCGAACTATTTATCACTCTATTTAAATTTGATTTGAGTTTTTCATTTGTGCCATGCTAGACAAATCTAAGTTGTTTTTGGCAATTTGAACTTATTTTAATTTTGTGTGTTGTTTGGTTAATGTGTTGTCTTGGATAATGTGTTGTTTGAATCGAGTTTGTGTTAATTGGAAAATCCGAATTTCGAACTTAGTTTATGTGTTATTTTATTGTGTATTTTTAATGATCTAGAATATCATATAAGTTGTTTTTAAATAGGCATGTAGAACTAAGTTGTTTTGAAATGGGCATGAAGAAATTTCGAACTAAATTGTTTTTAAATGGGCATGAAGAAAATTTTTAAATTAAAAGAGTCGTAAGAAAATTAAAAATATAATAAAAAAAATTAAAAAAAAAATATGCGGGCTACCCGCCCAGCCCGCAACCCGTCTAAGGCCAGGCTCGGGTAGTATTTTAACAGCCCATATTAAAACAGGGCTTTTTAGCCCGGTCCGAAGAAGCCCGCAACCCGTTAGGGCCGACCCTAAATGGGTCAGGTAGCCCGTTTTGACAGGTCTAGTAAAATAGGACCCGAAAAACGAAAATGAAAGCCATGGGATTTTTTTTGTTACAAAGCCATGGGTATGGGCCCGACAATTGTTCAAAATTTATTTGGTTTTTAATAAATATTTAATTTTATGTAATATACCTCCATGGCTTGTTAACGATATTTTAATTATAATTAATATTTTAACAATAATTGAATTATAATATAATTTAGCAAATTAAATCTAACAAAAAAATTAAAATATACATGTTTACAATTTCATGTGTGAAAATTTTTAAATTTCAATTAATTAAAATTTAAATAAAAATATTTATATTGTTTTATATTAATTTAATTCTATATCTAGTATTAAATTTTAGAAAAAATTACACTAACATCTCCTAAAGTTTACTTAAAAAGCACGAACTCCCCCTTTCATTTTATAGTAGACACTAATCTCCCTTAAATTTATCTCAAAGTGACAAACAACCCACTCTTCCTTAACACTGTTAGTCCACCATTAACACTTTCATTAATAATTCAACCTGTGTAACTCTTAGTTATTAACGAGAGATTTCTAGTTACATATGGTCATCCCTCATTTGGTTATGTGTGTTCATATTGAGCAAGCTATTAAATTGATGGAAGTAAACACAACAGGAAAAACAACTTCAATCGTGAATTTTACCATTCATATTCTTATGTGACTTCATTTAAGAACTTGGTTTCTCCTTTATATGAATTGGTTTGATTGTATCACTCATCCCACAACCTTATATCACTCTCCTTTGACCATGTGAGGAGAGGTTAAAATACAACCTTGTCAGGCAGTAGATTTCAAGCTCATTTTACAATGAAAAGATATGTCTAGAATATAAGAAGAAACTAAGATATGTTCAGAATTTTAATTACTACTTGTCAATATTCAATGTAACAATTGAACATCGCCAAAAAGAACATATAAAAATAAATTTTAAATTTTTTATTGTAGTGAACAAACAAATGCAACAACTGCACTTGCCACAAGACAGGGGAGCAAAATATTACCTTGTATTGAACAAGCTCGATAGCAGATTGAAGATCACTACTTGCTTCAATTGTGACATTATCCTAACCAACGATAAGCTCTTATGCAACTCTTCCTCCCATAAAAACATCAAGACGACCTAACAAGTGCTTCCTACTTATTGGTGTATCATCGCTTGAGGGATGCCAAGTGACCATTCCTAAAGTAGAGGACGGACTATTGGTCAAAGTAAAGACATTAATGGTGGACTAACAGTGTTATGTAAGAGGAGGTTGTTTACCACTTTGAGATAAATTTAAGGGAGGTTAGTGTTTACTTTAAAACTAGAGAGACTGTTTGTATTTTTTAAGAAAACCTTAGGGGAGGTTAGTGTAATTTTCCCTAAATTTTAATATTAATTGTTCTTGATTAACCTCACCCCACTTCGTCGTAAGTCATACTCGACAAGCCTGCATTTGGATATGCAACCACAAGTCATCAATCGATATAAATTGAAGTATCATCAACGCAGTAGAGGGGTGGGACCTTACCTCTCACATATATTTTTTGCTGATGATATTGTTTTGGTTGCTGAGGCTAGTATTAAACAAACTCAGCACATTAAATCCATTTTGGAAAACTTCTACCGCAATTCTGGCCAAAAGATCAACATGCAAAAATCAAAGGTCTTTTTTCTAAAATTATGTCAACTACAAAAACGACTCCTTTAAGTCAAAGTCTGAGGATCGACCTAACTACAAACCTTGGAGCATACCTTGGTGTTCCTCTGATCCATCAACGAATCTCAAAAGATTCATTCTTCTTTATCTTTGATAGGCTAAGATCTAAACTCACAAATTAGAAAGCTAATTATCTTTCATTTTTAGGTAGAGTCACCCTTGCTCAATCATCTCTATCTAACATTTATGCTTAGGTGATGCAAACCATGTCAATTCATAGTTCTATTTGTGATGAAGGTGGGATTATGTCATAACTTCATCTGGGGTAGTACAATTGAACAAAGAGCATACCATTTGATCTATTGGGAAACAATTTGCAAGCCAAAGCAGGAAGGTGGACTTAGCTTCAAGAATCTCAAAGTCCTTAATCAAGCATATATGACCGAACTTGCTTGGCATCTGGTTGTAGACAGAGACATATTTTCGGTTCAACTAGCCCGAGCCAAGTACAATTGTGTTATTATGAACACCCTTCTTATCCAACAATGTAACATTGCTTCAAATACTTGGAGGAATATTTGTAAAGTATGGCCCAATACCGAAAGTAATGTGTGAGGGGTTATTCATGATGATCATTCTACAAAATTTTGGAAGGATCACTTGATATTAGGCTGTGGAAAGCTTGTTGACTCAATACCTCAAGCTATTCCACCTAAAGAATATGAGTTTTATGTATTGAGCTACACCAATGGTACAAATTGGAATTATAGTAAACTGCAACAAATTTTACCCGAATCAATTTGTTAGAAAATTCGATCTTTGAAGCCTCCAACTGATGCTTCTCCAGATTTCCCCACATGACTGCCAGCCATTGACCATGGCAGTCACTGACGATCAATTTGCTCTTAAGTCAACCTATAATAACCTTACAAACCATGAGACCAATGCTAACTCGATAATATTGTTCAAGGAGGTTTGGAATTGGCAGGACCCAACCAGAGTTAGGACGATGCTTTGGAAGATGGCACACGAGAAACTCCTGACAAATGCTTAGAGATGTCATAGAGGCATGGCCTCCAACAACCTCTGTTGGCATTGCCACTTTACACTTGAGACCTCTGTGAGGGATTGTGAGGATGTCCAACTATTTTGAAATAAAGTTATTAAGACTGGATTTTGGAGTAAATTCTTTAGCCTAGGTACTTATGCTTGGCTTGAATGGAATCTTACTCACAACGATATTGAAAACATCCTTTGGACATGAAAAATATTCTTTGGTGTGGCGGTTAATGAACTTTGGAAAGATCGAAACTCTTTAATTTTCTCCTAAAGTACAAAGATAAGGAGTGATTTGTGGCATTACATTTGTAACCAAGTTGACTTTATTCATAACCCTAATTAAAAAGCATAGATTAAAACCCTTGCGGAAGTTATGAAGATGAACGTTGATGGTGCTTACATCCATATTGATGGCTCATCGGTTTGTGGGAGAATCCTTCGCGACCATAATGGTGAGTTCATATGTGGTTTATGTTGCAAAGTGACATCTAGTAGCTCCTTATTTTGTAAAATGTCGGCTTTCTGCAATGGTGTTTTATTGGCTCGTAATTAAGGTATTCGTAATATTATTTTTGAAACTAACTCTTTGCCCCTCCTCTCCATGATCAAGAAAGGCTATACTCAATTTACTCCCTTACTTATCCTCCTTAAAGAGATTATCTTTATATTGCATCAGACGGATTGGACCTACTCTCTTTCCGAGAGAAGCAAATAGATGTACCCATTTATTAGCTCAACTTGGTCACAATGCTTATTTTTTTGTTCAAACAGTGTACTCATCTTTTTCTTTGTTAGATTCATTTTTTTGACATAAGATGCTAAAAGTTATCGTTCTCAATTTTCGTTTTAGTTAACATAATTCCTTTTTAATAAAAAAAATTTACTTTTAAATAATATTCACAAAATACGTAATGAAATAACAAATATAAATTGATCAAAACTAATGCATTTTAATATGTTTTTAATATTTTGAAAATGAAAGTAAAGAGTTAAAACACGTCTTTTCAAAATTTTGAATAGTTTTTAGAAAATAGAAATAGAAAATTAAAAGAAGAAATGTTTTCACAAAGTAAACGATTCCTAAGTTTCTTTTCATTTCTCTGTTGTGTGAGAATATTGATGCACATTATATCTTCTTCTTCCTCTCTTAATATCTTCCTCTCTTAATATGTGCATAGATGTTGCTCATTTCGAAGATGATAATGATTTTATTTTATGAATTAGTTTGACTTGTAGAATCTCCGATTTTCACTGGCTTATTGGTGACTACGCCGGATCTCGATCAGATCGGTTGCATCAGTTGGTCCGATTCATTTTTTTCCGAAGATTAAAAATAACTACTACATATATTCTTAAATATAAGATTCTCTTGAAAAAAAAAGTTTTATCCACTTTTTATAAGACTCTTTTTAATTTTTTAAATGTATTAATTCATTTCTTACTAACATATTTATAATTAATTTACATATTTTCTTAACCAACAATAAATACTATGATGAAAACATTAACTAAATTTCTTTCTTAAAAAGATAAAATTTTAAAAATAATATTAATTGTCAATAACTTTTTTTTCTTTTATAATTGTCTTAACTTTAATATTACTATCAATAAATAAAATGTATACTATAAAACTTTTTCTTCTAAAATTCCTGTATTCTCCTTCTTAGTTGAACCAAACATTTTTTATTTCTCCCTCCCCTTGTTAAAATCCTCCCCTAGCTTCGATCGAAAGAACCACACCTGAAAGGCTGAAGGAGTCGGCGAGCGAAGACGAGAGATGGATCTTTTGTGCGATGCGTATTTGAATGTCTCAGACAACGACGAAGAAGAACAACCCAAACGACATAAATCATCTTACACTTCCACTAATCCACCAAAACCCTATTTCCCTTCTCCTATTTCCAACCTTCATACACAACCTCTCATTCCCGGTAGTTATGTTTCCAAACGACAACGCGCATATATGAGTTCCATCTCCACTACACCGCTTGTTCCTCATTCATCTTCGTTCACATTATCTGGTACTCTTCTTTCACTCCCTCACTTGTCTTCTCCCCCTTTTTCTTTTCATTTACATTTTCTCTACTCCAATTTATCTCTTTTTTGCCAATTGTTCAAGTTGTTTCAATGTCACTTTCAATTTTGATTCTAATTTTATATATACTTTATTTAGGGTTTATTACATATCTGTTGTTCCTTTAGTATTATTTGTTCAAATGGTGAATAATTTGGTTTTGATGCTAAGGATGAAGACAAAAAAACAATTATGGTGATTTAAATTTGCCTTCGTATGGTTACAACTGTTGTATTCAATGAGTATTATTATATAAATGATATCAAAAGAATATAATTTGTTAGCTTGATTGTTACGTTATTGTATTATAAATTTATAATTAGATGTACTGGACCAATAATTTACTGTCTTTGATGCAACCCATAGCACAAGCAGCTAAGAGTGGTTAGTTATGAAATTAGTTAGGTTGTTAACTTAAACAGTAGGAAGGAGTGGAGCATTAGTTCTGGATTGTTAGTCTTGGAGGGAAAACCATAGTTCTAAAAGGGGAACCCTTTGTGAAAGGAAAATAGTTCGAAAGAGAATTTTGCTTTTCTCAAAAGGGAAGACCCTAGGCGTCCAAAATTACAGCAGAATATCTCTTGGGGTATTTCATGATCGGGGAAATTGGCTACTGAGTCAAATGCGAAGTGTTGATGCATGACCTTAACAAAAATAGGATCTATGTGCTTTTCAGATCCTCCAAGAGTTTCTGCTTTGGGCACAGATGACATGTTTTTGGCATAACCCAGGTGAAGGCTTTTGTCTCCTAGATGGATCCCATTGGAGCAGCTCCTTTGGGTTTAGACAGTCTAGTTCAAGTGGGCAACCTGATTCGATGACAGTCATCTTGGGGCCTAGTCAAGGGTGCCTTTGTCCTAGCCAACTATATAGGTAAGAGTGTGCCAAATTGTCCAGAGTCAGGACTCAGGAGGGAGTAACAATGTAGGAATGTTTGGATAGGATACCTAATCCCATACGAGTACATACTTCCTTCGTATGCTAATAAGTTGTTACAATGTAGGAGTGGAAGAAGATTCATTTTGAACAGCTAAGAGCATGTTTGGATAGCCATTTGCACAACCTAAATTTAGGTTTGCATACATGAACGTGCTTTTTATTATGTTTGGTTTTACATTTTGGCTTTTTGACAAACGGCATTTCGTGTTAAATGTTCGTTGGAAGAAAAGCATGTAAATACTTTTACCTTTTGTCATTTTCGTTTGACATGTGTGAAGACTATTTTATCCTATTATTTTGTACCTGCAAATCAAAGTTTTTATTTTTATTTTTTTTTATTTCTAACTTATTTAAATAATATTAACTTTTCTTCAGATCTTCCAAATCTTCGTGGTTTATTATTCTTTTTTCAAACATAAATGGTATTCATATAAAATAATAATAATATTTTCAAAATTCCATAACATTAATAATAATAATAACTTTAGAAAATCATTTGAAGTCCCAACCAATTTTTTTAACTTACTACTATCTTTGTTTTCTTGTTTGTAGATACTCAAAATTTTGAAATAAAAGTAATAATATTAACACTATGTTATTATTTTTTAAGAAAGTAATATAAATAAATATAAATATAATATTTAAATTATATTATAAAATTTATCCCCTTTTTGGTAAATATACATTTAAATGTATTTTTGGTTGGTACAATCCAAACAATTTAATATTGTGAAACATGAAAGTTGGACCAAAAGTACATTTGCAAATTTAAACCAAACACATACCAAGTATTGTTAAATAGTGGTGTAATACAAAATGTTGTCAAATAGCAGGTATAGCAAAATTTGAAGAAACTGCTTTTTTTTGCGATCGGCGATTGACAACATTGGAACAGTTAGTAAATGGAAAGAGATGTTTTCAATTTTTTTCTCAAAAAGTTTCCAAGAAAAAAATGATTTAAATTTTTTTTGATTTTTTTCAAAAAAAAAGTTTCTATATTTTTTCGAGAAAAATAAATTTCAAAAATTTTCTAAGGAAAAAGTTCTTAATTGAGGTTAAAATAGTTTTAAAATGGTTAAAGTGGTTTTTGAATTAAGTTTGGTTAACTGATTTGTTTTAAATATGTTGTTCAATCATGAATCATTTAATTTGTTTGGTTTTTTTTGGTGCAGTGCAATCCAATTTATCAACATGGTCCAATTAACCATATATTTTACACACCCCTAGATATATGCCCTATTTAGATTAACTTGTAGCTTACAACTATAAGAGCTTCTCAATTTAAATAAGTATATGATTCTTGACTTCTGAAAAAGTTCTTATGTGTTTATACATGTTTATAGAGAAGTAAAATGATGTTACTTTTGAATAAATTGAAAAACAGAAGATATTTCAATTTATATGAGAAGTTGCTAAAACCTCAGTTTACAAGATTCTCTTAATAGTTTTTTTTTCCAATGTGCTGGAGAAGTTTATCCTGACTAGCTCATAATCTGTTAAAACATTTTTAGAGGTAAAACATATGAACTTTGAACTTTTGGTTATAAACACAAATTTTATTTCATAATTTTAATCTATGTTCCTTGAAATAAATTCCACTCATTTTTCTCTCTCTTCTTAGTATTTACTGATGGTATTCAAGTGAATTGAATAGAAGGAACACAAGGTCATCTATAGCAAAGAGACCATAAGACCTCTTGCCTTGTCTTCATCCAAAATCTAGTTTTCAATTTAAGGACCCCTACTTGTATTTAGTGAGGAAGGTGAAAAGTAACGACATAAGTTTGAAGCATGTTGCAGAAGAATTTCAGTATCTTATAATCTGAGGCTCAGGCTGAGTGATGAGCTTTTATAATTACAATTTCTTTATTTCCTCACACCTTTTTTTTATGGTTGTTTTCTCAGATATAAAATATGCTTGATAATTTAATGCTTCTATCTATTCCATCACTTCTATATTGAACTTCAAACCAATGTTAAAGCTAGGTAGTTAATCCCAGTATTTTCCAGCGAGATCCCGCCATCCCGGCTTATCCCCAACGTTTCCCAGCGACATCCTGCTATTATTTCTTCCTTCTCTGTTTTGTTATTTCTACTTTCACCCAGGAAGAAGAGGAATAAGAATATGCTAATGAAAATGATGCTCATCTTTGATTCCTATGCTAGAACATGCATTTGAGTTTTAATATCTAGTTATTTTATTACTCTATGTGTTAAAGACTTCAATATGCATCTTTATTTCCTTAACTTTTGTTGGTATTTCAATATATGTTTTGACTAAGAGTAAGACTTGTGGATTTTTTTTTGTTGCTATTTATGAATGTTTCAGAGTTTGAGTCATTTGTTAATTTTGCATCAAATATAGGTTTATATAGTATTATTCATGTAACTTGTCCAAAAAATAGTAATTATCCCGCCTATCCCAGAAAACACTATCCCGCTATCCCACATTTGGGGTTGTCCGCGACACATCGCTATCTGGGATTAACTACCTAGTGTTAAAGACAACTACTCTGACCTTTTTCTTGCACATAAACATAGGGAGTATCTCGGAGGCTGATATACCCCACAACATCTTAGCATTGTTAAAAAGTAACGCAAAGGGTCATCAAAACCTGAACTCGGTATCTGAGAAACTATCTGCAACTTTATCTGGCCATACAAGAGCTGTCAATGCTATTCATTGGTCATCAACTCATGGTAAATTCTCTTTGTTGACATAACTTTATACTGTTTTCTTGATGGTGAATGTATTGTATTGTATATATTGCATTGTTTAAAGCATTTTTTTTTTATAAATTAGCACACTATGACAAAAAAGTGATTGTCATCCCAACTAGGTTGGTATCACACACAAAATCATCAACAGCGACAAAATATTTATTCAATAAGTAAAACGAAAACAAAACATGGGGGGACATAAAACCAAATTCGTTGAAGCTATTTTTATTTACATCTAGAATAAATATAAAATCAAAATATTTAAAAAGTATCACACACCCACACACAAGGAAGAGAGGACAGACCAGAGCAAGAGAGATATACTTGCTGTATATGTTATTAGTAATGATCTGTTCATTGTAGTTACCTTGCAGCTCACCTCCTTGCATCTGCTGGGATGGACAATATGGTTTGCATATGGAATGTATGGAGCAGAGATAAGAAGAAAGCATGTGCGCTAAACTTCCACAATGCAGCAGTGAAAGATGTGAAATGGTCCCAACAAGGACTCTTCTTGCTTTCTTGTGGATATGATTGCACATCAAGGTTGGTTGATGTTGAAAAGGGGATGGAAACTCAGGTTTTCAGAGAAGATCAAATGGTTGCAGTTATAAAGTTCCACCCAGACAATTCAAGTCTCTTTCTTTCTGGAGGATCAAAGGGCTATATCAAACTATGGGATATCAGAACTGGCAAAGTTGTGCATAACTACCATCGAAATTTAGGTTCTGTTCTAGATGTTGAGTTTACAACAAATGGGAAGCAGTTCATTTCTTCTAGTGATGTTTCTGGGAGCAATATCAGTGAGAATTCTATTATTGTTTGGGATGTGTCAAGACAGGTACCGTTGTCTAATCAGGTGAGATTACTTTCTATTATTGTTTTATATTTTGTTTTATAGGTCACCTATTTTCTGCAAAATTGTTATGAAGGTTGCTTATCATTAGTTCAGGCTGCATTGCTGATATTGATTACAGCTATTTTAGAACAATAAATCGTTCTAGAGGGAATTGGATAATGCAAATAGCCATGTAAAAGGCATCATAGTTTGCAAGTTGTAGTCATGGACTTAATAATTGAACAAGTAAATTGACCCATTCAAGATTTAGTGGTCCAACCATGACTGGATTGTGCTTGGATCGGAATGAATGTTTAATATATGAAATCATTGTTTTTAATATTAAATAATGTTAATATTAATATTTTTACTAACTATAGAAATCAATTTTGTCTAAAAGCTAGTCTTCATTTTCTTTGAACTTCTAAAATCTAGGATTGTATCAAGAATAAGCAAACCTTTGATGCTCAAAAGGAGCAACCTCATACTAGTAATGCAGCTGTGTCGTCGTCCATGGACGAATTCTGTCTCTTCACGAAGGTGAAGTTTTGTCCTTCAATGGTGAGGATCCTGTTGCTTGGATCACACGCGCTGAAACTTATTTCGAGGTTCAATAAACCTATGAGGAGATACGTATTCAACTGGCGAAGTTGAGTATGGAGGGTCAAACCATTCATTGGTTTAATCTATGGAAAGAATCGGCATTTTCAACGACATGGGAAAATCTTGAGGAAGCTCTCGTGGCGCGGTTTGGTGTAGGTCATTTGGATAATCCTTTTGAAGAACTCAAGGAGCTCTGTCGATGGCGGATGGCAGTTTACTACGGTGAGACAAAAATCCGCGATAAACATATGCAAATGGCGTATGGTGTAACGACAAATGGTAGAAGTTATGGCGGACAATTAAAAACCTATTATATATATACACACACAAAAATAATAAAACACCAAAAGAATATAAATAAATGCCATATAAGGGAAAAACCATAGACCTAATTGATAGAAAATATCATTTGGCTCAATCACAATGTCATAAACAATTAACAATCACTTCTCATCAAATTCAAGACTTTAAAATAACAACACAATTATAAAACAACAATGCAAACACATAGTAAAAATATCTAATCCTCTTCTCCAACATCAACATAATCATTCAAAGTCATCATCAAACTGGGAATCTCCCTCTTCTTCTTCTTCTGATTCCACCACATTAACCAACTCTTCAATTTCTTCTTCTACTTCATCTTCATCATCAACAACCTTTTGTTTTGCTTTAGAGGTTGAAGCCTATGCTTGACGTTTCTTCTTAGTGGTTTTGGTAATTGGAACCTTCCTTTTCCTAAGGTGACACCTATTTTTTCTTGTAGGTTCTGCTGCCCCTGAAGTGGCCTTGAGATATTGTCTATGTTGTCGGTCTTAGATAGCGACGCGGAGCGCCGAACCCCAAAAATGGGATAGCTGGATGACCGCTATTTCGAAGACAAAAAAAGTATATGAACTAAATATACAAAAATACTAAAAGAATAGCAAAATACACAAAATTAAAGGGGTAATCATACTTAATAACCAAATACATATAGCAAAATAACATAGCAAGAAGAACGATATTGAAACGATTGCCTTGATGGAATCGTGCGTTTGTAATAATTAAATATTAGGGTTTAAGTGGGTGTAAAAAGACCCAAATACCCTTAATGAAGAAGAAAAAAATAAAAAAATTGTGTTTTAAAAAAAACCTAGAGCGGTCGCGATTCGGGGCGCGAGCGCCGCCACATTCAAATGCATTTGGCATCCCAATCAGTCCAGTCCCTCCACTGCAATGGGATTCTTGGATTACGTGATGACATCGGGATTGATAACTACGGATATTGTAAAACATGGTCTCATCTTTGGCACTTTCCTCCTCATAACTCATCTTATGATTTTGTTCAAGTGCATACTTCCACTAGGAGGTAAAAATGCCTTGCTCTGAGTAGGCCACTTCAATTTCCAAAAAATACTTGAGATTCCCAATGTTCTTCATCTAAAACTATGCTGATACTTTCTGCTTGAGAAGTTGTCTCTCAGTCAAATCATCTCTTATAACACTAATATCATCAACATAAACAAGCAGTTCGATCAGTTTTCCTCCTTTTGAATATATGAAGAATAAATGGTGATCTTCTTGGCTTTGCTTATAGCCCAAGCACAACATTACCTTTGTAAATCTTTCAAACCACGTCCGAGGGGACTGCTGTAGTCTTTAAAAGGTCCTTAATCAACAGACCTTGTTTTCTTGTTTTCCCCACCTGTGATATCAAAACATGGGGAATCTCTAAATAGATCTCCTCCTCTAAGTCTCCATACATGAATGAATAAGATCAAATAATTCAACACTTTTAGTAGGACTAGAAAGAAAAGTAGTTCAATTGTGCTTTGAAAATTGTCAAATGTCGCACTTAAAAGACTCAATAGATTGTTTTAAAGCCAAAGAAGGTAACATAAACCTCATTTAGGAAAAAAGAGTATGACCAAGATGCTTTGCTGGAGCCATATTTGTTTGGTAGGAGAGTGAGACTCTGAATGAGAGTTTAAGTGCCAAAGACAATACCTTTTGACCAGTTTGTGCATCATACAAATAGTACAACCCTTTCTGTTCTTTAGCAACTCCAATTGTCTTCCCCGTCGTAAGATCTTAAAAAGCACAATGAGAACGAAAAAAAGATGACTGCACAATTATGATCTTTTGTAAGCTTACGAATAAAGATAAGTTTATTTGAAAGACTTGGAACATGAAACACATCTTTTAATTTAAAATATTGAAGGTCAATGTCTCTACCACCATCAACACGAGTATGAAAACCATCTGGAACAGTAATATAATGAATAATGGAAGGAAAAGTCTAAATCAAAGAAGGTTGGAATCAAAGGAACTTTGATGAGTTGCACCAGTGTCAAGAATCCATAAACTCCTAAAGTCATTACCACCATTTAGAGAATTCAAGGCTGAAACCACAATAGAACTATCTTTCTGACATATTGGTTGATATCCTACAATCAAGAGAACAAAAATTAGACTACAGGCAACAGTAAAGAGGCTAAACAACTACCGTAACAACCAACAACAGAGGCCAAAATAGTGCACTTAATTCTTAAGCAACAGACAAAAATAAACTGTCATAGTATAGAATGAGCAACAGCAAGAATACCCACCAACAAAAGTATCTCAAATATTGATTTTGACCTCCAAAACGAAACAAAGAAGGGCCACCTAAGAAACTGACGAAGTCACGCTAGAAAGGAGACCAGGAAGGCGGCGTGTGACAGTGTGTCCGACTGGTTTTGGGGTTCGGTTCTAGTTATGTGGGCAGTGATGTGATATAGACAGCGGGTGGTGGTGAACTGTGTTTCAACAGTAGCACGTGAACAGTAACTTCCCACCGCTGAACAAACCGTGTAACAGACTGGAACGACAATGAATAGGCACAAAAAAAAATCCCAAGTGGCTGCAAAAAGGGTTGCAATGGACCAAAAATACCGCAATGAAGGCGGAAAGAAAAAACAAAAGAAAACCGCAATAACGGTGTCTAGGGTTTTTGGGGAAGCAATACCTTGAAAATAGGAGCTCATGATACCATATAGAAAATATATCTGAATATTATTTCAAAAGTAATCTCAGTACAATTATTAAACTGTTTAAAAACTTTCACACGCATCCCTTGTTGTACAAACTCATTGATCAAGGAGTTTCAAATTGCTGGCCTTTTTTTATCATGGGTCCTATCATCAAGTCACAGAAACGCTCCATGAACAGTACCTCGTCCTTTGTGGCCAACAAATCGAGTCTATAATCAAGGCTCACAGACTTCATCACTCTTTTGTTGCACCAACAATCCCTCAACAATTAGTGTCTGAACAAGATTGAGTTTCTAATTGCATTAATGTGACATTTCTTGCTTTGGAGAAGTAATATTAGATTATGTGTTGTTTTCTTCGTTTCTATCGACACTTTCCCATGCAATTCTCTTTAGTGTTGTTGGTAGAAAATCCATGCATACGAAATTTGGGAGAAAATCCATGTATATTTTCATCATGTGACGTGTGCAAGAGCCAAATAATTTTGATTAGAAAGATTGAGCAATGCTTCTCTTGATAACCACAAGGTGAAGGGATTCCTATTGCGTGTTAAGGCACACATTGAAGGTCTTCCTCAGGATTACTTTTTGGTAATTTCTTAATCGAAAGTACAGCTGATCCAATGACCATAATAGAAGCAGAAGGTCTTATCCTAGCTAAAGAGCTACACCTATGTTGTTAATAGCACCGCAAACGTCGAATTGCAAAGTGGAAACTATCTCTGGTGCAATGCTTTTTGTCTGCTATTCACATTAAATAGTTATGGTGTTCACGGCTGCAAATAGCGGAAAAATTTGCAGCAGAAAAGACATTTCGGTTCCGCTTATTATTAGTAAAACGACTTTTCGGCTATGATCTGCCATTTTCCGACCGCCACCCACACATGCCAGTAAGAAACAAGAAAGAAGATATAAGAAGAAATGAAAGTTGAGACCAAAGAGGCTGCATGCCTTTTGGGGAAGATGAAGTTTTAGGGTTTAGAGAATGGACATATGAGTTTTAGGGTTTGAGTTTCATACGATGCCTATTATTAACCAAAATAGGCCAACTATTTTCATGATGTCCTACAAATGTTTTTGTTGGTAGTAGTATAAAAACTCAATAATGAGCCAAGCAATTGAACAGATAGAGAAGGAGAGAAAATAATAAGAACTGATATAGTGGTATATTCGATAGTGACTTAAGACAAATGACTAAATATTAATCTTTATTTTAGGAATACATAGACTCAATCTTGAATAAATAGGAAATCAAGAACAAATAATAACAATAATATTAATAAGATCTAGTCCTTTGAGATACTCCAATATTATAAATTGATCTTAGGAAAGAAGTTAAGATATTGTTATATAATATCAAATATATTATATAAGATATTTTCTTACATTTTAACTACCTAAACAAATTGTAAATAGAACATCAAACTAAACAGAAATAAAAATATTTAAAATATACTCTAACATGTCTAATAAATAAAAACTGAAACAGAAAAGAAAATTAGAATAGCAGTTTTTCCGCTTTCCACTATATTGCTATCCCAATTTTATGGTCGGTGGCCGCTCTGCGCCGCTATCCAAGATTAACAACATAGAGCTACACATATTGAAGTATGAGAAGCATACTCTTGCTGAAACCTCTTTCATCAATCTTATGCAAACCTCCTCTTAGTGTAAACCACAAGTGCATTTATCTATCAAGGCTGTGGTGGGCGGTTCAGCCGTGATAGAGACCATGGTTGACACTACTCACTACAATGTTAGGACTGTTTGAAGTTTGGGCACACTACATTAATCTGTTATCAGATTCAATCAGAATTATTAGGCTTCAATGCCTTTGCAAAGCTCCAAGGATGAACTTGTTTCAGTCTCTTTATCACACATAGCTCAGACACCACTATCAGCAACCTTTGCAGTATCCAGCTCAGAGATATTACCTCTGCATGCTCCGCAATCCCCGCAGTAGTCACAACAACCACAAGTTCTGGTTGCCGATCACTCACTAAACTAGAAGTGTTATCCAGATTGTAGTGCTTTGTGGTTGGAAATTTGGAGAATATTCATCAGACAACTTCATTTGAGGGCCCACTTTAAATCTTCATTGGTAATGGGAAAGGTCTGAAGGCCTCTTCAGTTAGGCTCTTCCATTTTTAGATCTCCAATTAGCCCAAATGTTTCTCTATGCCTTCATAAAAGTCGTCATCTTTGGCACAAATTGCAATGATGACTTGTATGAGTTGCCCAATCTGCTTTGTCAGAAGGCTTGTTAAGCACCTGTTTCTTTTCAAACTTGTATTTCCTCTTTTCCATTTGTAAATTCACTTCCCATTTCAGTTGTATCTATAGATAAAATAAGAAGGTGACTACAACACTAATATATAGACATCCTATCACCTAATTAAGGAAATAAAAAGGAATAAGAACTGTACAAATCAAATCAAATCAAATCTGTCCTAATAATTTAGAAAGTATTTCCTAATGATTTTATATTTAATTATATAATCAGCACTCCCGGTCAAGCTAATCAATGAGGATCTATCATTCCCAGCTTGCATGTAAGATCTTAAATCCACTCAATGGGAAGTCCCTTGGTGAATAAATCTGTCAATTGAAGCCTTGTAGGGATCTATGCTGTAGCTATAAGCCCACTACCCAATTTCTCCTTGATGAAGTGTCGGTTGACCACTATGTGCTTTATCCTGTCATATTGAATTGGATTATGTGTAAGGCTAATGGAGGTTATGGGCATGGGGAAAAGGAGGTCATGAAGGTTGTTGGATGAGGAGTCATGGTGAGATGGGTTGGTGAAGGGTGAGGCATAATGGTGGTGGAGAAGTGGAGGCACACAGAACCAAAGAAGATGGGGATGGGGCAAACAAAGTAGAGGTTAGAGACCAAACCTTCACCGGTGGAAGGGAGAAAAACCTCCACAAGAGAGGAAGAGAAAAGGCCTCCATGAAGGAGGGAGAGAGATCCATAGATATGGAAGAGGGAAAATGTGCAAAAGGAGATGAAATTTAGACAGAAGGCAAAACCTCTGTCTCTAAATTTTTAGGGCCGGCGCTTTCAAGAGAATCTGGACTTCATATTTTATCTTGAAGTCATCTAGTCTAGTATAATTATCATCCATAATAACTCACAAACCTCTTTAGTCATAGCTCGAAATTCTGCCTATACACTTGACCTTGTAGTTACATTCTGCAATGTGCTGCTCTATGACACCAAATTTCTTCGCAGGCACATTTAAGACTCTGAAGTAGATCTCCTATCCATAATCGACCCTGCCCACTCTTAATCTGTATACACCTCCATGAAAATTTTCCCATCTTTATTCTTGGATGTTGTTACTTCATCTGCTCATCTTATGTCCCACACACATGTATACATTTTGGAGGCATATCAAGTGAGCACGTTAGATGAGATAATCTTTGATCATATAACTATACTTAGGATCCTCTTGTGCTATGAGCTCCACACGTGATTTCCGATGTCCTATATTTTCGACATTGTTCATATTTGTGTCATGTCCATGGTCTTGTGTTTTTGTCTGTATTGCATAGGTTCCAACCACAAAAATAAGGAAAAACAGCAGCACAACACATTTAATAGATAACTAAAAAGAACTCTCCTCTAGTGTTTCAAGGTACCCGAAGATAAACAAGACAAGAAATGTCTTTGACCACTGAGATGGAACTAGAGGCCAATGCACGCCAATGATGGCAAAGTCTAACATCAATTAGGTTGTGCGTGACAGACATGTGCTGGAAAACTTGGATCTCTTAGACATGCACATGGAGGCATGTGGGTGGACCTGGGCCATGAACTTTTAGGTTGACCTATCTCTAGACAACTATTTAACACCAACACTTTAGATTGAACGCATGTTTGATGCCTGATGCCTATCAGTGTTGGACACAGGTACAACACCGATATAAATGGTTACATTTAATCACATTCATATTTATTTTTTTTTTAATTTTTATTGGTCTCTACATGTCCGTGTAAGTGTCATATTCAGTGTTCGTGTCTTTGTTAATGCTTCATAGATAAACAGTGAACTTTTGGACATAGTTGCCAATTGGACGTCAGGTTTTAAATGGAAGCTGACAGTAGCAATGGTGGCAGCTTATGGCAGCTCAAATATAGCTACCTAAAATAGAATCAAAGTATATTTTGATTTTGTTTCAATTTTAAAATTAATAATTTTTATAATTTTTTTAACAAGTCTTCAATGAAAATAGTACTTCCAAAGAAGAAAACAAAAACACAAACAATCGGGCTATTAATTGGGGTACTGTACTGAACTGCTAACATAGTTTGACAATTTGAAACTTGTAATTTTTACAACTTAGAGACTGACTGCTGTCTTCTTCTTGCCGATGCTTCTTTTTATTCATCACTTTCACAGTTCTAGAAATAATTGAGATTAAACTATTACATGTTCTAATGTGTGAAAGGGCCATGCTTCAACTTTAGGTGACTACAAATTTCACATTTCCGTTGCCTACATCTCAGATTTATCTACCAAATTTTTTTATTTCGCGTTGTTCATGTAAACTTGTCTTTTGCCCACGGGACTCTTTATTTTGGTTAAATATTGAGACTTGTCGTCAAGTTTTGCTCTTCTCTTGTTTGGGATATGAACATGGGCTACATTTCCGAAAACTCTCAAGTGTGCGAAGCCTGGCTTTCTTCCACTCCATGCTTTTTATGGTGTCTTTTCACCATAAACCTCTTGTTGGCGATCGATGTGATGATAGACTGCACACACCACATTCAACCCAAAATTCTTTTGGCAGATTCTTGCTTTTAAACATGCCTCGTGCCATATCAAGGATTGTTATATTTTTTCTTTCTGCCACACCATTCTGCTAAAGAGTTCTTGGAATAGAATGTGGACCTCTAATTCCATAATCTTCACAAAACTCTTGGAACTTTTGGAAGTGAATTCACCTCCTCCATATGTTCTCATTGCTTTAATCTCACAACTGCTTTCTTTCTCCACTACAATTTTGAACTTCTTGAAGGTGGTAAAGACTTTTGATTGTGCTTCAAGAAATAAACCAATGTTTTTCTTGAAAAATCATCAATGAGAAGGAGGAAATAATTTTTTTACCTAGTGAGCTTGGCTTGATTGGTCCACAGATGTCAACATGTAGTAACTCGACCAGCTTCTTGGCTCTTGAGCTTGACTCCTTTGGAAAACTTGCCCTAAATTGCTTTCCAAGTAAATACCCTTCACATAGTTGATTAGGATGATTGATAGATGGTAGTCCTCTCACCATGCTGTGTTTCAACATCAAACTTAAACTTCCAAAGTTTAAGTGTCCAAATTGAAAATTCCATAGCCATAAAGCATCATCGTAGTAAGCTTTGAGACATTTTGCAACGTCGTTTTGGATATTCAATAAGAACATCCTATTCTTTGACACTGGAACCTTGGCGATGAGATTATTTCTCCCATCTTTGATGGAGAGACTCAAATCATTCAAGTGAATATCATAACCTTTTTCTTAGAGTTGTCCCAGACTCTAAATATTACTCTTCATATTTGGGACGTAGTAGACATTTTAAATAAATTCACGTCTTCAATCTTTCAAGCAAACTAAGATATTACCTTTGCCTTTTACTAGTATCTTAGAGTCATCGCTGAATGAGACATTTCTACTTACCGATTCATTAAGCTCTACGAACATGCTCCTTTTTCAACACATATGGTTGCAAACATTGTTTTAAACTTTTCATCATTTTCTTTACCATAGTTGGTCTCCTCCTCGACTTTATTCTTGGAAAATCAGCACTGTGAAGCGTAGTGGACAAACTTTTAACAATTGTAGAATTTAATTTGAGATTTACCATACCTTGTATTTAAGTATCCTCTTCCATGTCTTCTTCATGAGCTTTCTCCTTTCTCATAGCTGTTTTTTGTGAAATTTGAACTTCGTCCACCATTGCCACATCCAAATCGTTCTCAACCGCGACCTTGTCCTTGACTTTGCTGACTTCTCTCATTTCTATGACTTTCTTCCTTCTATTTAGTTGCATCTTAAAGAGGTTCTCGTTGATCTCTTGCTGCTCCCCACATGCTTGCAATCATCGTTGAAGTTGTTCTATTGTCATAGTCTCCAAATCTTTGGTTTCCTCAACTGTCACAACAATATGCCAAAATTTGGGATCCAATGAGTGGAGTATCTTTTCAATAATTCTCGCATCTTCTAACTTCTCCCCATTTCTTTTCAATTGATTTGAAATAAAGATAACTCTTGAAAATTGTTAAAATATTATATTAGAATGTAAATAATTAGATTAGATGGGCTGTAAGTATTCTGGCTCGTTAGTATTACTGTCTATTTGTATTCCTGTTATTATGTTTGTCTATATAAAAAGAACTTTCGCTGTGTAGTTGAAACATACGGGTTATTCGACATGTCTCTCAATACTCTTCGTATTTAACATGGTATCTAGACCCTGTTGAGAGACAGCCCTAATCGTCAACTACCCGGTGGACCCACTATCTCCGGTGAATTTTTTTTTTTTTCGGCAAACCGTGTTCTCAACTCCGGTTTCCTCCTCCTTGCCTTTGATACACTGATTTCTAAATTTGTTATCCATCCAGCCACGCTCCGCCGCCACTGTCGTCACTATTGCTGCTGTCTCCGACGATTTTTTTCGACGAACGACCACGCCAGCAGTGTCGTACACCCCAGATCGGCCTACCCCTTCAGACGCGTCACCAGAAAAGCCTCCACGAGCCACCAGCCTCCAGGCGCACGCGCCGCTAGCAGCCACCGCGCGAGACCGCGCGTCCGACAGCCGCTCACGGCGCCGCTTCTTCCGTGGCACTCGCCTCGGCCTCCTGCTTCCATATCTACCCTCAGTTTTGAGTTTCGAGTTACGAATATACGAGTTCCAGTCCAAACAACCCCTGTTTTCCCGGTTCCGACGCGTTTTTTGGCACTCTTTATTGACCATGACGTCTCAGTCTGAAACAAAGAGCATTTTCACCAACTACATCACTTCTCCTCTCTCTGTTGAAAAATTGATTGGATCAAATTACGATAGTTGGGTCGCCGACATCAAACTATGGATGCTTGGTCAAGGTTACGAGGACCATCTCACTCAAAATCCTGAAAAGGTGGTTGTGACTGAAACATCCAAATGGAAACAGATAGATGCTCAGTTGTGTAGTGTAATTAAGTCTACATTTCATCCAGATGTTAAACCGATTTTCCGTCCACAAGCAAAGGCTCTCTATACTAATGACACTCAACGTCTCTATGGAGTTTGTCACCGCTTGCTGAATATCATTACTCCAAAGACAATAGTTGACTCTATTTCTTCATATCTAGGCACCGTTCATAGTGCACTTCATGATTTTAATGAGCTTTTCCCTCCTGCTGCAAGTAATCCAGTTGAACAGAAGAAAGAGCTGGAACAACACAACACCTTCTTCATGCTCCTTGCACTCTATGGCCCAGGAGTACTCTGCAACTCGTGATCAAATTCTGGGGTCTGTTACTGTTCTGGATATGTCTACTACCTCAACGATCCTCCTTCGAGTACTAGCAAAGCATCCAGTTGAGCATTCTATTACTTCATCCCTGAGTGACACTGCTGCCCTTGCATCTCAAGGACATAATCAAAATCGCTCTCATGGAGGACCATCCAACTCTAAGTCTCGTCCCAAATGTGAGCATTGTCATCGGCTTGGATACACTACTGATCGCTGTTGGAAGTTGCATGGTAAGCCTCCGCCTTCGATAAATGCAACTTAGGTTGATCCTTCTACCACTGTTCAGACTACACCATCTCCACAAGGCTCCTCGGCAAATTATGAAGATTTCCTTCGATGGGTTCAGAGTCATCCGAACTCTAGTTCTCTTACTTCAGTTGCACATACTGGTAACTCATCTGTTTACCTCTCTCACTCATCTTCTCTTGGCCCTTGGGTTCTTGATTCGGGTGCGTCTGATCATGTCACTGGTAATAAAGGTCTCTTTTCTTCACTCTCTACATCTGGTTTTTTACCTACTATAACTTCTGCCAATGGCACTCAAACCCGGTCTCAAGGAGTTGCCACTGTCCAAATTCTCCCTTCTATCTTAGTTGCATCTGTTCTCTATGTACCTGGATGTCCTTTTAATTTACTTTCAGTTAGTAGATTGATTCGGTCCCATGACTGTATTATTACTTTCACTAATGATAATGTTACCTTGCAGGACCGGAGTTCGGGACCGGAGTCTCAAGGCCTCTATTACCTTTGTACATTTTTCAAGACGTGCTCAGCAACAGAGTCCCCTCATACTATCCATGCTCAACTAGGACACCCAAGTCTTACCAAACTGCAAAAACTGGTGCCTAGTTTGTCTAAGTTGTCTACTTTACATTGTGAGTCGTGTCAGTTAGGGAAACACACCCGTAGTAATTTTCCTGATCGAGTCATTAAAAGAGTATCATCTCCCTTTGCTTTAGTTCACTCTGACGTTTGGGTTCCCTCTCGTACTATGTTTACTTTAGAGTCTAGGTATTTTGTTACTTTTATTGATGATTACTCTCGTTGTACGTGGTTATTTTTAATGAAAAATAGTGCTGAACTGTTTTCCATTTTTGAGCAATTTTATCAAGAAATTAAAACTCAATTTGGGGTTTCTATTCGTACCTTAAGAAGTGATAATGCTCGGGAATATTTGTCCCATCAATTTCAAAATTTTATGGCTTCCAATGGTATTCTACACCAAATATCATGTCCTCATACACCCCAGCAAAATGGGGTAGCCGAACGCAAAAACCGGCATCTCATTGAAACCACACGAACCTTACTTATCCATGGCAATGTTCCATTCTGTTTTTGGGGGGATGCAGTCATAACGGCATGCTACCTTATCAATTGTATGCCATCTTCTGTCCTTGATGGCAATATCCCTCATTTGCTCCTCTTTCCCCATTCCCCTCTTCACCCACTACCACCTCGTGTCTTTGGGTCCACGTGTTTTATCCACAATTTATCTCCTGGTTTGGACAAATTGTCAGCTCGATCACTCAAGTGTGTCTTTCTCGGTTATCATCGGTCCCAAAAGGGCTATTGTTGTTAATCTCTTACACTACACTGCTACGTTACATCAATCGATGTTACCTTTTTCGAGTCTGTACCATATTTTAAATCTACCCATATAGCTACTGAGTCCCATCAGAACATTAATTCCGAACCTCCTCAGGTAGTTATCCCTATTCCATCCACTCTTACTCCTATCGAACCTATCGAGTCTGCCCCCCAACCTCCACGACCACTACAAACATATCAGCGTCGTTGCCTACCCTATGTTGTGCCTGTTCCTGTTCCTGTTCCCATTCCATACTCTCCTCCGACGTCACTTCCGGATCCGGCCCTGCCACATGAGCATGACCTTCCCATTGCTCTTCGTAAGGATATTCGCACAACCCATAATCCATCTCCTAATTATATTGATTTGTGTTATCATCGTCTTTCTCTTATGCATTACACTTGCTTGTCTTCTTTGTCTTCTGTTTCTATTCCTAAAACTACAGGTGAAACATTATCCCACCCTGAGTGGAGGCAAGCAATGCTTGATGAGATGTGTGCTCTACAAAGCAGTGGTACTTGAGAACTGGTTCCTTTACCTCATGGGAAGTCTTTAGTCGGGTGTCGTTGGCTCTATACAACGAAGGTTGCCCCTAATGGTAAGAATGATCGATTTAGGGCTCGGTTGGTAGTCAAGGGATATAGTTAGATTTTTGGATTGGATTACAGCGATACATTCTCACATGTTGCCAAAATGGCATTTGTCAAACTGTTTTTCTCCATTGCAGCAATTCGACATTGGCCTCTCCATCAACTTGACATTAAAAATGCTTTTTTGCACGGTGATCTTGAAGAGGAAGTTTATATGGAGCAACCACCAGGGTTTTTTGCTCAGGGGGAGTCTTCCACCATGGTTTGGCGGCTGCACAGGTCTCTTTATGGTCTTAAACAGTCTCCTAGAACTTGGTTTGGCATATTCAACTCGGTAGTACAAGAGTTTGGTATGATTCGAAGTGAAGCCGATCACTTTGTATTTTATCGTCACTCAGCCCAAGGGTGCATCTATCTTATTGTTTATGTGGATGACATTGTTATAACTGGTAGTGATCAGCAAGGAATACTCCAGTTGAAACATTTTTCAAATCAATTTCAGACTAAAGACCTTGGTAAACTCCGTTATTTTTTGGGTATTGAGGTAGCCCAATCCAAGGATGGCCTTGTAATTTCACAAAGAAAATATGCTATGGATATTCTTGAAGAAACATGTCTATTAAATGTCAAGCCAGTTGATACTCCTATGGATCCAAATGTCAAACTCCTACCTAATCAGGGGGAGCCTCTATTAGATTCAGGAAGATATAGGAGATTGGTTGGAAAATTAAACTATCTCACAGTTACTCGTCCGGACATTTCCTTCGCTGTCAGTGTGGTAAGCCAGTTCTTAAATTCTCCTTGCCAATGACATATGGATGCTGTAATTCGAATTCTTAAATACATCAAAAGTGCACCTCGAAAAGGTCTCATTTATGAAGATAGAGGACATACTTAGATAGTTGGCTACTCAGATGCCGATTGGGCAGGCTCACCCACAGATAGACGATCCACTTTCGGGTATTGTGTACTTGTCGGAGGAAATTTAATATCTTGGAAGAGTAAGAAACAAAATGTTGTTGCAAGATCCAGCGCTGAGGCAGAATACAAGGCCATGACACTAGTAACATGTGAACTCATCTGGTTGAAACAGTTACTGAAAGAACTTCAATTTGAAGAGACCAGCACAATGACACTAATATGTGATAATCAAGCTGCATTGCACATTGCCTCAAATCCTGTTTTTCATGAGAGGACCAAACATATTGAGATAGACTGTCATTTTATTAGAGAAAAGATCGAATCGGGTGACATCATCACTACCTTTGTCAATTCCAATGATCAGTTGGCAGATGTTTTTACAAAGTCATTGCGAGGTCCTAATATTAGTTATATCTGTAACAAGCTGGGTGCATTTGATTTATATGCTCCAACTTGAGGGGGAGTGTTAAAATATTATATTAGAATGTAAATAATTAGAATAGATGGGCTATAAGTATTCTGGTTCGTTAGTATTACTGTCTATTTGTATTCCTGTTATTATGTTTGTCTATATAAAAAGAACTTCAGCTGTGTAGTTGAAACACACGGGTTATTCAACATGTCTCTTAATACTCTTCGTATTTAACAAAAATATTTTGAAATAGACTTTGACTCTTTCATATGGAAGGATTTGAACTCTCCTCTTAGAGTTTGGAGACGCACCTTCTTTACTTTATCTTCTCCTTTGCAAGAGGTTTGAAGCTTCTCACATGCCTCCTTAGTGGATGATACATTTGAAATTTTCTCTAACTCATCTTCATCCAATGCTTGGTAGATGAGGAAAAGAACTTTTTTGTCCGTCTCTATTGAATCCTTCAAAATATCTCTTTGTATGAGTTAGGGAATCCTCATCTGGTGATTCCTCATTGCCTTTTTCAACAATCTCCCAAACATCATATGCTCCAAGAAGAGCCATCATATTGATACCTCAATTATCATAGATTCATAGGTGCTTCTTTTTAGAATTGGAACTTGGAAGGATGTCGCTCCATTGCTTGCCATGACCATAGAAGGATTTCTTATTTGAACCTGCACTAATGTCACTTCGTTGAAAAAGGAGATTATAGTGAGCTTTTGGGAGGAGTTGAGGAGAAAATGTTTGAGAGAAGAATAATTTCTATTGCTTGGCTTGGTTTACAAATGACATCCTCTCCCTTTTTTACAGTCTTCAAGTGAGTCCTACATACTTCAAGAGAGACTTCTACGCACTTTTCTCAACTATTCATTAAATGCTACACATCTTCTAACCTTATCTACCTGTCCCTAAAATTTTGTTTGGACTACAACACTTAATAACATAAAATGGCCTAACACTTGATTAGTCCAATGGACCAAATCAAGTTTACATTACAATCCAACGCACCCACCTCAAAAACAACCTTGTCCTCATGGTTGCAATCTACTAGAATTTCTTCGAGTTGAATAGTTGAAAGCAAAATTGATTCCCCCAGTGCCCATTGCTGAGAGCATGTTGGGGAAAAAATAAAAATTTAAAAATTCTAATATGCCCCCTCCACTTTTCTGCAACCACTTATTTTTTTTGCAATGGCCAACGTTAGTAATTAATATTGTTAATATTGTTAATATTTGCCGAGGGTAAGGATCAAACCCACGACCTCCTTATCACTCCACTCTCCACCTCAACTACCAAGCCAACCTTATATCCCTTTGTGATTTCTCAAGTTGGATCTTGTCTCCCAATATTTGCCTGCATGCCAATCTGTCTTGTCTTCTCCAAAGCATTTCCCACCAATTGCTTCCATTGAGGTAAAATGCTGTTTTGTGAGCTCAAAATGGGAAGTTAGTGGTGTTATCTATGTAAGAGAATTCGGTTATATATAGGGACTGAATAGAGAGAGAAGGGATATCTTTTCAAAATTCATTGTGTTAGTTATGGGCAGAGAACATTGTTCTTTGTAGGAGCTTGGCTTTGTGAACATTGGGGATATCCACCCTTTTCAGTAGTTTCATATTTCCAGTACTACTCTTCTGTGATTTCTGGTTCCTATCAATATTTAATATTAACTTTGAGATAAAATCCAATACAAGCGCTACTATTGCTATATGCATTTTGGAGTATGCAGTTATTCTCAATATCAATTTGACCCTATATGTATGAGTAAACTTTGTTAAGAGTTAAGACTGTTAAAGTTTAAATTTTAATTAACATTTTATGCTTCTGAATCAGGTGTATGTGGAAGCTTATACTTGTCCCTGCGTTAGGTGCCACCCCTTTGATCCAGTTTTTGTTGCCCAATCAAACGGAAATTATGTTGCAATCTTTAGTACCACCCCACCCTACAGACTCAACAAATATAAGAGATATGAGAACCATGGGGTTTCTGGGTTCCCAATCAAGTGCAATTTCAGCTTAGATGGGAAAAAGCTTGCATCTGGCTCTTCAGATGGATCTATTTACCTTTATGATTATCAATCATCCAAAGTTTTAAAGAAAATAAAGGCCTTTGACCAAGCATGCATGGACATTGCCTTCCACCCAGTTATGCCTAATGTTATTGCTTCATGCTCATGGGATGGAAGTATTTTGGTATTTGAGTAAAGTTTCTTTTTCTCATCCGAATTGAATTTCATCCCAATTTCATACAAGGAAATTGTTTGCTGTTGTGATTGTTTCGTAAACGTGTGCCTTTAACTGTTTTACTGAAAGACTTAATGTTGACTCATTTAAAGTTTATAATTTTAGTGAATATTGGTGTTCTTTTCTTTTCTTTTTAATAAAACATTTTAAAATATTTATCAACAGTGAGATATCTAAGTAATTATAATGATGTGACAGCTTCTTGTTTCTGAATAGTGTAGAAAGTTACTAACGATGGATGAAAATTAAAGTGTTTCTTAATGTTTCTGATAATGTACGCAATGGTATTACAATTTGTAAAGCCGAACAGGGATTTGTGTTTGCCACTATGGAATAGAAAGCAACATAAATATGGGGTTCATGAATATAGAGATTCTCAAAACCTTATAACTTTACAAAAAGATTTAATTATTGTCAAAGGATCTATATAATAAAATATAGTTCTGTAGCAAACAAATATCTCCTTGCAAGTTGCAAGATTCCCCCTCAAATATTCAGGGTCTGAAGGCCAAATCTCCTCAATTCACACACAACAAAGTGGATTATTCTTTTCAGCCAGAAGAAAAGATATGCCTTCTAGGACAGATAAAACAAATCTGTGAAACTGGAAATGCTTACATGTATTTGCATGTCCTTACACTCAAATTCAGGACGATGTCTAGGTACTTGTAACCAATACCAACCATCATGGAAGGAACATTAAATATGACTTCATTGAAGGGAAAATTGTGGGGGCAAACTCAGTTATAGTTATGTTCATCCACTTCTTCCCATAAGAATGATAGATAGAAGGGGGGGCCAAACCAAATAACAAACAAACTGTTAAACAAGACATAATTATGTAATTCCTTTTCCACTCTTCATGGGGGGTCAATTGTAGGGGGACAAGACACGCCACACTTCAGTCTTTTTAGATGCATTTTTTAATGGGACCAGTTTCACTAATCCCCTTAATTTAAAACACAATCTCACAAATAAAAGAATACAAGTCAAATTTCAGTTGTGCAAAAACATTGATATATGCTGCACATCACACAGCACTATCTAGAAAAAAACCAGCATAACTTTCAACCACTGATGGTCCACAAGTCACAGCTAGCTAGCCCTCTCTTGATACTGTTTATATTGGAAAGTTTTTTAATTTATAATCCCATTTAAAGCGAGGAACACCCCTATGAAACCTACTAACCTATGAACATAATTTTATTTTCAACATCTATATGAATATGTTCCCCACCATGCATGGTCTTAACCTCTCTCTCTTTCTTATCCCTATTTATTTATCTGTTTGCCCCACTAACCTTTTCCCAAAAAACAAACTTAAAAGGCAAAAAGGGAAGGAAGTAAGAGAGTGATGAAATCAAATCAAAGCATGCCCCTGTTCAATAGTCCATATGACTGCAATCATCATCTAAAAGAGAGATACTTTTGTAGTGTACTTGAGGTCAAGAATGAATTGGCAATTCAAGGTCCCACAAGCTAGCCTATGGGGTGACATGAAAGGATGAGATGAAAGGTTTTCTAAGCTTATATTAAGCCAGTTGAACCCTAGGATTTGACATGGTCTTCATGTTCTAAATCACTACTATAATACTATGATTATGATTTTAAATTATAGTTTTAAATTGTAGGTGCAATGCTAGTTTCACTTCAAACATTTATAATGTAGTTAATGTAAGTAAATGCAACTCCAATTACAATTACAATTACAATATACTATTACGGAGATATCTTAAATTGTTATATTGCAGCTGCAATTGCAGTGACAAATTATCGTTTAAAACCATGATTACCATTACATTTACATTTAATTAAGGTGCGGAAAAAAGTAAAGATTATTACTATGTAAAAAGTTTGTGCTTTGCACCAAACATTGTTGTTTTAAAATCAGAAAACCACCTACTATAGCTAATCTATTATCACTAAATACACTTTTGCTAATTTCATTATCTCTTTCATTTTGATTCATCTTGTCATGACATGTATGCTTTCAACATATGGATTAATGTTTATCCTCTGCTACATACTAGACCATAATCAAAATGTTTGTGCCTAGCTCACTAGCCTTCCAATCCTTGCACTAAAAAGTAGCCGACAAACTCATTTTATTGGTTCTGCCATGTGATTTGTGGCCTCAACCAAGTCAGAGTCACCCATTTGGTTGGTCTTCTTTATTGGTAACCCAAAGGGCCAAAGAATTTTGAATAACATAAACAACCAATCATGATTTTTTTATTAAATTTCCCTTCCTCTAAAATTCCCTAATTAGCAAGGATGCCTAATAAGGCCACTACTCACTAATCAACCTCTTACTTACATGTTACTATGTTTTATTGGTATATTATTATTATTATTATTATTATTATTATTATTATTATTATTATTATTATTATTATTATTATTATTATTGTTGTTATTATTGTTATTATTGTTATTATTATTATTATTATTATTATTATTATTATTATTATGTCATGGAGTATTATGCTTCATGACCTGACAAAAATGATTATAATCTAACCTCCATGTTAGTGAAAATCTTGGAGGGATTATGTTTCATTGATGCCATTGGTTGACACCAAATTTTAGAAAAGATGAATCCAGCTAGGAGATAAAGTTAGCTCAATTAGATTCTTCCTGCCAAATCTTTTCTTTTAGTAATTATTTTTTAGTATTTTATTTAACTTTTAACAGAGGTTGGTCTCCCATTGATCATGTTTGAATTCTAGTGAATTTTGATACAACTTGCAAGAACTTCACTTTCTGTTAACTTTTGAATGAATGCTTTTAGTTGGCTATGTTGGCTTCTCTCTTTTTTTATTCTTTTTTTTAAGTCAAATAGAAGATAAATAATTTAAAATTTTAAATGATTGACTATATGCTGTATAGATATTTAGGGTATAATATCTTCTGTTGTTTCATATCTAAATTTTTTTCTTAGCAAGATACCATATAATATACAATAAATTTTAATATAAATTACGGTTCACCATGAATTAGTATTTATAAAATGTTAAAAATTCTAATGACTATAGACGTTGTATGTATGTTAGAATTAGATGTTGATGGTTATTTTTATTTTTATGACTACTGATTGAGATAGTAATTTAAATGATAATGATTTAATAAAAATAAATAAATAAATATATATTTCATTAATTTGACATGAATTAAGTCGATATTTTGTCAATAAAGATAAAAAAGGTCATGAACTAATATTTTTGAAAAATGTCGTCGATTATTGTTAAATTTTTTAATAATTTTAAAATTATAATTCATAGTGAACCTATTATGAAGGCGATACAATAAATTCACAATTAGATTCATAAAATTTGGTTTGTCATAACCCGTACTATTTTTGCATATCTTTATAGACTAATTACAAGTGTCCTTTTCTTCTTCCTCTTATTATTTTTTTTCCTTTAATATGCATAAATTGAATTAGGTCCTGTCATAACTTACAGTATCAGGGATTACCTATTAAAGAAAGAAAAAATAGAAAATGAGGTAATTCATTTTTTGAATTTCTGTCATTTTGTACATATTAGTGTTTTCCTGTCATATTAGTATTCATTTTGAGTGTGATAATACATGTATGTCTTTTACTCAAAAAGAAAAATAAAGACAAACGCAGATATCTCACATGAGTCAAAAGTAAGAAATAGTGAAAGGAAAATAAAATGTGGTGTATATTATTTTAGAGAAGTACGACTCTGTCTAGTGATGTGAGTGTTTTTTTTTTTTAAAATGATGTTAGTTATGACTATAATTGTAATCTGCAATTTATAACTGTAATTGTAGTACAATATTACGAATTTTAAATTCTTTATAATAGTATCACATTTGTAATTAAGTCGCTCAGATCATATTTGTCTAAATTCTCTCGTAATTTAAAAATTTACTACGTCTTTAATAATACATGGTTATTTTATTTTAGTTTATTTGAAAGCATGCCTAAGGCTATTCTAATGCTTCCAATATTAATGTTCAAATATATCTGGATTGTTCTAGTGACCTATTGATTAACCTGAATATAGCCATAGGTACTAATGAACACAAACAACAGTACTAATTCAGGTGACATTTGACCGACAAGATGGCTTCAACAGTTAGTGCAACATGAATGCATCTATCAAGTTATCATGAACAAATTTGTTATCATTTATCTTTTAAAGGGTAAACATGAAATTGAAAACAAATTTGTTATTGGATTTCAATTTGTTGCGGAGTTGATCTCAATCGTTAAGTGAAGATCAGATAATTTATATTTTGAAATTTGTATTTTAAATTTGATTAAGTCATTGATTTTTATTTGATTCTATTAATTAGATAATTTTTTTTACTGTTAGATGAAGATCAAATGACTCTTATTTTAAACAATACTTTAAAATTAATTTAGTGAAATTAAAATACGAGTCGTCTAGTCTTAATTCAATAATTAAGATTCCTTGACAATATATATGTATTGCTTTTTCTAAGTGCAGTGAATTCAGGTCTGATGGTATAAAAAGAAAGCAAAAAGTAAAAGCATGGAGAGGAGAGGGTAAATAAAGTACAAAATTATTGGCATATGCGTTTATATATTCAAAATGACAATAATCACCTTGTCAATAATAATGCTATCTATATGCATATGAAGTTTATGAAGAAACTAATGAGATAAAGGGTTTATAAGGAATCTCTTGATATTCCATAAAAACTTTGTCTTTGACAGTTCGCTGCAGAAATCATAAATGGACAGCAAATTTTTACTTTTGTAGTATAATGGTTCACTTTGTTATCTATTTGTTGCATGAAGTGCTCATCAACCATTGATCTATAGCTATAGGTTATAACTTTGCCTTTATATACACTTTCTTTTTTTTCCTTTGTCTTTTATGTATTCTTTTTTTCAACTTTAAACTTATTTTGTTTGAATTTTGAAGCATGTAAGGACACGTCCTGTTAGAGGTACAAGCATAGTACTGACCCCTTTGCGTTACAAAGTAATATCACTTTCATTTTTTTTCAACATATTGTTTGATGATCCTCTTGTCGGTCATGTGTGGCCTAAAGCCTTCCCTTGTGTGTCGGTGAAAAAGGTTTCCACCTTACAAAGTTAAAGGAAAAGTGTATATTGGAAATTAAACTACACTTCAGGATATTTCATCTTCTTTTACTACATCAACTCACATTAATTATCTTCTACTAATAAATGTAACATAATTCACATTCAAATGAAAAAAGTTTAAGATTAAGAGTTTTGTGTTGATTTATAAAAATGTTACACTTTTGACTATTTCCTTCATTGAGAGTCTCAATTTACCACGTTTTGAGTACTGTTGAAGTCACTTATAATATGGACCACACATAGCAAGTAGGACACCTCTTTTGATTGAGGAAGAATTTGTAGCATTGGTAACACAACAATTAATACTGCCATATTTTTTCTACTTTCAACGCGTTTCTATCAAACTAAAAAGGAAAAGAAAATTCATCATCATTTTGTTACTTGATTACTTTTTCATCTGAAGAAATTTTAAAAAAACAAAAAAAACGTTTCGATGTTTTCTAATTTATCAAGAAAAAGGGGCAAAACAAAGTGACACCATTTTACCTTGACTATGATATGTTACTGTATATACACATGTTGAAAGCAAGAAAAAGTTATATATATATATATATATATATGAGGTCTCAAATATTTTAGAAGTTAGAAGTTTTACGATTTTAAAAATTGAACTTTTAATAAATAAAAAAATTAAAAAGTAGTATTTGTTATTTAAATTGTAAATAACATAAAAAAATTGAAAATAACATCAATAACATTAAAGAGTTAAAAATTCAAACTACTCAATTTAAATTTTAAATAACATGAATATGAATTAAAAACTTCAACCATATTAGATATTTTTATACAAGTATTTTTGAACCTTAATACATTTACAAAAAATTAAATTTTATGTTAATGGTCATGTTGCACGGATCCATGACTAACCCTGATTTGATGAACAAATTATTTAAAATTTAATTTACTATTTGTTTCTGGATCTCTAATAGCCAATTAGCATTAAGTCAGAAAAGATATACTTTACTGAATAACTATGCTAATTTTATATATTAATTACTATAACAAAAGGGTGATGATGATTTCCTTATGGATTCATTCAAATGTTTCCTCCATGTTAGTGCTGCCACACAATTTTCTTCCTCGTTACACCCAAATGGAAGCATGATATAAGGGACCACATAATTGGTTTCATAAAGTTAATCATACCTTGAGAAGATGTTTAATTATCAATTAATATTATCAATGTACTATGTGCTGGTTTTTCGTTGTAACTATGTTGTAAAACTCAAAATTTGTTTCCTATCTTTTCTAGTTCACCGAGCCACGGGTCCTTAAAAAATTATTCCATTCGTAAAATGAACGTAGTTTAAGTTTTTATATTTATTAAGAAATATAATAAATAAAATAAAGAAAAAAGTTATTTTATTAAATTATTTTTATTTATTATTAGTGTATTTTACATTATCGTAAATATAAAATTGAATTAATATTTTAAAAGTAGCGCTATACATAATAATAAATGAAGGATACAATTAAAAAATAATATTTATTTTAAAATTAGTTTTTTATTAAAGCGACATTAGTTTTAAAATGAATGAAATATTACCTTAATAACTATTACTTCAAAGCCTTGATCTAATGTTTTTTATGCATGATTTCATGTAAAAGATACAAAATCAGAGGATACATGCAGTACAGTGGAATAACATTTATCTTCCTTAATTACATCAATCATACCATGTCTTGTGATTAAACAAATGAAGCAACATTTATGTCTCCTCATTGGTGCTCAACATTAAATTAGTATCTTTGCTTCATTTCATCAACATAACGTTGTTAGAGTGTCTAGTACGAGTAAATAAATTTTTCAGAGATGTAAATATAAATGTTAAAAAATATATAATTGAGGGATTTATATAGTTAATTAATTAAAGTTTTAAATGAAAATGTAGTGTTGAAACGATTTGTATAATGCTTTTATTTTAAGTAGGCTCATATCACGATTTTAGTATTAATGTTGATGATTTAACTAAAGATGATTGACTCGTTATATTGAAAGTCTACTTAAATATATGTGGTAGTCAAACAATATTAACATATGATTTGCCTCTAAGGATGAGAATAGGATAGGTTGTTCGACAAATACCTACAACCTAGCTTGTAATGCATGATTTGTTCTGATTTGTTTAATAAAAAGCTAAGGTTGAGCTTTTCAAATCCAATTTACTTAAATAGACCAGACATTGATGTACAAAAATATCTATTTGGTCTACCAAACTAAACCATTTATTTATATTTCTCACATTTTTTTACATAGTTTTAGATTGTGCATTTTCATACGGAGAAATACATCATCCCATTAAATAAAGATACATCTAACTTCAATGTAGTCGTAACACGTATCCAAAAAAATAAGATGAAGAACTAATCATTTTTCAAAAACTTCTTTATGACATGACACACTGCTTCTCTTCCTCCATCAGAATCTTCACTCTCATATCAGTTGTTGAGAAACCAGTGTATCATGTCATTCTTTTTTAAAAAAAGGTTAATTATCATCTTATTTTTTTTTTGGATACATGTTATGACTACATGCATTGATGTTGGATATTCCCTTATTTGGTGGGAGGGTGAATTTCTCTTTATGAAAATGCACAATTCAAGACTATGTGAAGAAATGTGAGACTTTAGATGAAGTGAATATATCTTGTGTCAACATGGGTATTCATCGAAGTCCCATATCGAGGCAAGATTATGTGAAGAAATGTGATATTTTATATATGTTATTCCAAAGTAGGTACTCATTCAAGTCTCATATTGAATAGTCTAAAGGAAAAAAGAAATATAGAGTTATTACGAATGACTAGAGTTGTCGTGGTGATTAAAACTCAAACTAACTCTATATTTATAATAACTCTACTTTTTTCTTCATGCAACTCGATGTAGGACTTAGATGAGTACTCACTTTGGAACAACATAGTCTTTCTTCATTCAAAGTCTTACATTTATTCACATAATCTTGACTCGATGTGGGACTTGAATGAATGTCCACTTTAACACAACATCTCTTCCCTAGCTTCATCCAAAGCCTCACATTTCTTCACATATATATTTTTATTGTCCATTGCTATACAGAGAAATTCATCCTCCCATCTTACATAGGAACATCCAACTTCAATTTAGTCATAACACGCTTACAAAAAAATATGATGATAACTAACCTCTATTTTAAAAAGTCTCTTTTCAAAAAGAATGGGCTTGAATATCTCTGATACTATGTTAAATGAACTTGGATGGATATCCACTTTGACACAAAACTCACAACCTAACTTGTTTAAACGATTGTCTGGTCTAACCTGTTTAGTAAAAAAATTAAAATTGAACTTTTTATAAACTCAATTTACTCAAATAGATCAAACTTAAGTGTACAAAATATCTATTTTACGTCAGACCAACCTATTTATTTATATTTTATAATATATATATATATATATAATATGTTAAAAAATAAATAACAGATTATAAAAAAAAAAATAATGTGTATGTTTTCATTTATTTCTATTACTCAACTGATTTTTATTGGTGTCCTTAAAATAGAACGTTGCAAATTTTGTAGTAGGTCTGTTGGTGTGCTTAGACTTTAATGTCAAATAGATTTTTAAATTAATTTCATGCTTCATCAATTTTTTAAATCAGGTTATATGTCGAGTTCAAATTAACAATTTTTGAGTAGGGTTATCTTAAATTTTACAAAGAATAAATTTTACCATAATTAATTCACACAACTACGAGGTTTTGAATTCGAATCTGGGACAAAACATTCAACTTAGCATTTGTTAGGTCTCAGGTTTGAATTCGGGACAAAGCACTCAACCTAACATTTATCAGTTGAACTAAAGTTTAAGATTTCTACTTTTAATTGCCTCAAATTTTTTTAATGTAATTTGATGTAACGGACTTTAATATCTCTATACTTTATATTATAAATTTTTGCTTATAAATTTTTTTTATCAAAATTCTAATATTTTAATTGATCATGTTGACATGTCATTCTTATTACTCAGGTATCTCCTCAAAAATTCACATTAGTGGTATACATTTTTTTCTTCCCAATTGAATAACAATAATTTGCCTTTTGTAATACAAGAAGACAAATAAATGAAGATACAATTAAGCTGATTTGTTAGAACTTTTAAGATCCTATCTACAACCATTATTTGCCTACTTATCTCTTAAATAGTATTAAAGTATATGCATCTTCTTAGCATAGCATATATTTTGATTGAAGCAAATACTTAGAAAAAAATATACCACTAGTCTTTTATGTTATAGTTTAATTTTTCTTTAGATCATTTAAAGTTTTTTTTTATTAATTTGGTCTTTTAAGTTATATTCGGTTTGTATTATTAGTCTTTAAGATATATTAAATTACGTATGCGGTCTTTTAAATTTGAAAAAATTTCTTGAATTACCGTCGTGAAATGTTAAGATTTAATTGAAACGTCGCAACGAGTTGACTATCCAAACTACTTTGCATGTGAAAGAAGTTAAAATCATTGATTATGTAGATAAATTTATATTATCGTATTTTTAAGGCTATAGTGTGTTTAAATTGTTTTAGAGAAAATAAAAAAAATATAGACAATTTATAAGGTTTGATAAATGTTTTCCAAATAAATAATATGAAAAACATACTATTGCAACATTTAATAGAATTTCTAACGATTAGAAACTTTCGAAATTAAAATAAAAAATTAACGGTAAAATAAAATATAATTTAAATAATTAAATAAAAATAAAATAAACTTAAAAAATTTAAACCCAAATCGAATTAAATTTAAATTAGAATCCGTATATTTTTGCCTAATCCACAAGTTACTTTTTTCCCCTCCCATTAAAAAATCCTTTGCCTTCACTCAATCTCATATCTTTTGACTTGAAGCCTAGATAGTAACACTACCTATGGTACCTATAGTATGAATTACGGAGAGAGTAGGGGTCCAAATAGTTTGACATATAAAAAAATGACATTTGACCAGAAAAAAAGGAATAAATTAATGGGTTTCTCCTCTTTTGAAGTTGAGACATTCAATTATGCAAAGCCTCTACAATAAAATATAGATAACAACAGAAAAGAAAAAAATAGTGGCAAATTGGGTAATGGGAGACACACAGTGGAGAGAAGCAAGCCATTTTGGGGCATTATAAAAACATCACATCCTCTTAATATACATTTCTTCAATCCACAATAATTTAATTCCAATCTAATTGTTAGATCTCAGCATTTTTTTTCGAGATGTTAAATGGATCACAATAAATATAGGATCACTTTTCTTCTTTATAGTATTAAAATAGAAAAAATTATTAATATATCACTGTGGAAAGGTCAACGGTCAAAGATTTGCATTACTGTCTATGTCTCCCTCACATATACACATGGACATAAGAGACACACTCACAAATGACATTCCCCAAAACCCTCACAACGCCACCAAGCACAATGCGTCCCACTTGGGAGTGGACCTACCCGCTACCTTGGTGCACCCGCCTTCCCATAATTCATAAATCGAGTTTAATGACAATACCTCGTGACTTTAAATCATTTTATACCCAGAGTTAATATAAGTAGTTGATTATATAGTTATTTTCTTATGATAATTATGATTATGTAGTCATATAAAAAATTATTAATTTTTAGTATTTGTTGGTGTAAAATTGATTTATACTAATAATTTCTATTCATTTTTCTTTAATAAATTTAATTACTCAACAAATTGCGTTGAACCACTTATTTTCAAAAATTTCATAAAAATGTGATTTTTAACATGAGTGGGGATTTATCTAAAATGCTGATGTGTGTCACACGTGTATATCATGTGTGAATGTCTCTTTTTCTTAGTTGAAACATGAATAGTGTCGTTGATGCATAAATCATACTCCATTTCTCTCAAATTATATTTTACATTAGCAATTTTATATAAATTAAGAAATTTAGTTAATGTTATCGGGAAATGAGAAATGATAACTTATTCCTTTGAGTTACTATTATAAACAAAAGTAACTTTTATTAGTAATAAAAAAAATTAATTTTGTTTTAAGTATTAACTTAACTAACAAATATCGATGTTATTAGATTTGACGTCTTGTCTCGGGTTCGAACTCGAAACCTCACAGTTGTGTGAGTTAATTAGGTGAAATTTAGCGTCTCTTCTAAAACCAAAAAAAAAAAAGATGAAGTGCAATTATTTTTTTTATATTTCATGTAAAACATAATTCAAATTTACTAAATTGTCCCTTTGAATGTCAAACATTCAACTACCCACATTAAAATTTTTTAATTAAAGTATGGGTATATTAGGAATACGAGCATTAAATGAGTCAAAAGTAGTTAGTTTTTGCTTATAATAGTGATTAAGATTTGATGTCCGTTTTTCACTTATAATACTAATCAGAGGGAGTATTTTACAAAAGTACCCTTTATTAATGGTATGAGAAATATAAAATAAAAGAATTAGAAAAAATAGAATAATAAATAGTTAAGAGCATAATAGAAAAAGAAGTACTTCCTCTATCTTATTATAATCGAGTCATTTGACAATTTTACACATATAAATTAAATATATGAATAAAAGAGATAAATGTATAATAAAAAATATTATATTAAAAATGGTACAAATATTATTAATTAATGAATATAATTAAAATATATATATATTAAAAATTTAAAAATTATTTATTTTGAAACAATTTTATTTTTAAATAAATCAATTATTATAAGACTGATGAAGTATTAATATACTATTGATATGTAAAACGAATAGTTCAATTTAAGATAATCTAAGACAAATATTTTGTTAGAATAACTATAATTAACTATGCCACTTACACCATATAAGTGTTTATGAGTATGGTGTTGTGTTGACCGACTAAGTTATTTGACAACTGAGTATAAGAATTTGACATATATATTTACGACGTCAAAAAAAAAAATTGACTATAGAGTATATGAATTTGTCTTATATATATATATATATATATTATATCATATTATATGTATGTGTGTAATTGGCCCTTGAATTCTAACTGATTCATTAAATTTTTAAATAATTTGTAGCTAGATCTCATATTTCTCAATAAATACAAATTCAAATGCAAATAAACTTAATAGTTATTTAACCTAATTACTAAATATTTAAAAGTTTGAAAATTCAGTTAAATCTAAAAAATTCATTACAGACCATTGACAAATTTTAACATCAATTATAATTCTTTTAATTCAAGATCTATATTTTCATCTTTTTGACAAATTAATTGAATCTTGTTTATGGTAATTTTTTATCAAAGGTCCTACAATCAAATTTAAAACACAAAAATGTTTAATCAGTACAATTGTGGATGTCCGAACAAGTTATATGTGGACTTACGTGTACAAGGGGTGATTTTGCAAATATCTCCGAAAATGAATTTGGGTTTTCGAGTTAATATTGGCTTGGGAAAGGTTTTAGATAAATTATTTTTAGTAATTGATTCGAAGATGAAAAGATGCTCAAAGTGTAAAGGACAATAAGATAATTGACATGAATTTCAAAGTGTTTGAAAGATAAATGACTAGAAGGTAAAATACATGAAATGTTAAAATGCTTGAAAGATAAATGACGAAGAAGTAAATTACAGAAAATAAGAACTTTCAAATTAAACTTAAACCAACTGTAATAAATGTTGGAATTGAAGATTTCGATAGAATGAAAATACATAATTATAAAGGAAATATAAAGACATGGAAGACATACTTAAAGTTTTAGAAAGCTTGAATATGTTTTTTGGTTTAGGAGTAGACTTTTGAAGTTTTAAGTATCCGATCATTTTTCTTTTGTAGGAACTCTTGAAAATAGGTAAAATAAACTATGCAACTACCAATTTGTGATAGCTCACAATCATGATAGTTACCTTTCCCTAGACTCATTTGCTTGAATTCAACAATAACTTTAATCTTTTTGTATTTGTCTATGGATCTTTTTCGACTCCATAACAGTAAAACATGTTAATCCTAGTTATTATTCCATTTTAACCAGATACACACTATAAGCTCACATCTTCAATTTTATTTTGTCGGCCCTTGTATCATCAAATCTTTGTCGATTGTTCAACTCTCTCGTTTTTTAGCCGACCACGCCATTGTCGATGGTTCGCGTAATCTAAATTTTGACCTTTTTATTGACTTTCATTTCAACCCTTCGTTGTTGTCAAATGTACTTATGATTTATTGACGAATTTCAATTTGTCAATATAAAATATATAACTAACCTTTATCCCTTTACTAATATGTACTCTTTTGCACGCAATCGATAGGTTTTCCTAGTGTTTATGCATCACGAATTGATGCAATTAACTAACTTGTGTGTGAATTTGTCCAAAATATTGATGTCTCACATGTTGATATGGTGTGCAGAAGATTCATTTGTTTATTTGATATAGCAAGGTTTTCGTACCAACATAAGTCATAGCTAACACATTGTCACGTACGCCATATTAGTTATTATGATATTGTGTTGACCATATATGACTTATGAATGTATATATCTAACGATTAATAATTCAATATATGAATTTTTCATATATAGGTAATTGGCTCTTAAATTTTAATTGATTCATTAAACTTTTAATTAATTTGTAGCTAGCTCTATATATTTGTCAATAAACACTAATCCAAATGCAAATACTTTAAAAAATTATGAACCTAATTACTAATTTAGACATATATGATTATTTGGCTAGAGTAAAAGAACGATCATTATTCGGTTATGAGTGTATATCATTTATGCATTATTGAATTCATTGATACCTCTAACCCAGGTTAAAATTAGATGGTTTTCATCTATTGTTGATGCTGATGTAGGCTCTTGTTACCATTGAAATGGGTTCAAGAACTATAACTTCCCTTAGTTGACTTTGAGATAGATTCTAAGAGTATATAGGCGACAATCTTAAAGGCCATCAAGATAACGTCTCTGAATTCAGAGCTTTACTTTAAGATTGTAGGTGTCAGTTAAACTTGTATTTCAAAATTCACAACATTATTGAGTTGTGGCAACAATAAAAAAGTGTGGCGTAAACTAAAAAACTCGTGGCCTATTCTTTAAGGCAACAGTTTTTTACTTTTGCCCACAAATTCTAAAAAGTCGTTGTTGAAGACACTCAAAGAGGCCACAGTTTTTTTGACTGTTTCAAGCCACGATTTTATGAATTGGTTTTGCCAACATTTCATAAATGTTACATATACAGTTAGGTCACGGTTTTGTGTACATTATTTCTATTTTAGGCAACACATTTATAATGCTATCCAAAGCATAAGCAATATTTTTTGGTCTAAGACAATAGATTTGTATGTGTTGCATATAACTTTATGCCATGGTTATCCAAATGTTGGTAACACATTTAGTCCACACTTTTTTAGATGTTGCCAATGTGTTTAGGCAACGGTGATGAAAATGTTTTAAACCACATTTTCTATGTGTTGTCTATAGTTAGTCATTATTGTTTGTAGCCCATAATTGAACATTAAATAATCGTTATTGAACAAAACACAAAAGAGTTAAACATAATCAAGTCTTAATGAAAGTATATGTTACTAAGAAAAACAATTGTCTTATCAAAATATTGTAACACAAATATTACTAAGCATCCAAAAAATAAATCAATACATGATTAGATCATTTGTTATCATAGTTGTAAAAACCAACAAATTTTTTATTCCTAAAATGCAACAACCAAAATTTGCATTGCCAAAAAACAACCAAGTCTTCGATACATTCCACTAGCTTCATGTATCTTGGTGATGATCTTCAAGTCCAACTTGAAAAGTTATTATATTAATTATATTAATATAAATAAAGGGAAAATATACAATTATAGTTATGAATATTAAAAAAATGAATCACAATTTTTCATCGCAACAACAAAACTAGTGTTTTAACAATAAGGAACTAAGATTTCATAATGTTTGATAGATGTTGAATCTAGGAGAAATCAATGTAAGTACAGATGTGCACCTAAGAAGGGGGGTGAATTAGGTGTTTAAGAGAGTTTCTTGTTTTCAGCGAATTAGCGATCGATTTTTGCGCTTACGGATAGTAAAAGATAAAGGAAATGGCAATAATGTAAAGAACACAATAATATTATCCTGATTCCCCTTATACCCAAGGGTACATCCAGTCCTCTTGCACACCACAAGAGATTTCTCCACTATTGTTAGAAAATGTACAAGTCCCACCCTAGGACCTCTGCTACAAACTTTTAACAAAAACTCTAAGATAGCACCCCGCTATCTTAGATAAGACTACTTAAAGTAAGTACTACTTTCTTTTTACAAACACTGTAATTTGGTAAGGATATAAGGGCCCGTTTGATGCACAGGATAACGAGACATGATACGATGCATGTATCCTATCCCTCCCTAATCCTTTGTTTGATGCACCAATCGGATATGATACGGTAATCAAAATTTTTAAATAATCTTGTTGCAGCCGTATTTTCTTATCCTTATTTTAAGGTGGGTTAAAATAATCCGTTCTCAACCGGATATACTTGTTGGCGTTTTTCTCTTCCTCTCGCCTCAACGAGTCGTGTTCGAGTCTACCCTGTGGCACTCTTCCTTTTTTTTTCTATTGTGTTGATGAAATAATTTTCTGATTGTTTTGTGTTATTGATATTGAGTTGATTTTATGTTTTTGGTTGTTTTTTTTATTTATTTTATTTTATGAAAAATAATAATTATTTTCCTTTCGAGATAATGTTATAATAGTAAGGGCTTGTTTGATTGTGTTTTACTTTTTAGTTTTTGAAAACTATTTTATAAATAAATTTTAAAAAATTGTTTTTAAAAAGAAAATTTAAAAAATTTTGTTTGCAACTTTAATTTTTTAAAACAGTCTTTGACTAGAGAATTAAAAAAACTGAAAAATAAAAAGTAAAACACCATTTATGTGTTTTTGGGATTTATATCAAACAAACTCTAAGTCATTCTTCAATTGTGATAGATAGAGAAATCACAATTTTTTTCAAGTATATAAAATTACTTCATAAATTATTTACATTTTTATGATAGTGAGTCATTCTTCAATTGTGATAGATAGAGAAATCACAATTTTTATGATAGTGAGTCATTCTTCAATTGTGATGGATAGAGAAATCACAATTTTTTCAAGTATATAAAATTACTTCATAAATTATTTACATTTATTAGCATTTTTGCTTATTTATAAAAAATTATATGAATGTTATTTTGAAAGAAAAAAAATTAAATAGATTATAAGGACAAATTTGTCATTTTATCAAAATATAAATCATATCATCTTGTTATCTGTTGCGTATCAAACACTGAATAGGATAAACTAATCTTATCAAGTTTGTTATCATGTGCACATCAAACACATGACATGATAACTCTTTATCCTACCCATATCCTATCTTGTCTCTATCCTGCTCCTTATCCTATCCTGTGTCTGTCCTATCCGGTCCATCAAACGGGCCCTAAGAGTATGAAAGAGAGGTATAATGATAACAATCCAATATTTCTTCAAGTACTTTGAGAACCTTTGTCAAGGATATGAAAATGAGATGCAAGTACTTGAATTATGAAAAATGACTTTGAGAAAAATAGAAAAGTTGTTCAAAGTCGTTCAAGGTTTGGTCGTGGGATTGTCCCTCAATAAATCTGAAGTTATGGTGTATTTATAGTCCATAAACATCTCTTCAGATTCGTGGCCATTGATCCAAGAGGTTTGAGGAACAATTGCAATGATCTAGAACCATTTCAGATCTGAAAAATTGCATTGCTTCCAGTTGTATTCGAATACAGGATGTATGTATTCGAATACACCTCTTTGTAACGTTCAAATTTATTCAAATTTAACACTGTGTAGTCGAATACACATGTATGTAGTTGAATACAGATTGATCAATTTTGCCACTGACTTGTTGGTTGTATTCGAATACATCAGGATGTAGTCTAATACAGATGAGAGGCTTTTGCTATTGACTTAGCAATTTTCATCTGTATTCAAATACACTTATGTTGTATTCGAATACACCTTTGTATTTTGTCAAAAATATTAATTTTAACACTTTGTAAATGTAATTTTGACTTTTGAAAATACTTTTTATGCATATGTAAAGATGCATGGTTCTCATGTACTTGATCTTGTGATTGTATCATTTACCTTTACATTTAAACATCTAGTATGTTTAAATTAAAGTTTATCAATAAGATATTTTGGACTTCTTCTTTTTGAGCTTGTTGTCTTTGATCATCATCATTGTTGGTCTTTTGTCTTCATCAAACACATGGTCTTTTGTCTTCATCAAAAATATGTATTTTACATTCTCCCCCTTTTTGATTATGACAAAACTTTTGTTGTTTGGAGGGACTGTATCATCGGAAAATTACTCCCCCGTAATTTATGCGTACTCCCCCGTTGAACTTGAATGTTTGTGATCATTTTGGAAAAAGATGGAAGACCTACAAACAGTTTTAAAAACAACAAAATACCAAATTTTTCTCCCCCTTTTGACATGATCAAAAAGAAGGAAAATATCGACAATATATAAAGTAGAATCCAAGTAATTTTAAGATATAAAAGAGAATATTTGAATATCAAATAATACCCAAAATCATGTTTAAGTATTATAACGAAAACATATTGAAAAGGAAAATTAACGAAAGCATCATAAGAACTGTTAAACAAGCTTCATCAAAAACTATTCCTAGTATAAGAACTACATTTTCAAGTTTTTGTTTAAAAATGAATTTTTTTCCTTCAGAAAATACAACATGTAAGGCACATATTCATATATTAATAAATGATATATATCAAGGAATTAATTCTAGCAACTTATCAATTAAAAAAGCTTTATATATGGACGAAAACTCGAACTTGTATTCGACTACACTTGTGTTGTATGCGAATACAAGTGTTTCTGGGAATGTGTATTCGATTACATATTCTGTGTATTCGGCTACAGTTTTGAATTTTTGCAACAGCAACGAATTTTTCACGAAGAATACACCAAGTAATGCATATATTCACATATTTAAGAACAAATAACCACTTTTAAGAACAAGGAAACATTAATGACTTAATTCTATCAATTAATCAAGAAGAAAATTTTAAATTTTGAAGAGTGATGACAAAGTACCTTTCTTTACCCACATGTAATGCACTTTTGGAATACTAATGTTTCTCACATGACAGACATTAGGTATGTGACCATGAAGACCACAATAGGAACAAGTAGGAGTAAATCTATTTTTAATAGCATATGTATGAGATTTATTTTGAGTGATTTTCTCCTTATAAGAATGACCTTTTTGTAAAGTTGTAATTTTTCCTTGATTGGATTGAGTACTTGCTTTGACAAAAATGGTCTTATTTGAGTTTGGTTTGTCAAATTTAGAGAATCCAAGACCACTTTTATCGTTTGAGTATCTTTGCATGTTTAGAACATTTTCCAATCCTATTTGTCATTTTTCATATCGTTCAATTACTCTATTTAATTGAACAATCTTGAATGAAAGGGAATCACATTTATTGTATGTAAAATTCTGCTTTGATTTTTCAGCATCATTTTCCATAATGTCAACTTTTTCTTGAAGACTTGAGATTTGTCTCTTTTGTGTTGACACTAGTTTAAACAGATTTCTACATTCAATAAGGAGTTCCTTTATGGCGTTTTGAGCATCATTGTATTCTATAATTAATTCACTATTTGTTTTATTATAATGAAAAGAGTTTATGTTACTAACCTCTTCGTCATTTGATTGATGCGATGCCATTAGTGCAACATTAGCACATTCCTCACTTTCTATTTCTGATGATGAACTTACTTCGTTATCTTCCCAAGCTATGTATGCTTTCTTGAAGTCTTTCCTTTTACCAGCATGTTTCTTGATAAGGTTTGGACAGTCTGCTTTGATATGTCCTTGTTTCCCGCATTCAAAACAAGTGAAGTTTTGGTTTGAAGTAGAGCTATCTTTCTTTCTGAAATTCTTCTTTTTGAAATTTCTGTCATTTTTAAGAAACTT